>JABSTQ010009418.1:3417500-3917500 GCA_013358835.2 Ixodes persulcatus
GTTTCAACCCTTACTCGACAAATCGCTGCGCTACGCCATCTGCCGTGCAAATTTTCCAGTTGACGATGCTTTAACTCCTTTTTTTTCGCACGACTGAACTCTAAATAATCTTATAACCTGCTTCGAACCTCTCACTCATTTCGCCTATCCCTTTCTTCAGATTGTTTGGGCGCTCTCCAGTTTCGCACACCGCGGATGAATGCGCTAATTGAAGACGACGGCAAGGTGGTACAGATCTCCATGCGTCGGAAGCTGACCCTATAGCTGGCAGAGCCTTATATTGGACAGGCAGGGATGCAATCCCGACGGCTGTCGCACGGTGGAGAAGAGGATCCAGCGGCGGTTGTTGCCAAAACGATCGCTCCCGGAGCAGTGAACGCGCGCTTGGATCAGCGCGCACTGTCTACTCGAATTAATTGGGCAGCCGAGATGAAATGAGCTTCTACCGGCGCCCAAGCTGCGGTCGTCAGCACGATCACTCTTGTGCTAAGTCAGAAAAGATTGCTGCCAAGTTTCGTACGTCCCAACGATGCATTGCAAGGGCAGTGATTACTTAATCTGGCACGAAGCCAACAAGTTCAGGTTACAAAAAAAAAAAAAAAAAAAAACAAGAAAAAAAAACAACGTCGTTCCTTTGCCGTACTAGCGTGACAAAGGCCGAATGTAATCTGTTAGTGTGAAAAAAAATAGTGTAGATATGTGGAGATTGGACAGCGCGAAGCAGTCCTGTGTTGTACATGGTAAGCACGTGAGCTCTCCGAGGATGTCTTACTTGGTCTTACTTGTGGGTGTCATTTCGACTTTCTGAAAGCCGGTTGGAGTGCGAGACGCAGAACACAGCATACGGAAAACAGATATATTGGAACGCGGCAGCGCCGAGCCAGAGTCGTATATGTAGAGTGTTTGGTCATTAATTGGTAAGAATCGGGTGAAAAAAAAAGGCACGTCATTGGCTGAATTTTTTTCAGTGACCTTGGGCGCGATGATTGACACCTCTTGTAACCAACCACAGACCACAAATATTCCCCTAGTGGAGGCAATGAGCTTAACAAATATCCTCTAAACACAACTTTTAGGTAAGAACGTATTCAAGCATTTCATTTCAGCACGCTGCAGTTGAAATTTACAACTCTTCGTACCTGAAAGGTCAACGCACGGGATGTTGTCGCCACTGCGACATTCAGAACGCACTCAATCTTCCTAGGGTGCCTTCATGTGCGCTTTGCTTGGGGTGATGACATCTGGCCATTTTGTTTCGAACGCTTATTTTTATTTTTTGTTCTGAAGCGCGTGAAAGAGCGTGTCCCTGCACGCGCTCGTGGTGCTGACTGTGCTACGGCGACATTTTGTTTCCTGCGATTTCTTTGTATTTTCCCTTTGAGCGCGTGCTGTCGGCATCGGGTACTACAAAGGATGGCATCACCCTAAACAGAAGGACATTGAGGCACTCTAAATCTTCCTTGTCTCTGCCGCGGCTATGGCAGAGTGGACAGTAACAACCGCGAATCGCACCATGGGAGTTTTGACCCAAATCCCGAACGTGCACCCGATATTTGCAGTTACACCTGATGTTTCAGGAAATCTTTCTCTACAATATCACCTTTCCTGGCTCAGTAAACGCACTCCGCACCTTGAAACTCCCCTTTTCCACCATTCTCTTACAATTATACATTCATGTACAGTCAGCCTCACGCAAAAACAAAAAATACCTGCGCCGCGCTACGCGAATCCGTCAAGGTTATCGCACTTACTGCGTAAGTTCATCACGGGGAGAATATGCGGCGCTGGCGGTGGCGACGCTTTCGCCGCTCCACCTCGGTTCCCGGCGGTTTCTCCCATTGACGAAACTCTCCCAATACACGGCTCTGCGCCGGGCAGAGCCCTACCTCCAACTCGCAGCCAAAAAAAAAAAAAAAAAAAAAAAAAAAAAATTTAGCATTATGTTTTAACCAGTTGCGGCAAAGTTAGCACGTCTAACGTAGTGTATGCTTTCCTTCTCTGCTGTTCTGTCGCTCTCTGGCACTTTTTCTCTGGGGAAGCCTGTAGCACCCTTATTTCACGAAACAGAGAGCCGCCGTTTGTCTGAACACGCGATGTTTTTCGCCCGCTGGGAAGAACACGGATGCACTCGAGGAAGACGTTCGGCTGGCTCTGCTGTCCAATCACTCAGGAGACGAGCGCTGCCTCAGGGTTCGGCTGGCAGTCGGCTGTTCGACTTCCGTCACTTGTTGGGAAACAGAAATGGTCAGGTGTCAGCCGCCATAGAACACATTTTGTGTTAATAAACATGTCTTGGTCATTCTCATTAACCTGGGGAACGGTGTCGTGCGTGCATTATACCAGCGTTTTTATTTGTTTAACCTTGGTCGCTCGCTGCACGCGCGTCACACTCATGGGCTCTTCGGGTCTGTAGTACGATCGAGTCAATCTTAAATTGATTCTGGACACGTGGCCTCGTGAGATCGCGCGGGGAGCTACGCTTCGTCCTTCGGGAGCAAGCCGCTGGCGCCGACGGTCACGCAGGCTTCCCTGGTGGGATACTTGGTCCAGCTGCTTGCGTTCCCGTTTTCCTCGACATCGTGGCGGCAAGCAAAGTCGTCGGACTGCACATCGCACGGTCACGAGTTGGATTCCCGATGCGACGCACTAGAAATCTCGATAATTACAATTAGCTATGATTAAGTATAATTAGTAGTATGCGTTTTGGAAAGGGGGGTTGGGAAACCGACTGTTCTTGGGGCGTACTTAGACGCCCAAATATGACTATATGCCTTTTATACACTTTGTATGCTTATGCACTGCCTGCTAGGGGTTAGGTATGTAGCCCCCGCTCGCTTGAAAGGGTTTTTGTTACACCCGAACGTAATATTCTCCGCACGTAATCCAGCCTTTAAACACATTCTGCATTAAAAGGGACACATTATAGTTTCAAAGGGACAAACTATACTAGTGAAAGGGACAAGCTATCCGAGCACCGCCGACGCTAGAAAACCGACATTACCATTCTAACAGCGTCAAAGAAGCAGCATCATGGCGTTCGTCGTCTTTCTCTATAGTATTCTATTATCGAATGATGCAATCAAGGGCAGTGAATGTCCCATAACTTGCGCTCTCGAGAGTGTTGTAGGCGTTACCCCCCCCCCCCCCCCCCCAAAAAAAAAAAAAAAAAGTATTGAAACGCGTTATTCTTTACTTGCAAAATAAAGGAACGCGTTACAGACCTACGTTACATCAAAATAAATGAACACATTACAGTTACACCGCTACCGATAAAAAGTAACGCACGTTACTTTTGCGTCACTTTTTATTTAAAAACTAATGGTAGCAGCGTTTTTCTTTTTTTCGCCGAGAGCGTTTTCATATTACAAAAAAAAAGCGTGGGCATGTTTCTTTTCTTTTTTTTTTTTTTCTAAAGTGAGACTTTCTGGCGCGGGAAAAATTCAAAATTTTAAAGATATGTGGAATGGGTGCAATAATTAATCACTCGGCGACGAGCTGTGGGACCTATCCAGCAGCGTCAAGAGCGCAGTCGTCACTGGGCCTTTTCCGTTTACGATTGGTTCAGCGATGATGAAACACTTACAGAAACATGAGGAACACCATGACGGTGCTCTTTTAACGCTCTCCGATTGGTCCTATTCGCTCTATAGCGTCGGCTGCGTCTGGACTTCAATTAAAACGAAGTATAGTGTAACCCGCGGTTCGACACTTGGACATGAGATGGCGGTACTTGTGCCGGGATCGGGGGAAACGCGCTCCCGGCGCAAACCCAGCGGGAGAGAACAGACACGCTCGGGCAGCGGCGAAAGTCGGACGCGCAACATGCCGGCTCCGTTCGTTTGCTCTTGTAAGAGGATTGCTCCCAGCCCATCTTTGCTGGCATCAGTGTGGACCTCTGTTCTTGCATCGAAAGAGAAGTGCGTTAAAATAGGTTCCTCGACCAGTCTCTTCTTGAGCTCGTTCTATTCCCAGGGCTCGTTCCATTCCCAGGGCTCGCCCTTAGACGTCAGCCTTGTTAGAGGTTTGGCAATGGCAGCGACCCCCTCACAAATCTTCGGAAGTAGCTCGTGAGACACAAAAATTGACGTACCTGAAGTACGTTTGTGGGCTTCGAAAAGTCAGTGACGCACTGCAGTTTGTGACTTCCCGGTCGTACACCTCCCGCGGAAATGTCGTAACTGAGGTAGTCCACTCGGTCGTAGAAAAAGTAACACTTGCTGAGTCGTAACGTTAGTCCGGCTCCTCGAAGGACGTCGAGAACCATCCGCAGATGATCGAGTCCCTCCTCTACGGTTGTCGTTGGGAGCAAGACGTCATCCATGTAGGCGAGTGCCACGGTGTAGCGCAAAGGTCCCAACACAGCGTTAATCATCCTCTGGAACACCGCCGGTGCCTTGGCCAATACGAATGGCATACGTGCGAATTTATAATGGCCGTCCGGTGTGACAAACGCAGTCTTGTGTCGCGACTCTTCTGACATGGGGATCTGTTAGTAACTCGACGCCAAGTCGAGGCTCGTGAAGAAGCACTTCCCTCGAAGACGATCTAACTGGTCGTCAATCAGTAGCAGTGGGTACCTGTCCTTCTTCGTGAGACGATTTAAGGCTCGATAGTCCACGCAGAGTCTTTGTTTTCCCGTCTTCTTTCGTACCATCAGGATACGACTCGCGTATTCTGAGGTCGAGTCGACGAACAACAGACTACGAAGAGAGATACCACTCGCACGAGCTGGAAACGTTGGCGGTTGTGTGGGCACTCGAAAGGTTCCGAACCTACCTGATCGGACTTAAGTTCAAAGTGGTGACCGACTGCAATGCAGTTAGTGCAACGATGAGCAAGAGAACTCTTCTGCCACGAATTGGCAGGTGGTGGCTTCCGTCTCCAGGAGTTTACCTTTGATATCGAATGTCGAAAGTGCACAACAATGGCGCACGTCGATGCGTTAAGTCGTTCTCCTTACGACCCTCCCGAAGAGATGGAAGTTGTCAGTGGCCTGCAGATCCCCGCTACGAACGTCGGGATCGAAGACTGTCTCGCTATTGCCCAGCAGAATGATCCCAAGATCATGGCACTGAAAGAGAGACTTGAGCGAAAGCAACACCTCTCCAAAGAAGACCATCGCGTTCAAAGCGAATACCAGTTGCGCAACGGCAAGGTGTTCAAGAAGGTCCAAGGCAGCGACTCAGTGGAAAAACTCCTGTGGGTCGTTCCGAGCCAGGCACGTTGGAGGGTGGTGAAGTCGTGCCACGACGACATTGTGCACTTCGCTGTGAACAAGCTAAAGCCCTGGAGTGCAGACGACTTCGACTCCGGAGATTCCGACGAGGATTCCGACCGGGACGGTCGGTAGGGCAGGACGGCCGAGTGTAACCCGCGGTTCGCCACTTGGACATGAGATGGCGGTACTTGTGCCGGTATCGGCGAAAACGCGCTCGCAGCGCAAACCCAGCGGGAGAGAAGAACAGACTCGCTCGGGCAGCGGCGAAGGTCGGACGTGCAACATGCCGTTATATTAACAATAAAGCCAGTTATTTTACCCAAAACGTCTACGGAGTTAACAATAGAAACACGGAAAATATTTAAGTGTTCTCTTTCCAGGTCTTGGGAAGAAGATGTAACGAGTAACGTAACCGTTACCCGTTACTTGAAATAGGTAGCGTTAAATACGTTACCCGTTATTGTTTTGAAAATTGGGACGAGTACGTTACTACGTAACAGAAAAAGTAACGCGTTAGCGGTAACGCCGTTACTTGTAACACGTTACAGCCAACAGCGGTATCTGTGTCCGTGATTGTATGTGTTCAACTGCGCTCGGTCTTAGGATGAAGCAAAGTATAGCACTGCCAGGGACAAGTAAATTTCAACCGAATGAAGCGTAGAAATAAACTTTCCACTGAAATATTTTGAAAATCAGCAAAACAATTTTTTTTTTTTTTAAGAAACACGTTTGTGGTTTGTGTTTTTCATGTAGGAGGTACAGCGATTAGAAAGATAGTGGTGCGAGCGCGCGGATCTTGTCCTGTGCATGCCTCATACCCTAAGTGGCGTGCAGCGCTATCAAAGGCGCAGGTCAGACAGCGAATATGCGGCGAAGGGACGATACAACTTCACCCATGTCCGCTTTGCGCGAGGCGTCAACATTTGCTGACCTGGGGGGCTATGTTGCACGTTTTGGACTCCCAGGAGACTAGGGAGAAGGAAGTGACGTAGGTGTGAATAAACGTATCTTAGCAACACCACGCCTCGCTCATCAGCGACTCCACGAATCAACATCCAAAGAGCGTTGTTGACGTAACTTCCTTCTGCCTAGTCTCCTGGGAGTCCAAAACGTGCAACATAGCCCCCTGACTCCGCGTTCAAAGAGAAGCTTGCCGAACAAAACTTGTTGGCTAAACCAAATGAGCGAGCTGTGTAATTTTTTTGTTTAGTGTTGGTTTCTACAGTGCATGAGTTAAATGCGAAAATTTCTTTTCGCCGTGTTCGCGTTAAGGGCCTATAGGCTAAAAGATACGTGCGAAAATGCAACCAAAAATAAAACGGAACCGCAAACAGCCAAATATTGTTTCACTTTTTTTTCTCTCTAAACGAGCGTATTTATTGTATGAAAATCGCAATTACGGTCATGTTAAAAATATGTCGCAATTTGTTTTATTTGAATCTTCCCCGGCAGTGCCGTAGAGGGAGGCAGGGATAAAAGACATTGCTGTCTTAAGGGGTCTCTAGCCCCTAGTGTTTGAGGCAGAGGAAAAAAACCGCACAACACTAAAAGCAGTATTTCGGGAGAGGTTTAACGGGACTCCCCCCCCCCCCCCCCCCCCCCCCCCCCCCCCCCCAATGACACACGGTGAGCTCGCCGGTACGGACGCTCAGGCAAAGATTAGGGAGGCGCTGCTAAGATAAAACGGGTAAACCTGCATTGTCATTTTTCAAAACGGAGCAGGCTTCATTTACAGGACTACGGCCGTGGTGGCTCACCGTTCTACTTTCGTCGTAGTTGCGGCCCACCAACTTTAAAAGCTTCCTCACAGCACATAACTCACTCCGTTTTTGAGGTAGCACTGCATTACCAACGCCTGAAGGCCAGACAAAACACAAATATAGCTATACTGTCAAAAAAATAAGCACCCAAACAAAATCTTGACGCTGAAAAATTAGAGCAACCGACCACGCACAAACACTAGGGCAAATTAGTGTTTGTGCACTAATTTGCCCTAGTGTTTGTATAAAAAGTTTAACAAATTCTTACTACAGCACCAGATGCCGAAGGAAAGAGAGTCTTATCTTTGCTAGGCCGCTTTATCTTGCAGCGTGGTCCAAAGGCAGCAACAGTATATCCTCGAGGTAAGGAGAAGTCATCAGTCTTTATTCGTCGTTCCGTCACTCGGAGAAATGACATGACGCACTACACACGAGCTACTCGCCGAACGTGAAAAGGAACTTGACTACCCTTGTGCCTATGCGTAATGAGAATATGAATTCTTGTCTCTTCGGAGTTTCTGATGTTCCGTGCAACGAAGAGATTAATTTAATAAAGAATTGCATCGGATGTTACCTCGACATACAAAGCAGAAAGCAAGACGGACTTCATCGCATCCGTGAGCGACGATTTTCGCAAAGTGAGGAAAACTTCTCCAAAAATAAGGAAATTTTAGGCGTCCAATGCAAGAGGGAGAAACGTGAAACGCCCGTCACGTCTGCGGTATATACGCGGTCGCCCTCTGTCCGGAAGCCCTATTTCAGAACGTCCATCCTCTCCTCAAGATCCTAGCGACTCTGCCCTTAAGAGGGGGCGCACCTCAGAGCCCCATAGAGAATACATGAGGTCTTTCGCCAACTTAGAAAAATTCTCACATAATAACGGCTGCGCGGATCTTCTTGAAAATTTCGGCTTTAAAGACATTGAAGCATTATCGAGACATTAAATGGAACAAATGTTTTATTATAAATTTGATTATATTCTTTAAAAAATCATGAAAATGGTCAAAATCGGCTAATTCAGCACTCTTACGTTCGGAGCGAATTTACAAAATTATTTCAATGCAAACGAAAAAAGTAATTCATTGAATGTCTTCTAAATTTATTACGGAATCGAATAATATCAAAATTATTCACGTAAGTCGATCTGTTCCGTAACTACAGCGAATATAAAGAACCAAGGTGTCCGCTGCTTGTTTTCATTGTTTTTAAGGTACCTCTCTCTCTCTCGTGAGGTGGCGCTCGCTGTCCACGAAATGCGAAATCGTCCTTTCGGCGATCGGCCGGATTGGCACTGTGCAATGTGTTCTTCCGCGCGCGCCCGTATCCTGTTTCATTCTGCACGCCGAGGCGTCAGTGTGCGTGTCTCGCTTTCCTGGTTATCGGTAAATAGATCTCCGTGTTTTTTTTTTTTTTTTTGTTTTTTTTTCACACAAAGTTTTTTTTTTTTTATTGTTATCTTTCACACTAACGTCCTTCGGCCTTGGAGTCATGGAAATTGGGGATGAAACGTGCACAGAGTAGATCGTTCTTTGCCTCCTTTATATTTTTCACGGACGTCCTGTGACCTCCGTACGGTTCGTGGTCACCGCAATCTGACGCGAGGAAAAACGGGTCGCCTGCTCTGTAGCCAGGGTATTTCTATGGGAGGGTGATAACTCGCTGTTCTTCTGGAAATTCACGTATTGCCCAAAAATGTGGCATGGGTAATGATTAGGGTATGTTTTTCCGGTGTTTATTTTTGACCAAAAATCGGCGCATGTTTTTCGACGCTTACTTTTTAAACACCAGGTTATCATTGGTTGAACGTCTCGTGATGACGCTTTATGTTTTTATGTAGTAAATAGATTTGTTTTGTGGAGTTAGCAACCCACCGCAGTTCTCCAGCCGTGATGTATATGGAAGGCTGCCATGCAGTGAGGGAAACATGTGACTTCGGTTACCGCGTCTAGTTCGAGGCCAGCGGGGCAAATACAGCAGCGGATAGTGGGGAATTGCGGACGCTGACATGGTCGGTCCCGAGATACAGAACGAGGCGAAGCGCGCTCGCTTTGCATCTACGCTTTGCCTTTGTTCAACTGTTCGTCAGCGTGAGTTGTTTCTGATAA
This sequence comes from Ixodes persulcatus, assembly GCA_013358835.2. Classification (NCBI taxonomy): domain Eukaryota; kingdom Metazoa; phylum Arthropoda; class Arachnida; order Ixodida; family Ixodidae; genus Ixodes; species Ixodes persulcatus. The sequence continues at coordinate 3,426,584 of JABSTQ010009418.1, forward strand.
AATGAGTTTGGCCGGTTGTTTCTGAGGAAATAAAGCAAAAGGAAACTAAATATTGTCATTGCAAATGATGTTTTACCAGCTTTTGCGTTTATGGCAGAGAAAACTTGCTATTTTGTCTCACCGGGACCGACGATGTCTGCTTCCGTGTATTACCATTTCGAGGTGACTGCAAAGCCTGGGAAGATGCTGGGCCTTTTCCTCGATATTATTATATGATCTCTATGTATGATGTAGACCGCCTCGATGCTGGTAAGAGCCATCAATGCAAAGTCCTACTTCTCTCCCGCCTGGCTCTGTAAAACTACCAAGCTCGTCAAATACCACAAAAAAGTTGGAGCGTTCAAATACCACAAACAAAGTGGGAGCATCAGTTCTTCTGAAAAAGCTCCTTCAATAGATCTAGAAGCCTTGTCTATGTTATATTATTTTCAACCGCATATAAACGCGACGTTCCACTTGTAAAACGTCCAACAAATGAAAAATGTACGATGGCATCCGTCGTATATTCATTACTTTCATAACATCGTGGCACCTCGTATCCTAATCTTTCCTCGCTCATGTTTCTTTTCGCATTACGGTTGTTACGGCGTCAAATAAAAAAGACGCAAGAGTTATTTAATTACATGCACAAAGCAAGTAATCTAAAAACCGTACAATCTGTGGTTTCAGTCCATCTAAGCTTATGAGTGCACCATGTCATGTAATGAAACAAATAAAAGTCATCGCCAAAATTATTAGAATAGAAAGTGAGTCTAACGTCGGTATCTTCCAGCAAACGTTCGCGCGCCTTCAATACGATTTCTCAATGAATTGCCGCTGTGCCCCTTGGACACACTTTGGGGACCAACACATGTTTACGTCGCTGCCCGAAATCTTGAATCAGCGTGGAGTGCTGCACCACAATAAAATGCAAAACGGTCTCTATAGGCTGGTTCACACAGTTGCGTTCAGTTCCGCTCGAGTACGACGCGTGCCTTTCAAGCTCAGGCATGTCTATGCTCGACGCAACTGTAGCCATAGCAACCTCTGGTTGTAAGCAGGTGTCAAGTGGTTCCAGTCGCAGTCAAACGAATATGTGTGAACCAGCCTTCAATCGCTCCCAAGCGCGTAAGCAAAATTAAAAACGAAAAAAAAATGGGAGTGGAGCGATCAATGGGATTCATGCGATGGAAATGCATGAGCATTAGTTCCTCCTTACCCCCTTCGTGTCACGTAACACGAAATAATGTAATCCTACGTGATAACGTGACACAAAAACGTTATCTTACGTGATCACGTGACACAAACACGTCATTTTACGTGATCTCGTTACAGGAAATTACGTCATCTTACGTGATCACGTGACACGTCATCTTACGTGATCACGTAACACGTCATCTTGTAAGTCAACCTCTCCCCCACAGCAGCACGCTCCGCACTTCCCGGGCCCGTGCAGTGCTGTAGTCGAAAGCCAGCTCCCTATGACAAGCGAAAGCTTCTGAAATCCCACATTGAGAATACTCGTAAGTAAGCGACCGTCTGTGGAAGCTTCGCACGTTGAGGTTTTTGGTGAGATCGAGCCATCGTGTTCCATTAACTATTGGTGAAGTTATCGTTCAATGAAGCCCTAAAAAAATATGAATGTAGTTGGTATAGACATCAAGATCTAATCACAAATGCGGTTTGACGTCGTTTAATTCACGTGTATATACAAGTGTAGCACTACTAAATGAGTTTTTTGTGCATACATGTTTAATGGTGAATTCCACTCGTAGATCCGGAGCGCTTTCCAAAATCCGCGAGGGAGGCAAAATTCCGCTCCGTGGGACCCGCTCCGAATCGACGAGGGGAAGATAAACTCGCCTTTTTGGAGCGACCTCCCCCCCACCCCTCCCCATCGCTTCCCCCTCCGCCATTCAAAATGGCCGCTGCTCGAACTTGACAAGCCCACCAACGCCTGAGACGACTGACCTTTCCGACGCAGAAATAACACGCGACACAGGCCGTGCGAAATTATACGTACCACGGCGCTCATGTCACAAATAACGAAGACGTCCGCGCAGTCCGCGTTCGGCACCGTCACATACCTTTCGGCCGCGTCGAAGCGGCGGGGCACGGACAGCGATTGCCAGCGGTGGAGTTCAGATTTCTGATAAGACTTTAATAAACACAGAGGTGACAAACCATCGCTTGCACGGTCGTTGCCTAATCTTTTCTTGCTTTATTGCACGGGAAAACGCCGGCGGAATGCCGTGTAAAAAGGTAAACAATCATTGGCTGCGGAATGAACAGGCCTAACCTTGCGTCTGCCTCCGGCTTTCCTGTCGTTCTTCCTTTCACGATCACAGCTGTCAGCGCTTACGATTTACCACGCTCCACAGTCCCGGCTTTGTATCCCTGATCAACGGGAGGTAGAAGCGTTCGAGCCGTCACAATCCCACATAAACAACCGATGCACCCGAACAGATCCAACTCGACGACCCGTCCGGCCCGCCGACCTCGCGACCTCGCCGCGCATGCGCACTGCCGATTTAGAAGGAAATCACGTGGGCCGCTCTGTCAACATCCGGAGAGATCTGTGAAATCCCGCAGAGCAAGTTCGGCGGAGTTTGAGGCGCTCCGTGGAGCGGGCGTTGCCAGAGATCTAGAGGGGAAGATGACCAGCTCGAGCCAGATCTGCGAGCGGAATATGCGCGCTCCAAATGGAGCGCTTTTGGAGCGCTCGAGATCTGCGAGCGGAATTCACCATTAAAAAAGTGTTTGTTATTCGACATAGGCAGTTGGGAGAAGGATGTGTTCAGATTTTTCTTCATGAGCGCAAGTATACTTGACGAAATAAATAGTGACGATTTCGTCGTCCCAGTGGTGAGCAGGTGATTTCTTGCTAAAAAAATAATGACATTTCACAAACCAAGTTTTGTGACATATGCTTTTCCAATGTCTGGCCACTATTTCGGAAACCTTTCAGTCTAAACGAGTATACTTCCGTTTGTTTTTGCTAGCTTAGTAGGGGGTCACAGAGCCTATATTTTTATCTTCCTCTGGGACAGACGTACAGAGTCATACCGCAACACGCGTCTGTGGAACACACAGAGCTATCGCTCTCCTGTTGGCGGTACAGTAGCAGACGACACAACGTAGCTCCGTAGTTTATCGAGAACACGGCTTTTTGCCCTCGCGCACGCAGTCTCCGTGGCGAGGGCAGGGGCGTGGTCGTGCAGCCGCGGCCCGTAGCGCGACCGTTCAGACTAGGGAAATGGTCTTGAAGAACCGAGAAACGGTATCTTGTATATAATAATCACATATCGTTAGTATGTTCTACTAGCTAAACCAAATAAATATTTGCAGCTTGTGAGAATATGTTTGCGTGACGATTTACCGTTCGCACTCCTGGTACCCCTTCGGAATGACTTCACCGTATTTTTTTTTTTTTTTGCTTTTTTGCTTGCAGGGCATTGTAAAAATCGCAAACACGCCAGAGAAAAAATCTTATGAGTACGCGTGATTTTGAGCTTCGCAGCCCTAAAGATGCCCGATAAATGTCGTCCAGCTTGGGGAGAAACTAATCCTTTCTGCTGGAAGTTTGACTAGCGTATGCTGGCAGCTCGTTTCCCGTCTGTTTTGTCTATACTCCGTTTCACCGTAACTTGGCAAACTTCAAAGGTCAGAGCTGCTGTGAGGGAATCACAGTCGCGGAGCAAAGCACGTGACAGCTACTTTTAGGAGCAGTTCTATGGCGCCTGGAGCGCGTATCCGACTGGTGTGTCTAGCGTCCTATGCTGACCATACATCAAAAGTGGTCCCGAAGTGGCACCAAATGACGTCACAGATGCCGGAGTCTCATGCTGCTGCATGTCGCGATCCTGGTGATTCATCGTAAAATGCTGGCGAAAAGCACAAGCGAACGCAAGTGTCACTATCGTCATGGCGTCCCAACGAAAAGCAATTATGCAATTTGGACGTTTTTTTAATTTGGTACTTAAAATAACTGTATATTTTTTTTAAGAAAGTGAAGACATCATAATTAAATAGGAACTTCCATGCTAAAGCATGCAGTGCGAAGTGAAGACAACTACTTTGTTTTCAATGTCCACGAAAAAGAGGCTATGCAGCATCGATCGTATTGCTTTTTTTTTTTTTTTTCGCACATTATGTGATGTTTTCTAAGACGAAATTACCGACGTAAAAGCGCTGTGGAGACGACATGAAAAACATAATTTTGAAGGGAACCGAGTTTTGTAGTGGAACGGAAAAAAATTAATAATTAACGATTTTTCATGGTAAACACTTTACCTCTAAGTAGAACTTCAACCAAGTAACGGTTACGCGCTTTCATGCCCATTTCAACGAAGTTAAGAGAACGATGTATTGCGTCTTGTGAATACACATGTGGAGCAGCATGTTTATGTTAGAGGCATTGTGTTTAATCGCTGCGCAGTATGTCCCCAAAGGATTTTCTATCTCTGGGTTTCCCTGATCTTCATGGCCTTCGGGCAGTCCGGTCATATGTCCTTGTGAAAAAAGGCACCGTGTGGCAAGTAGGAAAAAATGGCCCAAACAAATAAGGAAATATACAATTCCGCAAAGTATTTACACATCGCGACACTTAGCGCGAACACGACATCGGCGCATTTTCACATTTTACTTTGAAAGAGTATTAGTGGGAACGAAATTTTACCGTCTGCATAATATCCAAAAATAAGCACTCTCAGTACCTATAATAACTTTAATGACAATTAACCTTTAGTTTCTATAAGAAAAAGATAAATAAAGCTAGCGATCGCTTTTTCGTGTTAAGTACGTGTCGCGCTTTTTACCTATTTGGAAATGATACACAAGTACCTCTCAAATTTCCCAAACACAATAATTTAGGTTTGGCTAGAAGTGTTATAAATGTTTATTTCACAATGAAAAAGAAAACAAAAACGTCGCGCTCTTTACCTATTTAGAAATGGTATACAAGTACTACTCAAATTTCCCAAACACAATAATTTGGTTTTGGCTAGAAGTGTTATACATGTTTATTTCACAATGAAAAACAAAGAAAAACAGTTGAGATGCAATGTTACAAAATCAGGAATAAAATGACACACTCTAGATTATACACAAAAGTCGAAAGGGGATCGTGCGGCAGTGGAACAAATGTCCCTTTGGGGCCATTTTTTCCTACTTTCCAACTGGGGCCTTTTTTTCCGGGGACATATTTTCCGGGGACTTTTTTTCCGGGGACATTTTTTCCGGGGACGTTTTTTCCGGGGACATTTCTTCCGGAACCCGTCAAAAGAAGGTATTATTTGAGCAGTCTCAACCATTTCCGTCTACGTGTGCTACCAATACAGCAACTCCGTTCGTAGAAGAAGTGATGAGGAAATGGCGTGCCCTTGATACGATTGTGACTATGAAATAAAATGTTCAATCAACCAATAATTGCGACCTGTCCGATCGCCTGGGACCCGGACAACTAATATCGTTCTCTGAAAAGTCCATTCTAATATTTACAAGTTTTGTGGAGTTCATCGAGCGAATAAAAATTTTCCAACAATGAGCTAGACTACACGAGTTCCCGAATCCAACACAGCGCTTTTGAATTATAGCAATCTAGATAGTTCTGCGAACAGTGTATACTTGTGTGCAAATATTCGTCTAACAGTTTTTCAACGTTGGAAAGCATCGGAATGACTCAGAATAACTGCGAAGTTGATAATCGGGGAAGATAAGACGGGAACTTTGGTACTTGGGGAAAACGGACCGTGGGCATTTGAGACAGGGTCCAGGGAAATTGCCGCGGGACAAACGTGCTACAATCGCATATCATCGCTTGGGCCACTGCGGGCGTCCAAAAAAAAAACTTTCTTTTCTTCTTTTTTTTTTTTTAAGGGGGGGGGGGGGGAGGCTGATTGTCTTCCTCCTTTGTGGCTTTTGGCAGACGCACAACGAGGTTGGCAGAACGGCAGAACATGCAGGGGATTCATTTTTTTCGATAGATGCGTTCTGTCTATGTATGCGAACATGAATTTTTTTTTTTTTTTTTTCGTTTTAGTAGTTAGTTGTCCTTGCCTTGACTCGGGTCCCAGTGGGTGCGTTGTCGTTGTATGCCCACTATTTCTTTCTTTTTTTTTTTTTTTAGTTTATGGTAGCTTTTGCGCTAATGGGTACAAAAAAAAGTGCCTCGACAAAAAAAACAAAACAAAAAACTTTGGTATTTTTTTGATCAGGAGCGTTTTCAAAGCCCGGAGCACCTCGCCTTCGTTCCCGTGACATGTCGCTCGCTTTCGCGTATCACGCCTCAATTGACCTTTTTCAGAGATCGCTAGGCGCATGCGCCGACTCTGGGAGAGGGGAGGAAAGGGAAAGGCGCCATTTTTGGAGGCTCTCTCGTCCGCTCAGTCGCTCGGACAGTGCTTAGTTAGGCTCGACTCCTCCGCTTTTCTCGCGGCTAGGCTTCATAGTCGTCATGCCTCACCACCATGCAGCTATAGGTTGCACAAATAACAGCAAAAATGGTTCAAACGCAAGATTTTATAGAGTTTCAGCAGCCTTTTGCGGGTGGTGCACGAAAGCACCCGATGTCAAACACCCCGCCCTTTTTGCCCTGCTTTCAAAAGCCTAGGACGCGAATCTTCCGTGTTGGGTGGCTGGGTCGTCAGTGTGATGGCGGGACATTCTGCTTTTAACTAAAATACAGTAAATGTGAACATGATGGCAAACCTCAAACTGGTTAGGAAAACGAAAACGTAAAAGGAGACAGAAAAAGAACAGGGAACGTCTCTTGAGACGTTGCCTGTTCTTCCTTTGCGTTTTCATTTTGCTACCCCAGTTTCAGGTTTAATAACTGAAAACAAGTGTGTTGATGAATAGATACGAATACATGAAAGGATAAAACATCAAGGAAGCACTTCTTGAAAGAAGTCCTGTTTCCGCCCTGTCCTCAATGTTCTCTCCTTCCATGTATTCAAGTTTACCATCATGTTCAACTTACACCAGCTCGCCTGCACTCTGACTATATTTCCGTTAACAGTGAATGTGCACACGCGGTTGTGTGACGTAATCATGCCATAGCCGGTTCTCAAGTAAAGAATAACAAGATAAAGCTTTCCGTTCTTCAAGCGTGCGCTATACACATTTGCGTCTTGCCACGTTAAAAGTGAAGAGAAAATACAAAAGATCTCAGTCACTGGCACAGCATTTGAAGCGTGCGAAACAAAATTTAAGCCTTGCGGAGACAGAACCCCGATGGAATGCCTTGGCAACCAACCGTAAACTCCCCTGTTTGCTAGACCCACTTTGTCGAAGGTTCGTAAACGTGCCGAATTCGAAGAGAGATTGTTTCTAACATATCGTTCCTTACTTTTTGACGGTGCAGGCAAGTCTTAGCAATATCAAGACCGCCCGGATTTCACACCGTCCGAGTTTGTTTAGACATTCCCGAATATGGCGATATTCCGCGCGCTCGCGCGGTACACGGGATGGCGAACTGACGGACGCAATAAGCTTCAATAACGTAATTAAGCGATCAAGGAGAGCAAAATCAGCTGTTTGTAGTGGCCTGGCCTCATAAATGGAGCTCACAAGCTCCGCAAAAGGGGAATGGTTGAGTCGGTATCGAAACTGGTCACCATTACTTTCCTCACATAACACTCTGCGACTCTGTCTTGAAAGCCGACTCCTTCTTTAGTTGCTTGAAAAGACGCGACACCGAAGTGACGATTAAGTGACTCCGAGTCGATGGTGAACCGATGCGACGTCGGCGGTCTGTCCATCCTTGAAGGTATAAAAACGAACGAGATCCTCTGTATCATAAACAGTGACTTTTGTTAATCCTCCAGGGGCCCTAATCTGGACACTTGGCGAAAAAGTCGGCGAGAAAGTCGGCGGCTGCGATTGGCCGATGTCGCACTTGACTTTGGCACCTGCCAATCACAGCTGCCGTATTTCTCGCCGACTTTTTCGCCAAGTGTTCAGATCAGGGCCCCAGGTCGTCCTCAGCCATTTCGAAGAAAATATGCACGTGAAACGAGGACAGAAATACACGTTCAGAATGGTGAAAGACGGAACAACGCCACCAGAGAACACACGCAAAGACATGAACCGGGAGACACGCCAGGCGCCTGGCGCGGACGACGGAGAGACGGTCCCGGAGCCCCCAAAAGTGTTTCGAGCGATTCCCGCGAGGGCGCGCCACGATCGTGGCCAAACTATGAAATTAGGTGCGCGCAGTGTTTCCAAAGGTGCAGGATTGAGAGCGTAACCCAAGCACTTGAAGAGAAAAGGAAGGCGGAGCTCTCTTCTTATCGGGAATCTCTTTTATGGGTCTCCACGTCGCGATTGTCCTACAAAATCAACTTTCATTTATTTCTCGCTCGTGGCTTCCAAGTACTGTGCGCTACTATTGAGATAGGGTATAGTAATAGCTGATTAATACGATGCATATTTCTGACGCACAATAGTTTTGCGAAATCAAGGTTTCGCTCAAATGGATAACTCACACCTACAGTTCGACGCGCAATACCTTTGACGTATTGACTCACGAGAGATGCCCCCAACACGGCTGAGTCTGGCGGTGTTCCAGACCCAACATCTAAATTTTGTTGCCTTACTTGTTACTATTTCGCGCGCATTTTGCGCCATATCGAAATGAAAGCGCATGTCAAAAGTGGCGCTCGTTTTCCGTTCGATGAAAATTTCACGCCAGCTCGTTGTCTGCGCTGGTACCTTGAGCGTTTCCCAGTGATACGGAGCGTTCAACATGAAAAAAAAAAACGTACGATGGCATCCTTCGTACACTCATTACTTCTATGACACCGAGCCGCCTCGTATCCTTTTGCTTTTCTTTCAAAGTACTAATTTCTTTCTGTGCATTTCGGACGTTACGACGCTAAGTCGGTCTGCACCCTCGAATTTGAACTTGGGCTAAGATCAAGGAAGAACCAGTTTAAATCAGGAAATATATAATTAACACTGTAGCAAAGTAAATCCACCATATCGATCGGAAATACGATTTGACACATTCCTTCTGAACACATATCGTGTGTGCACAGCGAATGCAATACCGAGTCAGCGTGCAAAACGCCGCCACACTACGCTGCCATAACATCTAAGCGATTTTTGCATAGCACCGAAAAGAGAAAACAGTTATTCATTCACATAAACGAAGCAAATTTATTTAAAGCCCAGACACTCCGTACGTTCAGTCTAGCTAAGGTTATCAATAAACTCGACCATGTCATTTGTCGAAACAGATAAAAGACGTTGGCAAAAATGATTAGACTGAATAAGTGAATCTAACGCACGTATTTTACCAACCGACGGTCGCGCGCCTTCAATACCATTTCCAATTGTCACTGCGCACCTTGGACACACTTTGGAGAGCAAAACATATTTACATCGCCGCTTGAGGTCTTCATTGAACGTGTAGTGCTGACCAAAATAAAACGCTAACCTGACTCTCTATCGCTCGCTGCAAAGGACGGTTTCGAAAAGGCGGTACTGTACGTCACTTGAGATAGAACACCCAAGCTATAGAAACGAGCATCGTAAAAAAGGGGACCGACATTTTTATTCCTACCTCCGAACAGAAACGAGCGCCACCCACTGCATCACCCAGCACAGAGGCCGGACTCGGCCACCGCGCGTATTATCACTGAAGTCCGATGCAATGCACACTGAGCTGACTGACCTGTGACCACAGACATACCAAGTGCGCGCGAGGGAGGGAGAAGCTTCCTCCGCCGGGAGAACATGACACATTTCGGGGATCTATTTCACGCAGCGCATAACGCGGGCCTTTTCACACTCCGATACTGGCGCCATCTAGAAGTCGCGCGTTCAACCACGTCGCGAGCCGCGCGCCATCTGGTGGCTGAAACGGACGAATAAATAGAGGTACCGCGCCCTCTTAACAACGGCGGAAGCTGGGCGCTCGTTCTCTTCACTACGACGGTTCAAAACATAACTGAGGGCGTCCACTTCGAATGAGCGACTGCTCGGTCTATAGTTCGTTTCAGTTTAAGTCCAGACGCAGTCGATGCTGCAAGCGCGAGCCTTTTGGCCCTGAACAGTGCTTGCACTACACGACCGCGCGTGCTTGGCAGGGACGCTGAAAGCCAGGAGCTCGCGCTTGTAGCTTTGTGGTTCTGAACCAACAGATGGCGGTGAGATCGCCTTCCAGGCCTGTACATCAATGCGAGAAATCGTGTGTGGTGGCGCTTCGATACAGTGGGTTATTTTTCTATATCCTCAATTTTACATCTCTGGTCCCTTGCTTGATTTCCTCTGCACGAGCTTTCTTTGGAACGCGCATTGCTGCGCCAGTTCTCGTGCAAGGGGGCCAGTTGCCTGCGCTCCGAGCTCACGTCTCCAGCAAATGTGGGCAGAACAAAACGCGAAAATCGTCCTGAGCCAAATGGCGAGACATATGCACAACAAACCACTGATGCGTTGAAAAATGTAAAATTGCCTGAGCGCCGTCAGCGGAGATTTCAGAGGCTAATTACACATATTTTAATGTGATCAGATTTATATTGTCACGAATAAAGGTGACGAGAGGACGAACAGTGAACTGAAAAATAAAGGTTTAATCGGTGAACTTGTGCCAAACAAAAAAAGTAAAAAAACAGCGTCGAGGCAGAAGAAAAGCAGGCGGCGATACGGCAGCGCAACAGAGAGCGAGAGCGAGACTGACTCGACAAGGTCTCGGGCAGATGCTTATCTACTATCTACAGTGCGTCACTATCTCGGAAGTTCGGCAAAGAAGGTTCGAGCGTCGCGCGCTCGGGGCGAGGGCGACGATGAACTGGCATTTTCGAGAAGAAAACAGGGCGAAAGTTACGTCTGGTGCACGAATGAACGCGAATTTTCTAGAAGCCCATGACCGAGTGTCGCTTTCTCTGCTCTGTAGGCGGCAATATGACGGGCCGGCCCTTTTGTCGAGCATATGTTTGGCTCTTTGTGGATTTCCAGGAAAACGTGATGACCTGATAAACTTAGGTTTCCAAAATTCTAGCTTGAGGAATTAACTACCTAAAAAATCAAAACAAAGGAACTACTTTTTGGGCGGTCAGGTGGTTTATTTAGGTAGCTGGGTGTTTATTTTGACCGAAACCACGAGGCGGGAAAACACAAAAAAATGACACCCAGGTTTAGATGTTGAGTTTGGTAAACCCAAACTAGGACTGGTGCGGGAGTCATAATAAAAAAATGCCAAGGTTAATAATTCACTCACAGCAATAAATGATAAGAATAAATTTTAGTACGAGTTCAGTGATAAATGCAATGACTGGCCAGGCAAAGATTCTGGGGCTGTGGATGACTTTTGCACATAGCTTAAGCAATGCACAAGGTGTCACAAAAAAAAAATTATTGCAGGAATAAACTAGGCATTGCCGGACGCTCATTTTCCTCCCAAAGATAGCGCTAGAGGTCACAACCAGATGTCAAAGTTTCAGCCCGATCCTATACCTTATTCAAAAGTTATAAGTGATTTTCTGAAAATTTCAATTGGAAAATGGCGGCCGACGGAGTTTTCGAATACATGGGGCTCTATGGCACCAGAAACCGAAACGGGCAAAATGGGCTCCATTTTCCCATTGAAATCTATAGAAAATCACTTATAACTTTTGAATAGGGGGTCCGTTCGGGATGAAACTTTGGCATCTGGTTGTGACCTAGCGCTACCTTTGGGCGGAGAATGAGCGTTAGACGATGCGTAGTTTATTTTTGCGGTAAAAAAAAAGAAACCCTGTAACTTTGTTTTGTGACATCCTGTACCAGTCTTAATTTGGTGATTTGTGCGCGCAAGTAGTGGTGTGCATAAATGAAAAAGATGCAAACGGGTAGAGTTTGACGCTGTATGAAATGTAGTGTAGGGACGCACATGGTACGCTGACTAAGAATGAAACAGCCCTACATTTTACACTAGCTTTGAGCGTATCGAAAGCAGCGCATCAAAAGCTAAAGCTTGTACACATATACTGCCCAGGCCGTTATGTTTGAATGCTAATAGTACTTTATTACCCTCAGATTTGGTGTAAGTTGTCTCTTGATTGAATGCAACAGAAAGAAGGAAACATTCTAACTCTTGGTTGATAGAAAAACTCCACCTGCTGTCAGCTACCAATCATCTCGGCGCCGATTATGAGTATTCACTGCATGCCAATGGTCGCGTGCTTAGAACGAGTTTTTCCCACGTGGTTTCATACAATCGTAATTGTTCTTGAAAAGCAACAATGTTTACTAAGGTAAGCGGTCACATGTGAAGCTTAGAATATTTTGTATTAATTGTGGCACACGTGGCAAGTTGCATAGGTATTTTACAATCCGCAAAATAGAATGATCCTGGGTTACCTTGGTCTCTAATGCATGTAGCACACAAAAGAGCACGAAATGAATCGCAGTGGGAAGCGAAAACAATAATGATAAACAAGCGTTTAATCACGCGAAAACTGAGGGCATTGCACATATACAGAAGGTATAAGCTTTGTTTCACTAAGGGCCGGTTGCATCAACGTCGCTTACCTTAACCCAAAGCGGCTCTTTCCTAAGTCGGCTTAGCGCCCTAAACCGAGCTCGGGTAAGCACGGGTTTAAATTCCGGTTGCACCAACGTTAACCCGGCTTACAGACGCGCCCCTAGCTAAACGCTGGATTTGCCTAGGGAATGTAGGGACAAACAGAGCGAACTAGGGAACGCTCAGAGGGACGAATACGATTGGCGGAGAGGAATCTCGTGATGCAAACAAAAAACCTGCTGTAGTAGCCGTCGTCGGCGTCTGCTTTTCGCTGTATTTCTTCGGTGAGTAACGAATTAAAGGTCTCCAAATTCAATCATTTTTTTTCGCTTAACTTTCAAAGACAGGAGTCAACGCTTTAAATAAACACAAATGCTCTTTACATCTGTGATTGTGTGTTTATTATCGGTTGATAACAGAATATTTTGACAGTGACAGTAGTTTTCGTGCTCACATTTTGAGATAAAGGAGCCATCGGGGGCCCCAAATCTCACTGAACGCGAGAAGGACGCTCTACTCGCTACATCGCTGAAGACAAAACATCATCGAGAATAAGTAGGCAGGTAAGATGACTACTAAAATCCAGTCATGCCTGAGACCGGTGAAGTTCAAAACAGTGACGAACTCGCCACGGCAGCTGCGAAAATGCCCGGAAATTGTCGAATAGAAGTCTTCGAGTTGTCGTCGCCACGAATAGAAGTTGTCGTCGCCACGAATTAAAGATATAAAGCAAAATATTCCTAAAAAGCGCGATCACCAGAAAAGTTACGGTTATGGAACGATACAGTTTTCTGAAGCCAAGATTCTACTCGCGAGACAAGGAAAATTCACTGAAGATTGTCTCGAAACTCAGAAAACGAAAGAAATTGACTTTTCGCTGTTTTATAATTTAAAAGCGCCTCAATCTGATGCAAACGGCAGAAGGGTCGACAATCAGCTGATCGCCGAGATCATGTACACTATTCAACGCGTTCATCGGATTGAAGGATATCCGTGTCAAGTAGAAATAAACAAGCTGGTAAATAAAAATACGTTACAGTTATGCGAAAATCAGTAAGGTATACATACGAATAAGCTCGTTGACAGAATAACCAACGTGAAGACAGACGTGAGCCCCACAGCTCCGTACGTATCTCGGTTAGGGCTAACACGCACTGAGAGTGGAGAGCCAGCTTGAAAACAGGGGTCGATAAACACTTCACGCGACAATATTTTGCATCCTTGTCACAATCGAAGGTCATTCTGTCGAGACTCTCACGCTGTTGTAGCCTAAAACACTTTGTACAACCAATTTCGTCCACCGCGTCGACCGCCACAAACCAGCCGCCATGTTTTAAATCCAGGATTAAGAAACAACCAAAAGCAAAGCGCCCAATGTTGCGCGCTTACGATAAGCGTAGTTTAGTGCTAGGTTTAGTGATAAGCGATTTTGGTGCAACCGAACGAAACCGAAACTTAGCTTAGGTTCCCGGCTAAGCTCCGTTTTGCGCTAAGCGGCGTTGGTGCAACCGGCCCTAAATACATTACCAGTAAAGTATTTGGTTTTATCGTGCGAGTGAAGCAGAACATACAGGTGCGAGCATACTGCCCTGAACTACACTTCCAGTGAACAAGCGCACCATCCCGAGCATCGGGCTCGCTTTTATACCTTTTGGTGCACTCAAACCTTTGAAAACACAATATAATCAATTCAATTATTTCAGTTATTTTTATTAAGTGCGCCTATGTGTTTTTTTTTTTTGTCTTTTGCGTTCACGTGCCATTTTCTTGTCATATAATATTTTTCCAGAAGTCCGACAACTATGGGAAGCGAGCATGCCGGCCGCGTCGCGGCGGTCGCCTATTGTTTGCCGCATCAATTGTTGTGGCTTTCTTAGAGCGGAATAGCTACCTTGGAAATTACAGCGCTAACCCGCTACAACGCACAACCAACGCAGCGACTGGCAGAAGTTCCCCGATGCAACGGACCCGTTTGCCGCTAGGGGCGCCCTGGTCGGGGCTTGAATTAGATCCGCACCTTTTCTATGCCGGCCGCGTCGCGGCGGTCGCCTATTGTTTGCCGCATCATTGTTGGGGCTTTCTTAGTGCGGAATAGCTACCTTGGAAATTACAGCGCTAACCCGCTACAACGCACAACCAACGCAGCGACTGGCTGAAGTTCCAAGGAAGTTCCCCGATGAAACGGACCCGTTTGCCGCTAGGGGCGCCCTGGTCGGGGCCTGAATTAGATGTGCACGGTTCCTATAGTCAGTTTCATCATAGGTAAGAGCCGCATAATAAAAAAAAAAAAGAATGTTGACAAAAAAAAAATACACGAACACGCGAACATACGTTAAAAATCAAATGTAACGGCGCATTCAAAATTAGTAGTTAGTCTTTTAGAGAGCAGCAGTTTCGTCGGGCGACATTGTTACCGGTTGAAGTTTATAAAAAGTGCAGTACAACGTTTAGCTCGGGGTCTTAAACGGGCATCACGCAGTGTATGTGATACACAATCGCACGACGGTAGGATGAAGATGGATAACTGAACCCAGGGTCCCTGCTAAAGCCCCTTGATAAAGGCGTTTTTACAAGTACCGCTAACCTTTGTTGTGGAAACATGCAATACACGTGCCACGAGCGGGTGCTCCGCCGCCATTTGCTTTCAAGGGCCAGTCATTTTAGTGCTGCGCCGCCATTTGCCTCCAAGGGCCGCTCGAGAAACGGGCCTCGTGCACTGGCACGTTTGAGGTTACTTGAAAGGCCAACGCAAACACATCGAGGGCTTTATGGCGAATTCCACTGGTCGTTTTGGAGCGCGCCGGGATTGACTTTTCTGGAGCGAGCCTATTTCACTGGGCGATCGGGATCGAGACGGACGTGTTCCACTGGTCGTTTGGGATTAGCTCCCGCTCCAGATCTCGATCTGGATCCGAGAAAAGTCGCTCCCCCGATTTCGGCGGATTCAACCGGAAGCCAGCCGGGCCAGCCCTCGGCGCACACACGCGACTTCCTTTCTCGCGGGGCATCTTGCCTGATCTCGCCTCAGAAGAATTGGTAATGGCCGCTTGCTTACCCCTTGGCTCGACAGCCGGTTCGTTTTCAAGGAAGGAGAAGAGAAGAGAAGGTTTTGCCGCGCTACGGGCATTCCGGCAATCTTTGCTAGACGCTCCTGAGCCATTCCTGCCGCTCGTGCGTCGAACACGTGTAAGCACCGCGATTGCGAAAACGTTGATGCTTGGAACTTGGAAACAGCCGCTACCAGACACCTGATTTGATTTAAAAATACCCAGGACGTTTTGGGGAAATGAATCGATCACATAGCAGGCGGTAGACAAGTAGACAGCGTTGAAAAATATTTATTCCACCGATTGTTATGAAGGCCGATGGTGTCGGTGTCGCAGTTTCGAAGCACTGTCAGTTCAGCTCAACACCAGGTTACAAAAGACGCCGGTGCTAACGCAATTTTAGTAGAAATGGGAATTACATGAAAGAACCGGACAGAAACACTTCATACAGTGGCGTAAATCCCGAACATATATCAGCGATATCACTTTCCTCGGTTAGGGCTATCTGCTTTGTCAGCGAATGAAGAACATTTCGATAAAATAAAGAGCGGAAAATACTCCCCGTGTCAAGTTTTCTAATCACAGTCACTGGTTGATGTCGTACCGTGGTAATTCCCGGCCCTTCGACCGCACTAGCAGTTTGTAGAGTCACATTTCCAGCGATTCCGCGCCGCACACGAACGAAGGTAAACAATCAAGATGGCGGAGTGTTCCCCGTGTTGTCCTCGCCGTCAGCGCGGTGTGACAGGGTTGTCAGACAATAAATCGGGCAACACGGTTGCCGGGCGGTAGCAACATGTTGCCTGACTGTTGTTGTTGCCGCGATGTGACAGGGTCACCGGCAACACGACTTCCCCCTGTTCCCGGACAGAGTTGTCCAGCTGTTCCCTCAGTGTGACAGGGCCTTTACCCCTCGGCTCGACAGCCGGTTCGTTTTCCAGGAAGGAGAAGAGAAGGTTTTGCCGCGCTACGGGCATTCCGGCAATCTTTGCTATTCCTGTTTTCACCTCAAGAGCCGTAGTAAAACTAGGATCATGTGACGGGCTAGTTGGTTATACATTACAAAATTAAAAGTAGCGCTGAAGACGAGGACAAGTAGAAGACACACACACGGACAAACAAACAAATTAGTCGTTAGTTGTTTATACAGCAGGAGTTTAGTCTGCCAGAACATGGCGACATTGTTACCCACTGTAGATGAGCAATTTAGCCAGTGCAGTACAACTGCTAGCCTGGGGTTTTTAACGTGCACCACGCAGTAGTGGTGCACGACCGCACGGCGGTACGATGCTCACCCAGATCGAAACGGGCAGGGGTGGGGATTGAACCCAGGATCCCTGGGTTCTGCAGCACGAGCTTTCGCTCCACGTGCTCCGAGCTGGTGTGCGCTAGACCACTCGGCCACCGATCCCCCCACACACGGACAGGCGCTTACTCACAACTGATATTTAGTGAAGAATGAAAGGAAGATAAAGCAGAAGTGCAAGGACATATACGAAATGAAAAAGAAGACTAACCAAAACGAAAGAAAGCAACAATTATTTTTGACTTCAAAATTAAGAAATAGGAAAAAAGTACGTTAAAAATTAAACATTTACACTAAAAAATTCAAATGAAAACCTACTCCAATTAAATAAAAGAAAGAAAAAGAAAGAGGAAGAAGATGACTCTGAAAATTCATATTAATGTAAAAGCAAACGGGGTCCAGAGGGAAACACGGAAATGGGCCCATTGCAGAAGAAAGAAATTGTACTAGGATCATGTGACGGGCTAGTTGGTTATACATTACAAAATTAAAAGTAGCGGTAAAGACGAGGACAAGTAGAAGACACAGACACGGACAGGCGCTTACTCACAACTTTAGTAAAGAATAAAAGGAAGATAAAGCAGAAGTGCAAGGACTTGTCCTCGTCTTAAAGGGGTCATGAAACGATTTTCCTACTTCTTCCTCCTTTGCTTTAATCCTAAACTCAAATGCGAATTGTGAAATCACGTCGTCGTGACATCCTTCGGCACCGGTGCGATGACTCTTAGCTTCCACCGTGCTTTTTGTGCACACCATAGAACTTGTCATTCCCCAGTGACGATAAGTTCCGTCAGGGCACTCATTGGCCACGAACGCGAATCCGAATATTCGTCGACGGATTTATTGTTGACGAGCGCATACGTCCCAGTGACGCAGTTCTCGTGTCCAATGCGTGAGCTGGGCTCGGCTGACGTCAGGGTGGCACCGCTGACGCTTTGGGAACCGCGGATGTATCATAGTGAAAAGGCGGAGCGCTTTCGAAGGAAAGAAGGTACAAAATAGTCCGCTATATTTTCAAATGTTCGTACCGAAAAGCTGGCTTTTGACTTTCTACCCTCTTTCTTTTGGCCAACTAAACGATATGCGATTAGTAAAGTCCCAATTTAAAATAATTTATCCCATTCCAAAATTCGTTTCATGGCCCCTTTAAGCGCTACTTTTAATTTTGTAACGTAGTAAAACAAGTCCGGCTCTTCGCGGAGCATTACTAATTTCTCCCTTTATGTTGATACTTAGAATATGTGTAGGTCAATTTTAGATTAGATATATGTTTTCTTATCAAGACGTACACGTTGTAAACGCCAAAAGCATCGCTTTCTCCTCCGACAAGCAAATCTCGTAAGAACTACTTCGCGCCGCGTATGAACAATGCGCACAATTTCCTTTTTTCTTGAGGTGAAAACGGGTATAGAAGCTCCTGAGCCATTCCTGCCGCTCGTGCGTCGAACACGTGTTAAAGGGGCGATGCAACAATTTTTGCATTTTGCGCAAATACCGCTTAGAACGGATCTCTGACGTTAATGACCTATGAAACACGCGTTCGTTTTTCACCCCACGCAATAGAAGTCCCAGTAAAAAATTAAAAAAAACGAGCAGCGTTCACCCCCTCAACTCGCAGCCAGAACAAGCGGTCACCTGATCTGGAGCCGATTATATGCCGCCAATGTTGATCATAGCCACGCGCTGGGGTTGGCAAAGCACAGGACACGCGCTGAGTTCCAGACATTGTTATGGCTCGGCTATTGTCGTCGTTGCAGCGATTGGACACGGGCCACTACCCGAATGCTTCTCGAGCTATCAATTATCACGAGCCCAAATCGAGAGCTCACGCAATGCTCGGGTCCAATCTATGAGCCGCATTCAAATATCGTCACTGGGCGGTACTGCTACCGCCCAGCTACGTCATCAGGTTTTGCGAAGGAGAGATTGAAAGAAAACGCTCGCTTTTCTCCTTGAAATTACACCGCAACAAGGAGGTTTCTTGGTCAGTGGCGTTGTGTGCGAGTGTACTTCGGTCCCTACTAGTGCCAGTAAGCTCATACAAAGTGAAAAACGCTCAAAACGAATATCGTTGCACCGCCCCTTTAAGCCTGGTTCAGACAGTCGCGTTTGACTGCGTTTGACTGCGTTGCGGCTGCGAGAAACCAAAACATCCTATAGTCCGATGCAGAGCCTTTTATACTGGGAGAGTTCGGCGGGTGGGAGTGGCTTACGGCCCGCTAGGTCTAGCGGACTCAGCGGGCGCCGCTTCCGCCATGATGTGCCTCCCGGCGAGTGGGTCCCCATAGACATGCGATGTATACGCGTGTAGGCTTTGCCGTTCGTGCTTTTGTTGTCGTAAGGAGAAAGTCTAAAAACAAGCATTTTGTGACGTTAATCATACGTTAATTATAACTTACCTCGCACAATCGAGCACTCGAAGTCGGCTTCCAGTCAGCCCTTTTTGGTTTGGTCTCCCAGATCTTGTGCCTTGCGCGGTTTTCTTTTCCTTGTGGGAACCGGTACATCCTGAACCCCTTTCTCGCGTTGTTCGAGCACCCAACGGCACTGCAGCACCCCCATTTCGTTTTCTTCTAACGTCTGGCAGAGCGCAGAACGATCATTTTCATCGTCGTCTCTCGCTCCACGCTAGACGGCAAGGCACATCATGGCGGACAACGAAACTCGGAGTGCGATGCGCACAGTTGCCAGACTGTTTGATCAGTGCTGCCAGACTGGCGGCTGGATCAAAGAACCGCCGAACTCTCCCAGTATAAAAGGCTCTGGTCCGATGCAGCCTAAGAACAATCTTTTAGCTCCACCCACAAGCGCATTGCGCCCATCTGAAGTGCCTCCGCCGTCGAGAAAGTAGTTCGCTAGCAACGTTGCTTTTTCTTCCTCCAGTAAACGTGCCTTAAACTACTACAAATTTATTTAATTCATTCAGGACGTTTAAATAAGTTAGAATACGTTTTTGTCAACGAAATAGCTGTTTAGTAAAGAAAGAAAGTCATGTCCAATGTACCGTCTTCCCAATTCATTTTCTGTCCAAGATACTGTCTAACATACCGTCTTCCAGCGCCTTCGATTGAGGGAAAGCGGCGAAAACGAAACCAACCTTTCTCTCGCCAAAATTATAAATAACAAAGCACTTATAGTTCTTGCAAATAATAAACATTTAGTGATTTACTTAGTTTTGTGGGCTTTGCGCACGAAATGTGTGCCTTTATTTTGTTGGATGAATAGAAAACAAGAATAATTATACTTTTCGGGTTTTGACAAATCGGCACCCTCCCAAGTCATCGACACCACCACCGCGCCCCGCTAGAGTGCCTTCATACACACGCGCGCTTTTGCTTGAGTGGTGACATCTCAGCCATTTTTACGCCCAATCGTTTTTTTATGCATTTTGAAGTACGCGCAATCCGGTGTCAATCAGCTCGAGCGCGTAGCTTTGGCTAATGCATAGACGCCATTTTAGCGCCAAGGTCACGCAACGAGTGCGCGAGAGCGTCAGGCGCTGAACACTCAGTGCAACAATGGATGTCTTCACCCTGAGACAGACAGACATGTAGGCACCCTACGCCCCGCTCTCTTTGTCTTCCGTCATGGATCCCACTGAGGTGCACGGCAATCTCAGCTCACCCCGCGGAAACCACAGCGAATTGAAGCAGCGGTGCCGGTACTATGTTGAGTAGCAACGTGGGGCAGAGGCGACAGAAATCCAACGAAGCAGACGACGTCCGGCGTAGCTTCTCACCTCTCAGCAGTGCTAAGCCTCGCGCTTGCTTCGAAATTTTTGTTGGCGATAGCGTCGCTGGATTCTCACGTTGTCGCGCAAAAACTGCTGCAAACGCAAGCCGATACCATTAAGATTTCGTGGAGTAACCTCGGGCACGTAAAACACGGTGCAAAAAAGCAGAATAATTGTCACGAGAAACTAGCGTCGCGTTGCTAAGGCCAGCAGCCATGTTGAGCTTTTTTTTTTTTTCATAAGGATCGCGATTGGTCCACGGAATCGTGACGTCATGAAAACGATTGGCTGGCGTTTCTCGGCGTAGGAATACATTTTCCTCTGAGAGGCATTTCCGTTTTTTTCTTAGCTTGCAATCAACTATAGCTGCTTATATCTCGTGCCAAGATGATTCCTTGAATTGGATTCCACGCTTCATACGAAGCACAGATGTTCCGGTGACTCGCTTTCCGTTCTCGACGCAACACAGTCAGACGCACTCAAACGCAAGTGTCTGAACCGGCCTTTAGCGCCGCGATTGCGAAAACGTCTTCGAAACGACCGCGGCGGCCGCGGAAAGGGGATTCCCGGGCAGTTGAATGACGGGAAGGCATCCGCCGATCCCGGAGCGGTGGTCATGTTCCACTGGGGATCCTAGGCGGCGCGACCCCGTTAGGATCGTGTGCTCCATTCCGGATCTGGTCAACTGATCCCAGCGCGCTCCAAAACGACCTGTGGAATTCGCCATTAGTCTCTACAGGTTCTGCAGCGTGAGCTCCGTGCTTTGCATGGAGCTTGCGCTCGAGCATTTCTCCACGTGCTTTGATCTGCGGTGCCACAACACACTCGGCCAACGATCCCCTACCGCACTTGGCTTAGTCTGCGAGGTAAACCAAATGAGCTACGCTTAGAGTATTGGCACTTTTTCCCCGATATTGTTGTAGACGCCGCCATCTTGGTGGTTAGTAACAAATCAAACGCGACTGCCGATCGTCATAATTCAAAAGTGCGACTTTCTCAGCATTAGTTTCGGTGTCAAGAAGCTCACGTAATATTGCTTTGCTTTGTCGCGAACTGTTTAAACATTTGTGGAGGACGGAAAAGCGTTTCCTGTGATTTCAGATAAAGCTTCAGATAACTGACAACCATCATTTTAAGCACCAAGATGTGTATGAAGCGTAGCTTATTTAGTGGCTCTAGTTTAACCCGACACCGTGGCCCGACCGCATAGGCACAGAAAGAGAACGAACAGCTTAACCTCGCGCTCTTGGCGCTGCTTCAGAGGCTTCATCAGCCGTAGCGTTGGCTGCGCCCCGAACTAAGGTAAAGAAAAACAAATATTCAGATCTTAGGTTTTC
Organism: Ixodes persulcatus; assembly: GCA_013358835.2. Lineage (NCBI taxonomy): Eukaryota > Metazoa > Arthropoda > Arachnida > Ixodida > Ixodidae > Ixodes > Ixodes persulcatus. Next base: position 3,448,491 of record JABSTQ010009418.1, read on the forward strand.
ACAAGCCAAACCAACAAAAATCACTTAACAAGCCCCAATAAAAAAATATTGCGGGTTTATTTTGACAAATTGGAGATATTTTGACGTGCAACCGAAATCTCAGATTGGCCTCCGTCGGATTGCGGGCACCTCGGCCAATATTTAAACCCAAAAAATATGAATTCATGGGCCAGCACGGTGGCTCAGAGACACTAAGACGATTTAATGTTTCATGTTTTGTTTTAATATCATTGCCACTTAAGAGCCACCGAGGTGGTTTTTGAAACAAAATGTAGTGAAGCCATTCCGACAAGCATAGTTTGATTGCGAAAATGATTTTTGCAAGTGATAAAAGCATTAAAATGTTTTCGCATACGTGGCGGAATCTGAAATGGCAGAATGCATTTCATGGCGCCCATTTCAATTGGATCGCGTCGGGCATGTGTACCGACCACCGTGGTACCGACGCACAGTAGAACGCGCGCAAAAGCAGCTGTGGTGCACCCGCAGCCTCGCGCTTGTTGTTCTGACATCTCTGGCTCGCCCACTGCGGGCATCCAGGCATCTGACACCCTGACATCTAGCGTTTTTTCTGTCTTTCACGTGGCGTTCCAAGCGGCACACAACGGAAAATGCACATCAAGCTGTTCTTGAACACGTGTCGCCATCTATATTTTATATTAAGAAAGTGCCATTTGCCGTAACTGAATGGGAAAAGTTTGAGGTCTTATAACATTCTTAACGTGTAATATATCAATATGGAAGTTCTGGAAAATGTAATATCGAAGGATGCTTCACAATTTAATGTCTCGTTATTTTGATTAGTTGACGTGATTCCGTTTTTATAGCGCCATAAAATAATAACATTTTAAACTTTATTTTTTTATTTTAAAATATACATTATCTGCACAGTTCGTTGCTTACGTTTTTAATTTATTACATCCAACCGAACGCTAACGTAAAATATCGTGGACGATGGGACGTTACAACTCGAGAAATAATGTTTTCAATATTAGAGACTGTGGTACATTAAAAGCTAAATAATTAACTAACAACTAAAAATAATCGTAATATCGAGACATTAAAGTATCGTTGAAAAACAGCTCTTTAAATTGACATTAATTTTATAATTGTAAGGTACATAGAAAGAACGTTATAAGCCGTCAAAGAAGCACCAAAAAGTCATGCACGGTGGGGGTGCACCTTAAAGTTGAAGCGTAGGACGTCCTGGACATTTTTTTCCGTGAACGCAGGTGGCTGAATTTTAATGTGTAGGTTATTGGCATAAATGAGATGATCAAGAGAAGCTGTAAATTGCTTTCTAAAATAACTAGGGAAACTTACCTTTTATTCGCGCGAATTTCTAGCTGAAAGCAGGTAATTCTGATCACAAAAGGTGTGCGTGAGCGCAGTGCCATCTGTTGCTTACAGTGCAATTGTTTTTTACAATTCATTTATTATTCCTTACATCACTGACATTGATTTATATTATCACCGTGTGTTCGTTTTATTATGTTCACTTTGGTTTGATTGAACTGTGTATTTCAATGAAAATCGTTTGTTATACTTTGCCTGTTTCTAAATATCCGTTCTCTATATATCTGAGATCAGGTTCCACCCTATCAAATAAACATGAGTGAAAAAAATATTGCACATTTTATTAATTTGAGAATTTTCTACCCCCCAAACAGTTTTCCCGAAAGCATATAAGTTGGAGATGATCCGCGCTCCCCCGTTGCTCCGTGCCTCGTGCAAAACCGACTGCGTGAGCAGGGGAGCGAGCGGACCTCGGGAGGGGGGGGGGGGGGGGGGGGGTTCTACCCCCCAAACCCTCCCTCTACCTACGCCACTGCTTCACAATGAAGCGGCTCGCCCATACCTTCCTGCCGTGGGAAGTATAATGTAAGGTTCTTATATCGCCCGTGTTTCACCAAATTAGGATTACTCACGCGTCACAGACCCAACCTCGTACTGCTTGTCTACGACCATCATCCAGTTGACAGCTGTTTTGATAGGAACTAGTGCGCCCCCTATAAGCCCTAAAAGTTGCGAATAATACAAACGTCAAGATCCTTATTTTCAAAAAGAAAAGTATGGTTCCAACGTAAGCGAAAAAATAAGGTTCAAACCGCTGAAACCCTCGCACGATCCGTATATTTTTTTTCTAGGTGCTTCGAAAAAGCGCATTGTTGAGGTGGCGTAATCTCACGTCATTCAGTGCCTTCGAATTTATCAATTTTGTTGACGATTTGTACGGCTCTCCGGGCGTTTCGACATGACCTCGTTTCTCGCACTCCAGTGTCGCGTTGTGTAGTACAGTGGCGGAAGTGATATGAAAAAGCCGAGGTGAACGCTTGGATCCGAACAGCTCCAGTGCCTTCTGACGAAAGAACGTTGAGCTATCATTGACGCTATTGTATACGCACGAACAGCATTAACACATTTCAACGGCTGTTCGGTTTTTGTCGTTACACCATCCTTCGTCGGCAAACGATTTCTGAGTCAACGCCAAATTCAGCGCTCTTTTTCGGTCACGTTTGCGTGCTCGATAAAATAAAGTAAAACACAGCTCGTCATCTTTTATCCAGCGAGCTTATCAATTACGCGGAAACTAATCGCGTAAATTTCCGACCTGGTGGTTTCAGCCGCGGTTGATTTCGCTTTTTGTCACGGAGCGCCTAGTGCCGAAATCAGCATTAACTCAGCAACAACCGGTCAAGCGGGGAGTGACGACAAAAATTGAACAGCAGTTGAAGCCTCGATAATGGTTGAGATTTCTTTTGATAGATAGGCCTTTTAAGCCACGCGCTCGCCTGGGCTGTTAGATTGGAGAAAAAAAAAGTCTACTAATAAAGTGGTTGAGAAAAAAAGAAACCCTTTTCGGGAACAAACTGTAAGCCACAGCTGGGGACAGGGATTTAAAAAACAACAATGACAACAACAAAACGACATACCAATTAGTAGGACTGCGCGTCGATTAAAAGTTTTAACACGATTAATCGCCACCCTCTGATCGAGTAATTATTTGATTAAACGGCTTCTTTCATTCCCATGCATAACATTTTTAATTAGTCAAAATTACATTTTTTTTTCGCTTTTGCTGAATATGTGATAAACGGCTCTAAGTACAATTTTAGATTTTAAGTCAGCCTCAAAGTGTAGTTGACAAAAGTGAAAAGACACCCACACTTCAAATTATTATTTCAGCCGCAGAAGCAGAATAGCTCGTTGGTATTCTCCGGCAACAGTGACCTCCCTCGATTGTTCACAACAGTCTCTGTTACGCTAAACAGGCACCCGAACGGGGTTGAAGTGGGTGGGACACGTATACCCTTCTCAACTTCTTTGGCGTTACAAATCTCGCTCCCACAGTTTATTTAGGTAAAAATTTCACCTAAACTTTACTTCATACAGCTCTACTCATGCACGTCTGCGTAGTGAAAACGTTGAATTTTTACTTTTTTGTTTGTTTGTCAAACTTTAGCCGATTAACTGGTTAAAAAAATAATCCCGATTAAAGCATTAATCGAAGAATCGGAAGGTGTATTGATTAAGGTGCAACATAACAAAACCGAAACTCTGCTTAGGTTCTGGGCTAAGCTTGGATTTGCTCTAAGCGGCGTTGGTGTAACCGGCCCAGCCAACTGATCACGCGTTAAGCGCGGGATTGCCCTAAAGTTACCAATCGTGAAGCAGGCATAAAGCCAGGGTATTGAACCGAACCCGAACCGTGAACCGAAAACCGGAAAAAACCTTCATTTTCGCGCGAACCGGAGTTGACCCGGAACGAAATAGTTTTTCTCGCTCCGGAGCAGAACCGATATGTTTTCCATGCGGGTTTCGGTTCATGCGCGAATTCAGTTTGTGTGAAAAGTGCGTGGCGAAAAACATAGTAACCTGAAAAGTAAACCAAAAAATTCAAGAAAACAAATTATTTTCGCGCTAACCGGAGTTGAGCTGGACCGAAATAATTATTCTTTTTTTTCCTGGGAAAAAACTGATCAATTCTTTTTGCGGTGTTTCGTCCATGTGGGAAGTCAAAAAGCGCGAAAAATTGGTAGCGGAGAGCTCTGTAATGTTCCATTATCAGGTTTTCACATAACGGTCTTCTTCATAATTTATAAAGTTCGTCTCGAGAACTGAAAAGAAATGAGCACAGTAACTATAAATTCTCCGGGATTTCTGTACGTCAGCAAAAGTGACCAATGAATGAGCTTGTGAGGTGGCAAAACAGTGAGTTGGGCTAGTTGAATTTTCACCTCTCTTTGTCCTTGTTTTCGTTTGTCGTTCAGTTTAATATTTGTTTGGTGTTTCTTGTTTTCAATTTTGTAGAGCTGTGTGCAATTTACTTTAAACGCCTTGATTTAATTGTACAACTGATCGGATAAGAGGGCGATACAAAGGCCGATGGATATTTTAGAACCTGCACTAGTTGCCATAGTGTGGCGCATCTAATCTGCTTTCAAAATAACTCAGCGGACTTAATAATCTGTCCGAAATTAAAGTCTAGCACCGGGAAGGGGAGGGGGATTCAATCAACAGTTAGAGCTACAGAAAACCGCAAAAGAGCTTCGATCTCTGGTAGCAGAGACTGCAAGGACCAAAACTTTTTCTCCTCAGAAACACAAACATCCAGGCGCCCAGCTCTTCTGAGCATTCTTAGATAAGGAGCTGCGGCTTTCAAGGGCCGCTAACGTGTTACAGGTTTGGGAGGACAGAAGGGAACGCCATCATGAACTCTACCCATTGGCGCAAGAAGCCCTGGGAGTGCCTGCGACCCAGGTCAGCGTGCAGCGAGCCTTTTCTGCACTGAAGTTCAATCTATCGTCTCAGAGGTGCCGTGTTTTCCCGGATATGCATGACGACGTCCTGCTTCTTCGGTCAGCTGCCTGACATTGAACTGCGCTTTCACCCCCGTCCCGAGGTGCCCCAGCACTAGCTCGTTCGTTCCACACAGTAATGTGAGCCTTTGCTTCTATATGTATCACATTTATAAAATATGTATAGTTTATCTTTTGCTGTCGTCAATTGCTTTTGTAGTATATGAGTACGAACCGGTTCGAACCGGTTTGAACCTTTATTTTTTCACTCCGGAGTTGAACCGGAGCTGAACCTTTTTCCCTGAACCGGAACGAAAACCGGAACGAAAAACATTTCGGTTCGACACCCTGCATAAAGCTGGCGAAACATAAAACACGCATGACAATCTTTCTTCTCATCCAGATTTTTTTCCATCGCCAGCCTTGTCTATATGCTGCACAAGCAAAATCCTTAGCGCACCCCCCCCCCCCCCCCCCCCCCGCTTCACATACGCTTTAAGCCTTCCTAAAATTGACTGATTTAGGGGTTTTCGATGATGCTCAACAAGTTTCTGTTTTGGACCATGTATGCTTATTTTCACTAACTAAACAATTCATTAGTAATTTTTAGTTTATTATTAGGCTAGTTAGTATTTTTTTTTGTTATCCTTGACGTCCACCCTGGCAGGCAGGAAATTCCCGTAAAGAGTTTTTTTTTTTTTTCTCAACCATTGGGAACTTTTGACAGTCTTCGCTGAAACGCCCGGTACATCTGGAAGGAAGCGTACTATGTAAATATTAAAATATGACAGTGTTCTTGTTAATCAAACAAACATCGAAGAATGGACTGGTGGTTGTCGCGATAAATCAATAGGGGAAGGTTAAAAAAAATAATCAGTCACACTTTCCAAGTGTTGGTTATTGTTATTGTGCTCGATGGTCTCGCTTGACAGGCGCATTTTTGGAGTTCGGAGAGCCCATTACATTGATTTTTGTTTTGGCTGTTATGTCTTAGTCCGTGGTGATTGAAAGGCACTGACTTGAGATTTATGGCTTTGTGATTCCACGAAAGCCATATATATTCTTGGGCGCTTGGTTCGATTAGTACACTTACGTATTTCCTGCAACTCGGCTCAGAGTCGGACCATTAAAAATTGATAAGACGGTTCCATAACGTCCGTCGAGCTTCATTTTTGTTTACTTATTAATTGGCGAACAAATGGCGGTTCAGACCCTTCCTTCGGAGAGGTTAAACTTGAATGGAAGCTCAAAGTTTTGGTTCGGTGAAAACACAAGCCTCATAGTATGTTACTGGAATACCCAATGACGCACGTTTGATGGCCTCGCCTCGCTCAGTCTGCATAAATTGTTTGCATACTGGAGTAATATTAATAAATGCGCCTCCAGAGAATGGTGCTTGGACGTTGTCTTCCAGTATTAAAACGGTTTTCCGACGGCAATAAAGAAACCCGTTGCATATGCAGCAGACTCTACAGAGCCGTGCACGAATCCCTTGAGGCGGCGAAAAATAGTTTGCGCTTCGGACAATAAAAGTTTATCGAAGTACTCTGAACGAATATTTTTCGAGACGGTTTCTTTTTTTATAGGAAACTTAAAGAATGTTAATAAGTTGAAGGAGGGGCTAGGACTGTGTAAACGCACTAAGTGACCAGAGTATTTGAAGGGATAATTAGGACGCTCCAGCTTCCCGCAAACATTTTCACGTGCTTTATTTATCTTTCTTTATCTGCGCATTACAATCCTACCTTCTTTCAAGGCCACCCCTACACGAAGTGTTCACAAAAAACAAAAAAACAAACAAACGAGATAACCGATTATGCGCATTTAGGAACTAACAAGAAAAATACTTTCCTACATTTACGAACTACGCGTAGTTCCTAGAATAATAAAGTGAGCTCATAATAAATAGAGTGCACATTATTTTCTATCTACGCAATAACAGTTGCAGCAAAAATGAGGAAGAAAAGACGTACGGCAACCGGCTCAACTCGCGCATCAACAAGCGTTCAAGTGACGGGCGCATGTTGTATGCTGCCTGTGCGTGCTATTTGCTACGGCAACCTTGCACCTTCAGTCCTCTTTCCCATTTTTCAAATATCGGACGCCAGGTCGCTCCAGGTTTCGCTGTACGCTGGGATAGGCGAAAGTGCCCAGCTTCTTTCCCTCATGTCTTATCCACCTGGTGGAGTCGCCTCCCCGTTGAGTTGCAAATAGTACGTTTTAAATCTCCCGTTCCAACAGAAGCGCAAGTGAAGCCAAAGAAAGAAGCTCGGAGTAAGTACTTCATCATCTGTAGATTAATTAGTTTTCTTTTTTCAAACTAAGATATATATCGCATCTTGTACGCACACATTTCCTGCCGTAAAAGGAGTTTACTAATTTTGCTAGATGCGAGAGGTATCCAAAGAGATGAAGTAGTGCCTTCGACTCCGTTGGGCGTAAACTCCATACCGCGTGAATTCCATATCCGATCGCGGAGGAAAGCGAAGTAATAGTATTTAAAGGAAAGGACATCAGATGTCAAAGGCCTTTGAAATGACCGCGTGGGAGCGGTATAATATTCGTGTTATATCTTCTAACATTTGTTTCTATTTCAATCAACTCGCTCGCAGTCTCAAACTTGTCTTGCATAATGTTTTGACGGCTCAGACCGGGTAATACTAAACTGTGAACTCAACCCTTCACATTCCAAAACACATCGCTTGGAACTTTGCCTCACTAAATCGCCGCAGGCAAATTAAGAAACGCTGGGCTCGGCTAATTATGTCCACCTTTCTTGCCTCGTGATGTGCTTTTCGCTGTACACACTAAAAAGTGTTGCACCCTTAAGGGTGTAGATCAGCTTGTCTCAGAGCTAATACCCCGAGGGACCAACACCCTTAGGATGTTGGCGAACGCCCGAAAAATGGGATGTTTTCCACCGTTGCAGTATCCTATTCGCGGCGAGAAGTTTTGGTGTCGCCATCTAGCGGAAGCGCGGCACAACCGAAAATGAGGACGCCGCCGTTGCTTCTCAGAGCTACAGTTGCTTTGACAGTATCAGAGCTGCATGAGCTTTCGTTCAGCCTCTTGTCTCACTAATAACTTTTTATCTTGTTTTTTATTTTATTTTTCTATAACATGTTTTTGCATTTGTCGCGGAGAATTACGAAATCTGCGTCTGGCAGGTTTTCATCGCAGGCTTCAATACGGCGAATTGGGGTGTTCTTATTTTTTTTTCCTGGGCAGAGCAAGGGGAAGACGCTAATCTTTTAACTCACTAATGTTTTAAATTTCCATTTTTTTTTTCTGACCTTAGTTGACAGTTTTAGAAATAATGCTTGTCCCACTTCCGTGGAAATCAATCAAAGGCACCATTGTTGTCCTGGTTTTCTCCCTTGAAATAAACTTACTAATTCTCTATCCCAATTGTTGCATTAAAAAAAGAAAAAATCAGGACCAGTTTTGCACCTGGACATCCTGGACTTTACCAAGCTTAATAAAATCACCAGCAGCACCACGTTTATTATTTTGGTAAGTAAAGTGAAGAAGTGAACGCCTCCAGCATTTAAAATGTGGATGACTGAGCCTTTACCGAGGTAATCCAAAAAGAAATGTTTCATTCCGAAGAGGCACACAATTTAAAAGCCTACCTCGAAAAAAAAAAATAAAACGAACCATTATACGCAATTAACATTAGAAGAAAAAATAAACATAGGTAAGCTTCTAGTGGAAATTGTTTTGCCAAATTATCTTTATCAACGAGCGATTTTGTCAAGATCGTGCGCTTCAATGACAGCCGTTTGAGCTATTGCACAGATGTAGCTGTTATGTGATGACCGTAATGACAATATTATTAAAAAGAGAGGAGATGTGGGATTTCTTTATTCCTGACCTGCGAGCAAAAAAAGTACCTTCGTGGTCGAGTTATAATTACTGTCAATAAAACGCAACAAGCCCTAGGATGAGAGCCATTATTTTGGGACGTTATATGGCATTTTGTATTGCTGTAATTAAGTCGTCAAGTATAAGGAACACTCGTAGTATTGAGCATAAACGTTCAGCAACGCACCTTAAATTGCACACACACACACACAAAAAAAAATTCCCAATGGCATCTACCGGTAGGCGAAATAGTGAAATATTCAGCATAGGTTACTTTTTTTTTCTCTCGATCACAACACTACGCCCCAGCTACTACACCGTGTGAAAGGCAAGACTTGTTAGATTGTGGGATCCTCGGGACCCGATTTGTTGAACAGACACAGGGGCGTTCTTTCGTTTCGGACATCATAAAAAGGACTGTTCATTCTTTCAACTTTACAGCACTCCAAGTGACACTGCATGACACGGAGAAAAAAATTCGGGTGGGGAAAAAAAAAACAGGCGAATTACCGGATTTTTTTTGGCACCAAGACCTGCCAGTAAAATACGTAGGGAGAACGAAACAGACACTCGTGAAAAAAAACTAGCATAACATAACACAAAATACAACACGATTCGTCGTGAAAGTATCTAATAAGTGGTACGAGGACACCATCGCGCTTCTTGTCCAGTTGTTTGTTTCTCGGATATGGACGGAAACGAACACCTTTCTCGTTCGCGTATGTTGTGTCACCGCTAAGAGAACAATAACGAGCCACCGCGCCACGTCCGAAAGCAAGCAATCAGGCCGTGCCGCTATGACCCGCGCCATGTAAACAAATCGGGCATCCTCACATTCCAAGTATCACGTGACATTCACGTGCTGCTCAGTGGTGGCCCCCTAGCGTGGTTCTCGCCGAGAATAGGTTTTCTTTTTACGAGCACCAAGCTTACAAACAACAAACATCACGCGCATCCGGTTCTCACATACACAGAAACGGCAAACACGGATGCTATGGATCGCGTACGACACTGAGGAATCGTGACCCCTTGGTGATTGCTCCACCGCTTTATATACTCGACAATTCAAAGGTGCAGATGCGCAGGTGCACCTCCTCCGCAATTACGAAGATTACACGTACGTTGCTTTGTTATCGTCATTATTTCGCGTAATGCAGAATGTATCCAAGTTCAAGGAATGTACCTCCGGTAAAAAAATATTTTTATACGCAAGAGCTATCCGAGATTGTCGCTACAATAACCTCGATAAAGAAGGGCGCCAGTTTGGCGAACACCCTTCAAAATGGATGTTCGACTTACTTCAGTTTTTTTCTACACCCTTTTTCCACCCTTCGAAAATTGGAGGGCCCTCTCGTACGATTAAAAAGGGTGTATTATGTCGAAATTAGCTAGGTGCTGAAATTAGATAGAATCACCGACAGCTTACGAAACGCAGGGTACGGCGAATCCACGACATCTCATTACCGCTCAACAGCCAATAAGTTATCTCCCTTAGACGACTAGAAGCCCCCTAGAACCAATCAGGAAGCAAGAAATGGGAACGTAATATGCCACGCTCTGTCTTTCTTAAGCTGTCGGTGACTATAAACTATAGTGACTATGGCTTTCTAGAAGGAAGGAAGGACAGAACAGGAAGGCCAAGAGGAAAACCCGGAGTAATGCACTCAGTTGGCAACCTTGCGTTGACAGAAGGATGGGCGGAGATTAAAAGTACAAAGTGTTATTTCTCAACGTATACCTTGTACATACTGTCAGTTTAGATTGTGTAAATTATTCGCTCCAGGAAACTAATTGTCAGCGATGAGCCAGCCCGCCCCCCCCCCCCCCCCCCCCCCCCCCCCTGGGAACCGTATGTGAATGTTTCCGGTTTCGGGGGAAGCCCCGCAAACGAGTCGCGTAAAATTGTCACCCTAAATTGCCGCGGCCGCGGCGGGTGATAAATTAAAACGGCAATCTTTGTAAGCAGCCTGTTGCGGCAGGACGGGAATTGCCAGGGTGTATGGATATAGATTGTGGTTTACCATGAGCTTCCCAGCGATGCCGGTGGTCTTGGGAAGGAAGGTCGGCACTCGGGAGAACATAGGTCTGGTTGGCAAGGTCGCCGATTTTCTTGCTCTACTAATAGACCGATCTCACTAAGCGCTCCACGCACGCTCAACGCCGCCATGACTTTAGTTCACAGGAGGCAGGCGGCAGATGCACTAGACGGCTCGTGCCGTCTGGCTCTCTGCAGACGCAAAGCAACAGTGGGGGTTGTCCTACGTGCAGAATGACTGAAGTTACTTCGATGCATCGCGGCAGCGGAGGCGCGACAAAACTGGATGATGAAATTGGTCTATTCCGAAACTCCTTTTTTTACTTTTGGTTATTTTACGTTGTTTCAGAGTGATACCGCAACATCTTGTGCCCGCTCGCTTTGCTGCAAAATGTGCTCAAGTACCACGAGGTATGACATAACACAGAAGAGTTCGGGTCCAGCACCTGCAGCGATCGACACTTGAGTTATGACAAGCCTCGTGAAACAAAAGACTATAAAGCGCACCATTTCCGCATGCAGGATACAAGGAGCGATTGATGATGCCAAAACAGTAGAATGCGATCAGAGCAATTATCATTTGTGAACCATACATCGATATCAAATCAATGCCGTTGCCAAAGAAATGAATCTCGTTCGTTGACCACAACTGGAGGCAACGTTGAAGCCGAAAGGAACTAGCAATCATAAGACGTCTAAACGAGGGATCCGTACAACACATAATTGGTGTGTCGGCAATTGAAAGAACTACCTCTCTTAACGCATAGCTTTCTCTGCTTTGGTAAGACGTGTCCTTCTGAAAGTGGCCTCTTCTTTTTTACATTTTATCTCTGAGAGGATGCTGGTCAAGAGAAGAAATCCAATGGTTGCGAATTGTACGTCGACGGTCTCCCTCGAGAAGCTAGTAATTTGAGGAAGTGGTCGAGGCCAAGAGTGGGACGGAGTTGCACATGCTTTCAATCTCCCGTCAATCCAGTTCCGAGGAGGGTGGGATACGGTACGATAAGTGCCGTTCGTGACGCATGCCCATCCCCAGCTCACCGAAGACGGAGCCTGGGAGCTATAGGTCCTCACTTCAAGCGTCTGCGGTAATTGGAACTTCTTATGGAAGTAAATATGCAACCCTACACTTTCGTGAGTTGGCTCGTTTACGCACAAAGTCGTAGAACGATGTTTCATTTGTCGTTAAATAAGGGGCCATGAAATGATTTTTCTACTTTCGCTAAATACTACTTAGAATAACTCCGTAATGTTAATAACGGTATAAACCTGTCTTAGGTTTTCTTTCTAGGCAATGGACAGTTGCCAAAAACAATGAGAGAGATATGAGCTTCGTTCATCCCCTCAACTTGGAGCCAAAACAAGCGGCCACGTTACCTGGTGCCTGTCCTATGCCGCCAAAGTTTATCATAGCCACGCGCTGTGGTTGGCAAAGTAGAACACGCGAGCTGAGCTCCACCCTTTGTGGGAGTTCGGCTATTCTCATCACAGTAGTGGTTGGACACGAGCCACTATCCGGGTGTCCGCCGAGGCATTGATTGTTACGAACCGAAGTCGAGTGCTCACGTAGTTCTCGTGTCCAATCCATAAGCCGCGATTGACTGTCGTCAAGCGGATGGTTTCGATCCTACAATGAAGTAATCAAGCTTTGCGAAGGCAAGACTGAAAGAAATAGTCCCCTTTTATCCACGCAATTTCACCGTGACGAAGAAGCTTTTAAATCAGTGTTGGTTTGTGCGAGCATACTTGGACCACACTAGGACCAGTACGCCTCTGCAAAGTCATGAACATTCAATCCTGATATCGTTTCCCTTCTTAATGTCTCACAGTTTAGCTATAATATGATTGAATTTCGTGTTCTGGGATAAAACTGAGGAAAAAAAAGATTTTGAAAATTTTTTTGCAGGCAAAGTTTTTGCCAAATTGAATTTTGTCGGAAAACCGCGCAATTTTGAAAATCGCACAATCTTCCTCCCTCTTCCTTTACCCCCCCCCCAAAAAAAAAAGAAAAAACACAAAAAAAAGAAACAAAGATGCGCCGGTATACTTTATAGACCAAATCATGCTTACAAACAAACCGGAGCGCCCCTATCGGACGATTAAGGCGCCGCGCATGCGCGATGGAGTGTGGGCAAAAAGCTCGCCGTTGCCCATAAACAAACCATAGAAATGCAATGTTGTCGGCGTTGGTGTAAGTCCCCGTGCTCTTTTTGGCGCTTGAATTGTTAATTCTACGTCTTCCTGGCGATGTCTACTTTAGCGGCTTCAGCGAAATTAACGAGGCTCACTACATCGCAAAACATCGCATGAATAATGTGACATGCGGCAATTCATTCCACGTCAGAATGAACGCTATAACCTGGTTCGCAGATTCTGCTCGCTATTTTCAGTCGCGACGTCGCTCAGGCTGCAAAAGCGTGAGCCGTAGCGGAGATGGTCGATGTCGATACTGAAAATCGCAAGCAGAACCAGACCAAGTGAATCAGGCATAACAAGTCGGTGATGGCCACTGGTAACAATTATCAACATCTCCTTGTCCCTTCTATTTACACCGAACTCAATTACCCCAACCAACCTTCAAACTTAAAGGTCTTTTGAGGCCTGCACTTACTTCTTATCGCGATTACCGGGTGAACACTTGGTATACGGGCTGCTGTCGTTTGAACGAGCAGACGATAACAAGCAGAAACGTTTGAAAGTGCAGACGACAGTTTGGACGATCAGGCGGCCGTTTGAAGTTGAAGACGCACTGAACGTAGTCCGCAGGCGGCCCGTACAACTTGAAGGTTTTTTCGCCTTCATATTGGAACAAAACAAATAAATATGACGACCAGAAGTATCTGTGAATTCAAACCAAAGTGCTTCCCGCACAAGCAATCATGGTCCGGCGGAACAGATGAAAACTGATCTTCAAACCTTTCACGACTCTTTTGGTACAACCCCAGTTGCAGCGTTTTGACGAGAAGGCAGGTTTTTATCTGGTTTCTTCTAAACCAACACAGGAATCAGTGGCGTAACTAGGGGGGGCAAGGGGGTACAAGTGCCCCGGGCGCCACTTGGGAGAGGGCACCGAGCCGAGTCCACCCATAATAATAATATAATGATGATGATGATGATAATGTCACTATCACTATCATAATGAGGAGCGCGAAATTTCATTTGCCATGGGCGCCGTCATATCTAGTTACGCCACTGACAGGAATGCACGTCCCGCATGGTGACTTGCGCCCACAGCCCCAGACCGGAAGTGCGCCCGACGCGCCACCACCTCGCCCTAACGTAACAGGGCAGAGCTCGTGTATATGGTTGATCAGAGCGCAGTGTCAGAGGGAAGTCACTTCTCTTTCCTTTCGAAATTCGGACTATTCACAAAGCGAAGTTTATCCCGTTGACATTATCTCGGGACAACGGGTTTTTGGGCCACGAGAAAAGCCAGCCTGTACGTGTGACTGTCCTCTGGTCACTGACAGCACGAATACTACAGGGCGTCTCTCCGGGTGTGCGGCCTCCAGCACGGGCTTGTTGCCTTCCGACGTGCTTTGGCTACGCTGGCACCCTCGAGGCTCATGACGCCCCGAAGCGTTATCGAAGGGAAGAAGCTCTCGCTAGAGGTGGGACAAATGTAACTCCTCCCTGATGTTCTCGTGTCGGTAGGGCAACTTCAGTGGCAAGCATATTAACATTGGCGCCGAAGAAGTAAAGCAAGAGTGCAAGCAAAGTACAAGGGAACTGGATCAATACTGAGATGGTAACCCAGGAGGGGGAGGAAAACAGGACGGAAAACACAAGACTCCAAAGCGCAGAGATTGACCAGAGTAGCAGAAACTACAAGAGGCAAGCTCAGGGCCCCTGCCAAGCACGTGACGTATGTTTCCCATAACCGTGACGGCCATACCGGGGTTTGCCTCACTGGGATCTCACGATTTATGATACTGGCTACTCGCCATCACTTGCGAATGACGAGTCCGACGATGCGTGGAAAGGACACAACAGAAGCTCGTAATTATCGCATGCCCTAGTAAAACCCCGTCAAACGTGACTTACCGACATTGCTCTTATTTCCGTGCTGGAAAGTAGAGTAAACATACAGAAACGTCGCTGTGGTTGGACTCTACGATTGAAGAAACGCTCACTATGAGGTAGCTGAATAGATCGATCTCACAAAGCGTTCGGCGCATGCGTGGAGCCGCCATAACTTTAGTTCTCAGGAGGCAGGCGGTAGTGCCCGAGACGTCTCGTGCTCTGCAAGCGCAGAGCTCCAGCGAGGTTGTGTTACGTGCAGAAAGACCAAACGTACCTCGATGCATTGCCGCTGCAGTGGCGTACCCAAACTGTCTGGTGAGATCGGTCTATAAATTTTGTTTTTTATCAACGAAAAGTTGAGTAATGTTTGAATGTCGGATTTTACGGTGTTGGATTAATAATTAGGATGTCTGTAAGCCTTTAGCGTTTTTTGTAAACACACCGTCGACGATTGTCGATCGCGACTAATGAGAAGTAGCCGAGATTACTACTCGCAGTGATGTGATTGGTCCGAGTCATTTTGGCGCATCTTTTTGAGCAGCCAAAAGTCAATTTTGGAGCAGCAAAAATAACTTTTGTAGCATCGTTCTTATTTATACCAATGCAGACATTGTGAAGATTAATGTGTCGGCACATCCAACTAAAAGGCAATATCTACATTGCCTTCTCACTTACGTGCAAGCCTAAGTCCGCATCAATTGCACAGCAGGAGGGAGTTCCTCAAACACAAAACTAGCGTTTAGTTGCGTGGAGAAGCACCAGACAGGGTGAAAAGGTGAGTGAAGAAGGACAGCCCAAACTGCTGTGAATGGTTATTTTAGATACTGAATCTCACTGAAATAATACAATAATATAGAGCCCATAAAGTAATGGTTCCTTCGAGTCCTCAAGGTTTTAGTAAAACAGCAATCTATAATTCAGATAAAAAAAAACAAAAAACGAAGCACTTGTTATTCGATTCTGAACGTTAATTACATTTTATGTGTAGAACTTCATAACAAGAACGGTATGTGAACAAAACTTAAAAACAATCCCGCCGAACTCAATAAGTGAGTTCGCGAGCTTCCATCCACTGCTCCTGCCAACTCAGTTGTAATTTACTCCCATCTATATAAAAGTGGTAGCTAAACAAATTAATTGGCATAAATAAATAAATAAATAAACATACGAAAGAGCGAATATAAATGTTCTTGCAATACCGCAGTATAATAGCTAAATCTCGATATGGAAAAAGGTACCGCCAGGATATCGTAGTCTATCATACAATCAAGCCCAAGTTGTATTCAGGAATTGTGTCGTGTCTCGCTCTGGAAGAGTGCTTTCCCCTTAGCACAATGGTGCGCTGCGGCGAAGCAAGAAACGCAAAATCGCGATGCTTACATTGTGGTTTTCGCTTCTCTGCAGTACACCAATGCGCGAGGCGAAGAGCACTTAACGAGACTAACTAATCCTCCAGCAGAACAGACGACGAACATGAGAATTATTGCGCGACTCACGAATACTGTCAGTGTTTGATACAGAGATCAAATCGAGTAGTACTTTATTTCAGACGATTGCCAAAAGTTCTGAGAATCCGCATAAGCATATTGTAACTGCCCGACCGAGGAACGAGGCCTGAGCAATAATATGTTCAGTATCATTGAAGTGAAATTAAGTTTTGGCGCAATGTTGGCGCAAATTCCTCGCATTATGGTGAAAAGTAGCAGGATGTAGCAGGGTAAGCACTATGGCGCAAAGCTGGCGCAAATGGCGCAGCAATCACATCACTGTACTCGTGACGTCACGCCGATGAAAGTCCTGATGGTGACGTCACAGATGAAAACCATAAGATGCATCGCCACCAAAACATCTGGAAGCCCGATTACGGTCGCGCACGGACGAGCACAAGAGACCGATCATTCCAGACAGTTACACCATGTGTGAACTCGGCGTTGAATACATTAGCGGAGAATTCCTCGGATGCGGTTAGTGCTATTCAACAACAAGACGCGATTTAAAGCACGAGTTTTAATGTTAATTTTACATTAAATTATTTATCAACTGTCACTTTACCGTCATACCAGTGGATCTTTGAACACTTGGATGATAAAGCGAAAGGCAAGAGTTGTGGAATAATCTACACCCGTTGCCTTGTACAAGGCGTCTACTTGTCCAGAAGACTGCGTAGTGAATGGCTACAGCAAGCGTCACAAACAGCTCTCGTATGACATTTAATATACCACTGACGTCAAAAGTCTGCTGAGGCAAGTGGATGAACTGAAAATCTGTGAAGGCGTATACGCCTTCACAGATTTTCAGTTCATCCACTTGCCTCAGCCTCAATGACAAAACGAAACAAACCTTATGGTGCACTTTCTTACCGCATGAGTGGCTTGTGCTTATAGGCAAAAGGCCACTCATGCGGTAAAGAAATGCACCATAAAAATTGTTTCGTTTTGTCGCTGAGGCAGATCAGCCCTAACTGTCTAAGACTGCGCAGAAAAAACGCGGCAAGCGAAGCTATCCTACAAAAAAGAGGAATGTGAAAAAGATGAAGACGCGCAATCTAAGAAGAGCTTCGCTTCAAGCTGTGGAAACACGCGAAAACAAATGTGAAAGAGGTCTTGAACTTTCGGGAGAAAATTTAAAAGACTTCATAAGAGTGTGTCGAGAAGTATTTGGGTGACTTTCATCACTGCAACGGCTCGCATTATTAACGACATTTGGACAGATCAAAGCAAAAGCACCATGCGGAATGAGGTACAGTCCAAGATGGTTGCTGAAATGCATGTTTGCAAAATTTCAAGCCCAAAGCACACAAACTACTAAATGACCTCAAAATGCTACCACCCTGAAGCATCCCTAATGAAAAGCCATTTGTATGAGAAATGTCTTGTGTCCGATAAACACATATGAATCATACAAGATATATAAGAACGTATAAAAACCATATAAGAACTATATAAGAACATATAAGAACCATATAAGAAACTTATTAGGAACTCCTCACAAGTTTTTTATATGGTTCTAATATGTTCTTGTAATCTTATATAGTTCTATATGGTTCATATATGTTTTTATATATCTTGTATTATTCATATGTGTTTAAAGGACACAAAAGTGCTCATACAAATGAAATTTTTTTATAGAGATGAACCGTTTGATACAGATTGTAAAGGGCATACGACGTATATATGGCTTCAATGCTATATCTCTGAAAGATATAGAAAAGCAGATGCATAAACAAAGCTCAGTACCTGATATTTGAAACTCTAATTTTGAATTAGATAAAACTGGAACAGTGGTACGACTTCAATAGTCAACTTACAAAGTCGACGGTTTTGTTGATTATAGCGGAGTAACAAAGGAAGGCACAATTCAGCTAGCCGACCATGCTTTAGTGTTTCATGTTCGTGCCTCTTTTCGAAGGGCGGGTAAAGCCAATAGCCAGCTTTTCAAGAAAGAGTGCAGCACCTGGGCGTGTAATGGCAGAACTGGTACTCCAATCTGTCGTGCAGCTGCACAAATTTGGGACAATTATTCTCGCTGTAGTGTGCGATGATGCGGGAAACAACAAGGCTCTGTGGCAGCAGTGCGTTGGGAGCGGTGGCACGGTTAAGACGAGACACAAGATTCCACACCCATGTCTTCCCTCTTGACAGTACATGCACTTTATCTGCGACGTGCCGCATGCCATCAAGTGTGTTAGAAACTATATCTTCATGCACTAGTATGGTCAGCTATGCAAATTTGTCTTTTCGAGTGGTAGTAAATATCTGATTCCTGCAAAAACTAAAATATTACTTTTTACGTGTTTTTCAGCAGGAGCACACTGCGTTAATTTTTACCCTTACAAGGTACCATATGCAACTGAAAGAGAGAAGCAAATTAAGGCTTCCCACAAACTGACAACAGCGCGTGTGCAGCCCAACAATTTGCAGAGAAATGAATGTGCGATTTGCTATCCATGTGTGACATGTGTCGTGACTCGTTTTTCAAACTCAATTTTGCGGTTGTAAACATGAATCCTTTCAATGCATATTCTAACTCATTGCTTGCAGTCGTTCAACAAAAGCATGGTGATCGGGTTGAAGGCTTATCGGGAGGAGGGACTTCAAGACTCGTGTGGCAGTGAAGCCTTCACCAGAATGACGAATGATCTCTTCAATTTTCTACCCTAGTGAAAGCGCCATTTGTATAAGAAATTTTTTGTTTCCAATAAAACGTATGCATGATACAAGATATATAAGAACATATAAGAGCCATATAAGAATGATATAAGAACTATATAATATATATATGAGAATATATAAGAAATTTCTTACAAGTTTTTTATATAGGGTTTATATGTTCTTATATATCTTATATAGTTCGTATTTGGTTCTTATATGTTCTTTTATATCTTGTATGATTCATATGTGTTTAATGGACACAAAAATTTCTCATACAGATGAGATTTTTCAATAGGTAAATGCAAGACATCCTCTTAAAAGCATCACGAATGATTCTAAAAAAAAAAACCAAAAGAAAACCGGCATACACTTTTTACGTTTTTGTTTCTAGTATGATTGTAGTTGTAAACGTTCTTAGAGTGCATGTTCTTAACATTCGAGGTCATTAATGAATACCTTGAGACGTTGAACAAAACAGAACGCAACCATTGTCACCGGAACATGCTTCTTTTTGCTCCCCTCCAAACAGTAGTCTCCTTGCAGGTGGCACTGCTTTCTTCATTGGACATTATCGAGGAGCTTCATAAAGCAGGGGCAACCTACGTTTTGACAGTGAAGCTGAACCAGGATTCATTTGAGGTAACCTGTGTAAGTGAATATATATATTGGGCATTGGTTGCCGTGTTCTACATGCTCATACCTGTCGTGTATTTACAGAGGTTCTTTGGGCTTGTTCGTTCCTTTGATGGCTTTGAAGACCATCCTAATATCACCCAGTTTTGCCAAATTTACAAACTTTTGTATCTTTACACACCACTTCGAACTGCCATCAAAGGAAACTGCTCTGGCATATTTTCACGAATGACAATTGATGAGGCGACAGATGACTAAACGAAACTAAACGTTTAATGGGGCGAACTTGTACCCAAAACGAAATAAGAGAAGGCTAACGTCGCAGGCGTCGACGACAGCGTAACAGCAGGATAGAGCGCTGGGGCGAGACTGACTCCGTGTGTGCTTCTGGAGCAATCGGTATAGAAGGTTCGGCGAGTCGAAGATTTTAACCTCGAATAAGCAACCTGGTTCTCGAATTTACCAGAACGCGGTATTTTCAGAAATAACAAAATGGTCCTTCCGCTGCCAGTAATCGAACCGTGAACATTTGTGTAGGAGCCAAGCATGATAACCGTTCGGCCATGGACGCGTTTTTTTTTTCTTTCTTTATTACCGGCTTGGCACAAAAACAAATACAAAACTGAACAAGGATTGAGTATTAAAAGCGTCCGGCAAGCACTGTCCGGCGCGATTAGGTTAAAAAGCCCTCAGTGCGACCAATCCGTCCAGAACTGGCAGCCAGTCAGTCGGCTCGCTCTGCGCTCTGTACACTTCCCGTAGGCGAACAGCACTCTCAATGAAGTAATCTCGAACTGGACGAGCGTCCACGTTAGCATGGCGAACGGCCATTCTTGATTTCCACATACTATGCAGGGCCAAGACCATTATCCTGTCATAGGGCACGCCCCCCGTCCCGTTCAACAGAAAGGAACCGAATGCCGTAAGCCGACACTGGGAGTCTCTTGTTAGAGCGCAGCTCTTAGGTGACCGTTTCCGGTTTGAGCAGCGTCGGCATCGGCGTCGGCGTCGGCGTAACCGCGCGTTGCATTATGGGATGTTTCCCATACTGATTTCACACGTGACGTCGCGTGTGACGTCAGGAGGGTCACGAGGAACGTCACTCGTGTCGTCATCGCACGTTGCATAATAGGTAAATTTCCTCACTAAATTTAGCAAAAAAAGTTCCCCGCTAAATTTAGCGGAAACTTTCTCCCACTAAATTTAGCAGAAAAAATGTTCTGCTAAATTTAGCGGAAACATTTCTCCACTAAATTTAGCACAAAATTTTCCCTCGCTAAATTTAGCGGAAAAATTTTCCCGCTAAACTTAGGAGAAAAAATTTCCCGCTAAATTTAGCGGAAAAATTTCCCCACTAAATTTTGCGGACAAAATTTCCCTGCTAAGTTTAGCACAAATATCCCCCACTAAATTTAGCGGGAAATTGTATCAGCTAAATTTAGAGGGAAAATCCCCCTTTAAATTTAAGGAGAAAATTCCCCGTTAAATTTAGCGGGAAAAATTCCCCCTCTAACTTTATCGGGAAAAATTCCGCGCTAAATTTAGCGGGGACATTTTCCGCTAAACTTAGCGAGAAATTTCGCCCGCTAGATTTAGCGGAAAAAAGTTCCCGCTAAATTTAGCTGAAAACTCCGATCTAAATTTTGCAGAAAGAATTTCCCGCTAAATTTACTGGAAAAAAACCTGCTAAATTTAGGGGAAAAAATTCTCAGCTATGTTTAGTGGAAAACGTTTCTCGCTAAATTTAGTGAAAAAATTCCCCGCTAAATTTAACGAAAAAAAGTTCCCGCTAAATTTAGCGGAAAGATTTCCCCGCTAAATTTAGCAAAAAAATTTCCCTGCTAAAGTTAACGAAAAAATTCCCCGCGAAATTTAGCGGAAACACTTCCCCGCTATATTTGGCAACAAAAATTTCACTCTAGATTTAGCGGGAAAACTTCCCCGCGAAATTTAGTGGAAAAATTTTCCGCTACATTTAGCGGAAAAAATTCCCCTCTAGATTTAGCGAAAAACTTTGCCCGCTAAATTTAGCGGGAGAAAGTTTCCACTAAATTAACTGAAAAATTTTCCGCTTTTAGCCGGAAAAATTTTCAGCTAGATTTGGCAGAAAAAGTTGCCCGCTAAAATTAGCGGAAAACATTCTCCGGTAAGTTCAGCGGAAAATTTTTCCCGCTAAATTTAGCGAAAACCACGCTAAATGGGAGGGGACCATTAGAAGAGGAAGGGAGGGTACGGTTGAGGAGGAGGGACATATCCTCGTCTCCGTACTTTCCCCTCCTTCTCCTCAAGAACTGCGCTCTAATTCGGCGTTACAGGGATTGTAAACGTCTAATTTTTTAGAGTACGCTGCATATATCCTAGTGAAACACTGCGTCCCAACAATCGAGAAAAAATATGTTCTACAGTTTCTGACTTCCTGCACAAAAGACCATCGACCGACCAGAGCACAAAAATACCAAGAATATTATAGTGGGACTCTTCCCGTAAACCCAGGGCTTAGCGGGGAGCGTCACACATTGAAGTAGAAAAAAAGAAGGATTTCACCGCTGGACGTACTGGCATCCTTTCAACCGACCACGGACGCGCTTGTCCGGAGACGCGCGTAGCATTACTGCCCCTTTATAAAGGGCATCGTCTCAATGCACGGAAACGAATAGAGACCAAACCAAACAAAAGAATGGGAAACTACGGAGGCATGCAAAGCACGGTCCTATCAAGCGTCGTACGGGATCACAGTTCAGTCTTATCGAGCGTAGTACGGCCATGGGGCGCTCGACGTGGACGACATCAGGTATTGGTTTGCGGCGTGAAGATGTATCACTTCGTAGTTCATCACTTCGTAGTTCAGATCTGCGAGTCGGCGAAGTACCTTGTAGTGCCCGAAGTACCGTTTCAGGAGTTTTTCACTGAGACCGCGGCGGCGAATCGGTATCCACACCCATACCCAATCTCCGTGCTGGAAGTGGACCTCGCGGCGACGAAAGTTGTACCGGCGAGCGTCAACACCTTGTTGGTCTTGAAGTCGGACTCTGGCGTTGGGTTATCAACTGGGCGTCATCGGTTCCGTCATGTGCTGGGTCGTGCGGTAGCATTGAGTCGAGCATCGTTGTGACCTTTTGGCCGCGCACCAGCTCGAATGGTGTAACTCCGGTGGTTTCTTGGACTTCCGTGTTGTAAGCAAAAGGCACGTACGGCAACGCTTCGTCCCACGCCTTGTGCTCTACGTCAACGTACATAGATATCATACATAGAGAGAGGTGCGACGATGGCTGGTGTGGCTGAGACCAAGAATTTCTTGCGTCAGCTGCGCCATAGACGACGAAACGCAAATTGTAATCAAAACCTCGGGAGCGCCGTGCCTAAGGACGGTGGACCTGATGAAAAACCTGGCGATTTCAACCGCAGTTCCCGACTGAAGTGCTTTGATTTCGGCGTATCGTATAAGATAATGTGTGGCGACGATTATACACCGGTTCCCTTGCGTCGATGGTGGGAACGGCCCAAGCAAGTCTATTCCGATCTGTTGAAACGGGGAAGTTGGCGGCGCAATCGGCTGAAGAAGTCCCGACTTCTTCGTGGGTAGTTTCTTGCGTCGTTGGCATTCACGGCAAGATCGGGCGTAGAGATGAACGGACTTCGGAAGCTCCGATGCCTGGCTCAAACTTCCGGGGTTTTTGTATAATATAGAATAGGTTGTTTTAAGAAATGCCACGCGCGTCTCTGGGCGAGCGCGTCCGTGGCGGAGCGGTTATCGTGCTTGGCTCCCACGCAAAGGGCCACGGTTCGATTTCTGGCAGCGAAAGGACCTTTCTGTTATTGATGCGAAAGCATTAACTGTCCCATGGAGCAAACGGACGTCATCAGATTTGAAGCCGCGCAAAACGGCACCTAAACTCCCCTGTCCCAATGGAGCGAAGTGAAGCCCATTTCTGATGGATAGGCTCCCATTGGCTGGCGCGCGTCATCAAGGAACGAGGCTCCCATTGGCTCTCGTGCGGCGCAGTTCCAAAAAACGCCACCGGAGAAGCCCCTTCCATGGCGGCGCAGCGCACGCAGCGGCCCGGTAAGAAGTGCGGCGGTGCGGGCCTGGCGGCACCGCCGCACGGGCAAACTCCGGAGAGGCTGTACAGCCGAGCTCAGCGCGGCGCGGCCACTTCACGAGAGCGCGTGCTCGGCCGTCGGTCAAGGAAACGTGGCCATCCACGCCACTACGCCGCAGACGAACCAAGGGAGTGGAAGAACGACATTCGTGGCTTTCGAATTCACAACTCATAAGAAATGCTTAGGTGTCCTGGCACTTTTTTTCCGGAAATGTCGCGTTCTGGTAAATTCGAAAACCCCGTTGCTTATTCGAGGTTAGAATGTTCTACTTACTGAAACTTCTATGCCGATTGCTTTATGAGCACTCACGTGTACATAGGGGGCTCCACGTGGCGAGACGGAGCCAGTCTCGTCCCAGCGTTTGATCCTTCTGTTACGTCGTCATCGACGCCCGCGATGCTAGCCTTCTCCTATCTAGCATTGGGCACAAGTTCGCCCCATTAAACGTTCAGTTTCGTTCAGTCATTCGTGGCATTTTAGTGAATGTGCGGGGTATCGCATTCCATGCCAGTGAAGCGTACCCCTCAGAAGATCGTGCTCGATCGTTTTCAAGTCCCGGAAAGTTAATTCTTGTCGACGAACCCGAAGCCACAGCCAGCCGCCGCAACCAAGGCCAGCCTCCAGAGCTTGGTCAACTGTCAGAGCAGCCGAGGAAGACAAAGACGCCGACGATGGGGACCGAGTCACAGCAGGCACCAGCTGGCCCTTCCGTCGTTTACCTTCCCTTTGCACCTCTGACACCAGCACCGTTTCACGGCGAGATTGACGAGGACTTTGAAGAATGGCTCAACCAATACGACCAAATGGCGGGACACAACAACTGGACACCAGAGCAGCGCCTTCAGAACCTCTATTTTGCATTAGAGGGCACCGCTAAGCGTTGGTTCGAGAGCCGCGAGCCATTAACGTTGTGGGATGTCTGCAGGAGCGAGTTGCTGCGGACATTCACCACTCAACATCAACGGGAGAAGGAAGAGGACCTTCTTCAAATCCCAGTGCAGGGCCCCAACGAAACCGTCACGAGCTTCGTTGAAGACGCCTTGCGCCTGAGCAGCCGTGCCCACCCACAAGCCGTGGACGACAAGAGTTGCGGGTCCTTATGCGCGGTGTGAGAGACGATATCTTTAGAGGCCTCGTCCGTAACCCGCAGACCACCATCGAAGCCTTTGTCACAGAAGAAACCAACATCTAGCGCGCCCTCCAAGCCCGCGCTTCCCAGTACCAGCGACACCTAGGCGTCACTGCATCCACCCTGTTTAGCGGCAAAATCGCCCCTGTTACTCCGGACATCCGCGAAATTATCCGGGACGTCGTCCGGGAGGAACTCAGAAGGTTGCTGCCAGCCGCTAGTCGTCCAGCAACCCTCTACATCGCCGAGGTTGTGCGCAAGGAAGTCCAACGGGCTGTCCAACCTCAAGTTTCCATAAACGCGACGACACCGGAGGATCCGACGTCGAGCAACGCCGCATGGTCCGACGACCGCAGCAAGCTAACGGCCATGCCACGGCGCCTCCCCGACAAGACACTCCGACTCCGCAGTATCCTCGACGCTCGGAAGGACAAGTCCAGTACGTCCGCCTTAAAACGCGCATGGCAATATGCGAATCAGTTCTAGTTTCACTCCATGATAGCTTACGTCAGAAAGCTAAGGCTGTAGCTGAGCTCAAATTAGGTGTTGTGTCAAAGCTCTCCAAAAAGTTGCATCGCATCAGCTTGCCCTGCGACCAGCATAAGGAGCATGATTATCGCAAGTCAGATGTTTAGGACATGACTATTTACTACCTCTGTGGATACGTTCACAAAAAAGGTGAGAAAGCAATATTATGCAGGGAATGCCAAAAGACTATGTAACCCCGAAGACCTGGAGTGTTGGCTGCCTGAGAGTCTGCTAAAAGAAATAAGGTATATTAAAGAAGGCTGCCTGCGCCACCGCTCAGACAGGTTTTATTGCACGGTAAACAAGGTGGAGAAGACTGTTAAATGCTCACCTGACAACAGCCTCGTGTTCGGGGATCGTTTCTGGCATATGCTGGAGAAGCTGGAGGCGTCGTCATTGCCTTCTTTAGGTTGTGCCACTCATCAAAGGGAAGTGACAGTCAGGGTAGTAAAATTCTACATTCTTATAAAAATGTACTTCCTTTGCAAAAAAAAAGAAAAAAAAAAGAAGGGAACCGTGAATGGAATGGAATTCGTTGAAAAGATTAGGAATGCAAGAAAGAGGGCAAAGTTGCTACACAGTCCCTCATGCCCTGCAGAATGGAGGAGAGGTCCTCTCAAGCTCAGCTCAAGCTCGTACCTATCGTCTGCAAAGAACGGCGATCTTGATAGTGTGGAATGCATGTTGGGGAAGCACTGTGGAAACTTTAACTCAGACGATGTTGTAAACTCGTTAGCGTTCTCCGCCAAGTCCCGTTCAAAACCGAGCAACTCCACGAGCGAGTCATACTGCCACGCACTGGCGCTGCTTGTTTGAGCCCGTGAGGTGGCGGCACTACAACGGCGCTTTACAGATCGCCACCAGGCGCGATCTTGAAACCTGTTAATTCGTTTTAAAATTATTTTCTCTAATCTTCCACCGGCAGCCCAGAAACACTAGTCTAGACTAGTGTTTCTGGGCTAGCGGCACAACATGGACCACGTCTAAACAAAAAAATGAGTGCAAACATTTCGTTTTCATATCCCTTTACATATGCCTAGCCAAGCGGGCAATCCCCATATCCCAGAACGCTCGTATTCATGGCTTTGTAAAGCAAGTAAAACGCGCCATATTAGCGAACGTTGAAAATGGTGCAGACCAGAAGCATTTTACTGAACGGGAATAAGCTCGGAGACAGCTTCTTTTGGGAATATAAAACAAGCTATTGGCGGAAAATGCACGTTCGCATCGAGCGCTGATGAAGGCAATGCACACACACGTTTTCGCTTCCGAATTTCCACTCAGTTGTGCGAGTGAATAGTGAGGTGACACACAATAAAAAAGACCATTAAGCGGAAGCTGAACATGGGCAATTTAAAGTTGAGGGGTCGTCGGGGAAAGCTCAAGAACAGGCAGGTCGAATTGGCTTGGCTTTAAAGCGTTTTTTTGCCAAACCAAAGCGGTGGCGCCATCTAGGTTCATAGATATTTTGAATCGATGATATAATTTTACTATAATATTTTTAACCCTGCGGAAAGCTATCAGCCTGTTTTAACATACCAGACGATCGCAATAGCACGAAGAAAATCATGAATTTATAAACTTATAATGGGACTTTAGTTAGGAATAGAGTGTCGTGTTCGCATCGAATCTCGTGTCATTTGATCTTGTGCATCGACTTTCCCATTTCTTGTATGTGGTAGGATAAAAAAAAAACAAAAAAACTGGAAGTCTAATGCATTTATTGCATCTTTTCCTTCGTCGTCATTCGCTGTATATAATGGGGCACTTGTTCAAATGCACAGAATCAACGTAAGGAAAATCCTAAACTCCAGAAAGCTTTACACGTTGAAAATTGATATTACGAACGGAGCTTTCGGCTCGTACAAAGAAATTCCATCAGACCTTTTATCTTTTGAACTTACGTATATTCACTTATACGACAATGCACAAAGAAAACAAACCCGGAAATATGATGCATTTATTTTATCTTCTCCATTGTTGTCATTCGCTGTATAGAATAGAGCACATTCTCAGACGTACAGAGTCAACGTAAGAAAAATACTTAAATCCAGAAAGCATTACACGTTAAAAGTGATATTACGAATGGAGCTTTGGGTTCCTACAAAGGAATGCCATCAGACGTTATGTTTTTTTTTTAATTTACGTATTCAGTTTTACGACAATGCATAAATAAACCAAAATTAAGCAACACGCGTTGCACACCTGAGCAGTCGAGCACAAAAAGATCATGCGAAAGTTGTTGCATCACTATCCGCCAACCTGGCTGACGGAGCAATTTTGTCGTCAAAGCCGAGAATTCTCGTAACAATCGACTCCCGTCGCTAAACGGAAAATTAATAATAAGTAATAAAAGAAAGGTTATCCTGACGAATATTCTTCGACCGGTTGCTTCACGTCGAGTCAGTGTCGCATAATGTATACTTTACAATAACCTCTGGAAGTTTTCTGTCAGTTTTTGTTTCCATTGACATTGGCGTGAGAACTCCGATAAGAATCTGTAGATTCTTCTTAGAAAACAAGGTTTTATTTACCTTTTATGTTTGGAACGACGAGTACTTACTCCGGCTTGCTTCATATCTCGAACGAACGCAAAATTCCTTATTTGAATCTCAATACTGACAATTTTCAATGTCCTATTCTTAGATGACGTATTTTTTAATGTATACAATATCTTGGTGTCTCCGCTTGCCATGCTCTTACTTCATAGATTCATTTTGCTTTTTCAGCAACAGACCTTAAACCCAAACTATCGTTTATGAGCAAAAAACTTATTAGTTTGCTCGCAAGGCTCTCTGTGCATGTAAATAACTTTATAACTTAGCTTCAGCACCCTAACCGATACCAAAAGTGCCTGTCGACATACTCAAATCCGAGTGAAAGAAGAGCATCCTAGCTTGTGCTCTTGTTTTTTATGATTTTTTTAAATTTCGTTTTTATCTGAAATGGAACGTGTATTCTCGTCTATTCCCTCACAAAAAAATGGAAGACGTTTACAACACCCTGTAAAGCCGAATTAGAGCGCAGCTCTTGAGGACGAGGAGGGAAGACTACTGAGGGGAGGGTATGCCCCTCCTACCCTCCTCACCTCCTCCTCCCTCCTCTCCTCCTCCCTCCTCTCTTCCTCTCTCCTCCTTCCTTCTGCTTCCCCTCCTCCCCCTCCTCCTCGTCCTCCTCCTCCCGCTCATCCTCCTCCCCTCCTCCTCCCCTCCCCCTCGTCCTCCTCCCCCTCCGCCTTTGTCCTCCTCCTCCACGCGTGTTGCGTCATGGGAAATGTTCCATAATGCACCGGCGGGACCCTCGTGACGTCACACCAAACGTCACGAGTGACATCACGACGGTCCCGCGCGGTGCATTATGGGACATATCCCATAATGCACCGCGCGGTTACGCCGATGGCGACGGCGACGCCACTCAAGCCGGAAACGGGCGCCTAAGAGCTGCGCTCTAAAATAAAACACACCGCGAAAAACAAATGTTAGCCTCGAAGCCGCTTTCACACATATAAATTGTTTTACAGACACAACTGACTCATTCTCGTTCGAACGACTTCTACTTGTAAAAAAGGAAAGACAGAGTTTACGTTACTATTTGTTCAAAGACCTCTATTACCGTATTTTCCGGACTATAGTCCGCACCCAGTGTATAGCCCGCAGAAGCAAATTTGTGGTAAAAAATAAAAGTTTTTGTTTGGATAGTCCGCACCCCGTTCATAGTCCGCACGCCGTGCATAGTCCGCACCTGGTGCTTAGTTGACACGAAGATCTCCTCATACACGGCACACCTAGACAAATATCTGCTTTCTTAGCCCACAAAGATGCTTGTATTTTACATATCATCATTAACAGTCTTTCATTCACAAAGTCCGTCAGGTCTCCTCACCATGAACGATTTTGGAAAACAACATTCCTGAATAGTCCGCACGCGTAGATAGTCCGTACAGCCTAAAATTTTAACTTTTAAACATGTATACTCCGTGGACTATAGTCCGGAAAATACGGTAGTTTTAGTCTAATTCTTTGGAAATTATTTGTGGCCGTACCAAATTATAGTATAATAATGGTATAGGATGGAGTTGTGAGGATAATATGTATCCGTATAGGTTGCCGCATATTCCTATATAAGTGTACCCACCCCAATATCAAACTAAACAAACAAAAACCTTCTCTTAATGGCATTGCACGATTCTTAGCTGAGCCCAACAGATATATTACATTTTCTAATCGCCCTCATTACGGTTCCCATGGTTTACAGCCTTTTAACCGCTTCAGCCACTTCAACTTCGGCGCATTCTTTCTATGCCACCGTTTTAGCAGCTGCCACAGCACAAACACAGTCATCGGCAGCAACACAACAACTCGTGTAACGAAACAAAAGGAAAGTGCTCTCAGCTTCAAACCCCAAAAAGAGTTTGAGTCGTAATTATAACAGGTAGTCGAAGCCGTATATAGGACTAGCATTGACACCACGGCCATATTGATGGCTTTGCTGCTAAGCGAATAGCATTCACAGTCGGTGACGGGTCAAGAACCCTTCAGATGCATCGCCTCGAGCGACACCTTTCTGCCTTTGGTAACACTTCGTCGTTTGCGCAACCGAAGCTCGGGAAAAGGCAACGAGCACTTTTTACTGGATTCTTAACCTGCCACGGACTATAGTCTGTTTCAACCTTCTTTTCTCTTCAGCGTTCCGTCTGCTTCCTTCTCCTCGGTCCATCTACCCCCCCCCCCCCCCCCCCCTATCTTCTTGAGTTGTAACGGACTATAGTACCATCTGCGGCATACACTTCAAACAGCCGAATTTGTTTTTCTTGGCAAGGACAAGTAAGAATGACCACCAGCATGGTGCGATGGCGTCACGTGCAAGCCGCGTATAGTGCCCTAAAAAGAATTCACCTTTCGTTTCGACGCCGCCATCCGCTGGTCCCGTTCGTCTTGGGCCTCTCCGGGCGTTTCCTTGCCCCAGACCACGACCGCGATCCGGGTGTACGTGAAGATGAGCGCGAGCAGCGGGAAGAAGTACTGCAGGATCATCAGGGCCATGCTGTAGTAGGTGGTCTGCTCCGGGGTGCCCCACTGCTCCAGGCAGTAGTATGTTTGGTTCGCGCACGGATGCGGCACCAGCTGCGTCACCAGCGCCGTCGGCAGCGGCGTCACCAGCGCCACGAGCCACACGACGCCGATTATGATCTTAGAGCGGAGCTTGGTCATCCGCGGCCGAAGTGGGTACACGATGGCCGTGTACCGGTCCACCGATATGGCGATGAGCGTGTAGGCCGAGATGAAGACGGTGACGCACTGGGCGTACGTCACCACCACGCACATGACGCCGCCGAAGGGCCAGTAGCCGAGCAGCAGATTGGACACGAAGGTGAACGGGATGCAGAGCGACGCCATCAGGATGTCCCCGATGGCCAGGTTCATGATGAACATGTTTGTCACGGTCCGCATGCGCTGGTATGCCAGCACAATGTAGCACACGATGCCGTTTCCGCCGATGGCCGCCACGGACACGGCGATGTACATGATGTACATCAGGGCCTGCATGCCCTCGGGCACCGGGGGCGGCAGGTCGCATGCCGCGCTCTCAGTGCTGGCCGGCTGTGAGGTCCAGTTGGAGGTGGCCGTCGGCGGGACCGACGGTCCGTTCGTGGAGTCCATGGCGTGCCTCAGTGTGTGTCGATGAGGCTTCAGGGCAAAAAACAAGAACAAAAAAAGGGGTTTTTAGTTTTTGGAACTCAAAGCCAGGATGAGCGGATTGGCTATACGATACATGCATTTAGGGAGAGAACAGAAACAAACGCACATGTCTGTTTGTCTGTTTTTGTTCTCTCCATAAATGTATGTATGGTCGTCGGAAACGTCGTGTGAAAATTGTTTAACGACAAAGAAATGCATGGTGGCACATAAGGTATATAAAATTTCTAAAAACCGTTTTTGTTTGTATTTTAACGTTGGCAGACGACGTGTCAAACATTAGCGCCACTCTTTTTTAATAAACCGTCAAGCTCGGACATCTTTAATTTTTTTACAGCATTGAGCTTGCGGAATAGTGACAAGTGGGCGTTTCAAGGGTTCGCCATTGATTTAGTATTTTATAGACCCTTTTCAGCAGCTGTGTATGGTCTCTGCCACAGCTGACCTTCACGTTTTTTTTTTTTATTCCGTTCGCTTTATTTCATTACTGTGGTTGCACGACAAGTGTCTGACCTTCTAGACACCACAATGTTCGTGTCCCCAACGCAGGTTTTGTGTATAAATTAATTGGCTGAGCATTTCAGCAAGCAGCAGAATGTCGGTTATGGTGCGCAAGCAGCGCCAAACTGCAGCGCGTCAATCTGCAGTGCTGGCAAAGGCAGGGGCGCGAGCTTTGGACACTGCATTCTACGTGAGAGTTCTAGCGCAAATAAAGCGTTCTACTGAGCTAGGTTCATGCGCCTGAAGTGCTTTTACCAGCGCTCTAGACATTTGTGTGCTCTAAACACACGAGCATAGTTTTTACTAACAATGAGGAGCTGAGCACAGTACCTTTGCCGTTTTAAAAATGAGACATTACGGGTGCAGTGCCCACACTCCCAGCTCGCACGGGCGCAGCTCATTTGTAAGAAAAGCGTTTACTGCTGGGAATGTTTTGGTCAAAACATTCAAGGTTCCGAAAGTCATATTTTTATAACTTGCTAGAGTTATTTTGAACTCTACTCTCACCAGGGTTTGTTTTTGCAATCGATAGCTTTAAAGATAAATAAATAGTGTTCTAAAGTGATATTTTGTGGCTTTCAGAAAAGC
Organism: Ixodes persulcatus; assembly: GCA_013358835.2. NCBI lineage: Eukaryota > Metazoa > Arthropoda > Arachnida > Ixodida > Ixodidae > Ixodes > Ixodes persulcatus. The sequence goes on from JABSTQ010009418.1 coordinate 3,480,539, forward strand.
AGAAAGCTCAATGTCTAGGTGTCTAAACTGGTTAGAGAAATTGAAAAATTCATCATTCAGAATTTCTAAGTTGTTTTTTTTAGAGTTTTTGTAGATACGCATTTTAACACTGCTCGAGCGTTCGTTCGATTGAAACATTTGTTTTCAAAAGCAACCTCCAAACTCGTATACTTTAAGCAATCGTTCTGGAACAAAACAATCTGAAACGGTGACACGTAAATATTATCAAAACATAAGATAAGTACCGGTATTTGATACCACTTAGATGATAACTACTGTAATTACTCGCCAGCTACTCTATAAAAAACGCGTTAAATTGGCTTAAAAATAACACGTCACATGACGTGGATCTCTTTGCCAAGGGTCTTGCGTTGGCGATGAGTGAATATGGCCGGGGTCACAAACTTAAAATATACGACTCGTCCAATCGCCACAAAAAAAAGTCTGTATTTATTAAAACATGCTGTTTCGTTTTATTACGTCTACATTTCTACCAAATAAATATAAAATCAGAATGGCTTTATCTGAAACTAAAAATAGAAAATGAGAACGCGTTGTTAAATAAACGCATACATAACATAACACAATAAAATCATGCGAATTGTTTTTCTTCTTTTGTTGAAAAAAATTATCCACCTTTGTTGGGCACAAATAAAAAAGAAAAAAAAAGACACATCACCACCGATTTACGAAATGGCAGCGTGGAATACCAGATGGTTTCAGGTAGTCAATTAAGCTATTTTCTCATTTGGCGCTACAACGAGTTCATTCTTTTTTCTTTTTTTTTTTTGGTGCCTTCCCAACTTTTTTTCACGCACAATGCAATGAAGGCGTTTGATCCCACGAGTTGAGGATAGCCCCGCCCTGGTTTACAATGCCATCCATCATGACCGCGTTTGCTAGCACGTCAGACCAGTGTGAAGGGTCACTCACGGTGTTAACACCGTTCCCTGTCGACCAGCTGCAGATCCATCACTTATATAGAAAAAAGCCCTAAGCGTGGTCAGTCTAGTGGCCGTGACTTGTACGTTGCTGTTAATTTCCCTTTTGCTTGCCTTGCATGCAACGCTTTACGGGTTGGTTGGGAGGGAGGGGGCGGAATAAAATAGACGTAAGAGGTGGGGCCTTGAAATTTCGTACATTCACACCTTCAGTGCGAGGGCTTATTTCTAATCAGGCTTTAAATGTACCATGAAAAATTTTCTTACTTTCCTAAATACTGTTTAGAACCTTCATACCCTTCAAGGCGCACATTAGATGCAGCGACTTGAAGACTATGAAGGGTCATCTCAAAGACCAAAAAAAGCGGCCACCTGTTTCTGTGCCGGTTTCATGATGCCGATGTTTGTCATAGTCACGCGCTGAATTGGCAATGCACAGGGAACGGGCTGTATCTCCGGACCATGGCCACTGTATTCTGTTTCTGGAAACTGCGTGCCGAGCGGCTCTTTTGGCCAGGGTAAACGGAAGTGATGATGGCGGCCACAGTTATAGTAAGTTACAGCTCAAGAAGGTAGGGCGAGGGAAAGGGAGGCTGGGGAGGAAGAAGCAGACGTAACTCTGGAGAGGCCTTCCTTTCCATCGCCCTATCTTTTTGAGTAGCAAAGGACTACAGAGGTATTGAGCCTGGTGGTGCTGAATAATGGTCACAGTTAAAGCCCATGGCTGTGTTTGTGTTTAACAGCTTATCGCCAAATTCCCCAATGCAAGAGGTCCGTGCCCCGTGCGGCCCTTGGAGGCAAATGGCTGCGGTGCACACACGTATGTTGCACATACGCGCAACAATGATTGGTGGTACTTGAAAGAAGCGCGAAGCGTAAATTGTATCAAGAGGATTTTTATGCTACGTCTTACCCTATGAAGGACTAACACTCAAAGGCTGGTGAACAAAAAACTACTTTGAAAAAACAAAAGAAATAAAACACGCGCCTCCGTGGTGAAAAGTAATCCGCATAAAAAACATTGCAGCGAGGCCAAAAACATGCAAATAACAAAGGTACTACCATTTAATTTTTGTTATGCTGGTTTATATTGGTAAAGAAAAAAAATGAAATATTTATTTAAAGAGAAGTACAAGATCTGACAGAAAGCGATTTTGTTTTGCCATAAAGCCGTTACAGTCCAATTCAATCCAATCTCGTGTGTGCCGAGTGCACCGTAGATGCCGCCTGATTCCGGTGTTTTCCACGTGGACTTCTTTCGCTTCCAAAATGACCTAGATGCAGTGTTGTAGGCGTTACCGAAAAAAACTAACGAACTACGTTACTCATTACATGCAAATAAAAGGAACGAGTTAGTGACCTACGTTACGTCAAAATAAAAAGAACGCGTTACCGTTAAAAAATAACGCACGTTGCTTTTACGTTACTTTTAAATTATGAATTAACACGTTTTACTTTTTGACGTTAGAGGTATAAATAAGCTGAATATTTCAAGAAACGTTAGGTCCATCCCGAAATTAAACATTAAAACCATACATTTTTCACGGTTACACCTAAATAATCGCAATAGAAAAACGCAAAAGGAAATTAAAACAACGCAAAAATGTATAACTTGGAGCCTAGAAACACACACGAAAAAAACGTGTCATTTATTTTCTTTTAATTTTGGGAAGAATATGTAACGAGTAACGTAACTGCGTTTCTCATTATTTGAGATAAGTAGCGTTAAATACGTTACCCGTTACTGTTTTGAAAACGTAACGAGTACGTTAAAACGTTACCAAAAAAATTAACGCCTTACCGGTAACGCCGTTAGTTGTAACGCGTTACCGCATACACTGGCCAGCGGTAATGATCATGCGGCGTCTTCGCATTATCCTTTTCAAACGCTTTTTAAGAAGGCTTTTTTCGGGAGTTAAACAAGCCAGTTTGTGCTCCAATCTTGTAACTTCCATCGGAAACCGCGATGCGAAAAACAAACGAGTGTTCGTTTTTGGCATTCCCGCTATAGAATCGCATAACTAAAGTGTTAAAACACACACACACACACACACACACACGCACACGCACACGCACACGCACACGCACACGCACACGCACACGCACACACACACACACAAACACACGCACGAACGCACGCATGCACGCACGCATGGACGCGCACACGCACACACACATACACGCACACACAGGCACACACACACACACACACACACACACACACACTTCGAATATGCCAGCAGCTAGAAATTTCTAATAGCAGGCGAATACGTTTGGCCGCAGTGATACACATATCGGAGCAATATAGCACGCGGTTTCTATATGCCTTGTGATTGGACCTAAGGACCCGTAGCTTTGCGATAGTCCATTTTGGAAATAAACGGAATAAAGTCACAGAGGCTGGAAGCCATATTACAAGGTATATCTATGGTCAACTCTCTTAATTCCAACTTGCGGATAATTCAAACTAACATTCAGGTCGCATCCTATGCATCTCTACGCGAGGGAACTCCCGGTAATTCCAACTTCGCTTTATTCAAACAAATTTCCAGTCCCCGTCAAGTTACAATTCTCGACATTGGACTATATATATATATATATATATATATATATATATATATATATATATATATATATATATAGGTGAGGAGCCACAACACGGCGTCTCCGTTATGCAGAGTCGCAACGAAAGCGCAGCCAGAGACTTTCGATACGCTACTAGACACGAAACTTATTCATAACCCTAAGGGAGAGCTTGGTACGTCACCGCGCGCTTTGCTAGCGTCGACGAGGCGGCTAAGAGCCGTCAATCTAGACACCACCTTAGGGAGTCTGGTAAGCAAAAAAGTGGTATTCGTATTACGGGAAACTCGGACACGTAAAAATTGCTGCTTAGTGCAAACGACGTTTGCCGCCTCCTTCTTTGCGACAAACCAATAGTATTGAGCTGTTCGGGATTTAGAACCCGCTTCACCACCCACTCTGGACGAGCCACCAATAGAACGCGGAAACTCGTCATCGCACTGAGAGCTTTTCTTGTTACAAGTATGCGTCTTCAGCTCTATACACTCAGTCAACTGATCAAACTTTCTTTTCTGAAAAAGAAAATTTCAAAATGATAGAATTCTTCATTCATCTCGCATCAAAACAAATCCTCAATTAACACAGCTATTGCCGTCAAACGTCAGCGCCGCAAGTAGCTCCATCAATAGTTGCAATGGGAACCCGTACGCTGAATGCCTGGCTCTTTTTAAATCGATAGTCAGAGTCTTGCGATAGCTTTATCGGGGACACCTTGCGGGGATTTTGGTGTCGGCGCTCGTTGTCTGTCGTCGCAGCGGAGATGGAAAAACCATTCACTCCCCTCATGGCGCGAGGAGAGAGAAGTCGAGAGTTCACGTTGGCCGCACCGCGCGAAGAAAGGAGAGCCCCGACGACCCGCCGATAACGGCGCGACGCCGAGGAAGCGTCGTCCGCCAACTCTGTAACTTCAAAAACAGGTGTGCTCAAACGTTTCCCACGTTATACGAAATTCCACTTTTGATAATATCTAGTTGCTACGAGTAATTTTGGGGTGTTGTTGAAGCTTCGACCGCGTTAGATTTCACTACATCCCTACGTCTCTAACGCAACTCGAAAGGTAAAATACATTCCTCAGGGGCACCAAATGCCAAATTTGAATAGGGATTCGATTGGGGCACTATAGGGGCTCTTTTTACCCGTTAATACGAAAATACATAAATTATACTTCTAAATTATGTTCTTTACTACAGTTGACTGAAAACAAAAATATTTATCTATCTAGTCACTGAGAGCCTAACAAAGGCACGGCGAAGCCTACCATGATCCCTCTTCTTAATTCCTTCGTGATTTCTACTCATTGGCCGTGGAGCGATAATGAGATGTTGGTGACTCGCCACGCCCTGCCTCTCCTAAGGTGCCAGAGACTGTATACGGCGAGCAAGTGTTCCAAGACGCGTCTTCAGCCCATTCACAACGCTAGGAGGAGCACGCCAATCAAAGGGAAACATAGAGAACGTGCAGGGAACGCGCGATGACGAGGCAACTAAGCGCGCGCCTCTCATTGGTTGAGGTAGGGGGGGAAACAAAATCGCGGGTCCTTTTTTGTGGGGTAAACAGACGCACTAGGTGCGCAAGGAGCAGACGAACTTGCACGTTGTGTAGCGACGCAGATAAAGAGGTATCGACCAACACATTGCTTAAAAACGCGCCCGCGTTTGCCCACACCGGGTGAGGGGCACTGAGCGTGTGCAGATACAATGTTCGACTGACGCGAAGCATCTGCGCATGCGCAGTGCCTACAGCAGCACCACCGCGGTGGCGTGACGTCCCAGTGTTCAGTTGGTCTAGACACTCTACATAATCCAGCGCATCAACTCTCTCAAAAAACGTACTCGGAAGAGTCAAAACGTCATGTTTAGCGTCGCAGCACGGACTCCGCGTTTTAAGTGCTTCTCGGGAACGGAGACACTCTAGTTTTTTTAGTGTGTATTTCGTTTGCACCCTCCCGTAGTAACATTCGACGTTGTTCTTCACCGCGTCCAATATCAAAGCATGAGTACGAATGTCGACGGGAGTGAAAAGAAGGGAATGGATTATAAACGCCATCTGTCTGATTTTCTGTATTTCGAACAGTATTTTTATGTCGAAACAAGAGTGCCCCTCTTGTTCCCCTTCCCCAGGTGTTATTATCGTTATCAACCTGAAATAAGTAAAACAAATAATAATACCAGGAGTGCTAAGCAATTTTTTTTTTTAACGTCTCGGAGTGATGTTCGAAATCGGCCGGTGTACAAAATGACAGTTTTGCTGCCTATATCTTTAGTTATTACTTTTCAATAAAAAAAGGTAGCCTTGTACCGGGATAAACTATCATATGCTTCCTTTTTTTTTGGCAACTAAAAAATTGAGATTATGTTCGCTGAAAACCTTTTGTGGCACTTCAGAAGTAGAGAAGAGTGCACGTGCAGCGTTTAATGGGTGCTCAGAAAGCAGAAGCGCCCGTACACCAATAGCTTTGACTGCATAACCGCAGAAAGTTGTCCGTGAGTATATTTACAATCAGGATCTTTGATGAAGTAGTATCATCTGGTGGGCTAGTTGGTTAAACATTATTATTAAAATTAGCGCAAAGACAAGGAAGGAAGACAGCAGGACAGGAAAGAGCGCTACTTACAACTGGTTTTAATAGAGAACGATGAGGAAGAAGTAGAGTAGTAATGTTTTGATTGAAAAGAAAAGAAAAGAAAAAGGAAATTTAAAGGTGAAGAGCATGAAGGAAAATGATATAGCAAGGTTGAAAAGACATTTTTTAGGTAAAAAAGGTGAAGGCTGATTGTTTTACACACACACGCACATGTTACTCGTATTTTTCGTTATGTAGATGACTACCTTGTCCTCCTGAGAGAAAGACCTGTTGACAATGAGATTCAGACACTTTGCCACATAAGATCTTCCTTCTTAGAACAAGCCGAAGGTCTCAAGTTCACATATGAGTCGCCAGAAAATGACACACTCCAGTTTTTGGACATCAGACTAACGTTTATGTACGATCACACTTGTTGGGTGTATTCGCCACGTTCGAAGAAGAGACTACTACCATACGACTCGGCGCATTCCAAGCTCATTAAGCGAGCAATCGTCACCAATTGCTTCACAACAGCACTAAAAAAGTCATGCCACCATTCAGCCATGAAGAGTTTCGAAAATCAAGTCCAACGACTATTGTGCTCAGGGTTTCCAAGTTCGATCTTATTTGAAATTGCCGAAAAGCTACTGACTTCAAAGAGACGACAAAGACAAAGAGAAAAAAGTAAGCGTCCTGCCATATTGCCATATCTGCATCGCTTATCGCATAACATCAAGAAGGTGGCATCCAAATACGATGTTCAGATAGTACTATCGGCACCAGACAAGCTAAAAAAACTCTGCCCAAAAATAAACAACACGAAAGGAGAACAGGGAGGATGCCAAGTTAATCACCGGCACAAGTATGTTGAATGTAACAGCAGAGTGGTCTACGAAATACCATTATCATGTGGCCAAGTCTATATCGGGCAGTCGGGTCGTTGTATTAACGTTAGATTAAGAGAACATGACCTCGCACTGAAAGCATCACCCGCAGGACATCTCGCGGTACATGTTCGGGACTGCAACTGCACCCCATTATTCAAAAACACAAAAATCTTAAAACGTCTAAACGAAAAAACAAGTAGGGAAATTTGCGAGGCACACATGATCACAAGAAAAGCAGGCCAATGCATCAGTGCTCCATCAGTGGCCCTATCGAAGAGAGAAATACAATACCTCGAACTCTTTCACTGAGAAATGTGACCGGCGGTGGTTCGAGCAAAGAAAACTGCGGCAAGGTCACCGTGAAAAGTGTCTCTCCACCCTTAAGATCACAGATCACAGAAGTATCGGTGTCCTGGAAGAAAACGACGTCGTGGATGACTGTGTGCAGCTACTGCTGTCGTCGTTACTACGTACACAGATGTACAATCTAAAACAATCAGCCTTCACCTTTTTTACCTAAAAAATGTCTTTTCAACCTTGCTATATCATTTTCCTTCATGCTCTTCACCTTTAAATTTCCTTTTTCTTTTCTTTTCTTTTCAATCAAAACATTACTACTCTACTTCTTCCTCATCGTTCTCTATTAAAACCAGTTGTAAGTAGCGCTCTTTCCTGTCCTGCTGTCTTCCTTCCTTGTCTTTGCGTGGAGCGCGATAATGAGATGTTGGTGACTCGCCACGCCCTGCCTTTCTTAAGGTGTCAGAGACTGTATACGGCGAGCAAGTGTTCTAAGACTCGTCTTCGGCCCATTCGCAACTCTAGGAGGAGCACACCAATCAAAGGGCAACGTAGAGAACGTGCAGGGAATGCCCGATGACGAGGCAACCAAGCGCGCGCCTCTCATTGGTTGAGGTAGGGGGGGGGGGGACAAAATCACGTGGCCGCTTTTGTGGGGTAAACAGACGCACGCGGTGCGCAAGGAGCAGACAAACTTGCACGCTGTGTAGCGACGCAGATAAAGAGGTATCGACCAACACACTGCTTAAAAACGCGCCCGCGTTTGCCCACACCGGGTGAGGGGCACTGAGCGTGCGCAGATACAATGCTCGACTGACGCGAAGCATCTGCGCATGCGCAGTGCCTACAGCAGCGCCACCGCGGTGGCGTGACGCCCCAGTGTTCAGTTGGTTTAGACACTACATATTCCAGCGCATCTACTCTCTCAAAAAAGTACTCGGAAGAGTCAAAACGTCATGTTTAGCGTCGCAGCACGGACTCTGCGTTTTAAGTGCTTTTCGGGAACGGAGACGCTCCAGTTTTTTAGTGTGCATTTGGTTTGCACCCTTCCGTACTAAGATTTGACGTTGTTGTTGTTCACCGCGTCGAATATCAAAGAATGAGTACGAATGTCGACGGGAGTGAAAAGAAGGGAATGGATTATAAACGCCATCTGTCTGATTTTCAGTATTTCGTACAGTATTTTTATGTCGAAACAAGAGTGTCCCCCTTGTTCCCCTACCCCAGGGATTATTATTGTTATCAACCTGAAATGAGTAAAAAAAAAATAATACCAGGAGTGCTAAGCAATTTCGTTTTAACGTCTCGGAGTGATGTTTGAAATCGGCCTGTGTACAAAATGACAGTTTTGCTGCCTATATCTTTAGTTATTACTTTTCGATAAAAAAAAGTAGCCTTGTACCGAGATAAACCATCATATGCTACCTTTTGTTTTGGCGACTAAACAATTGAGGTTATGTTCGCTGCAAACTTTTTGTGGCATTTCAGAAGTAGAGAAGAATGCACGTGCAGCGTTTGATGGGTGCTCAGAAAGCACAAGCGCCCGTACACTAATAGCTTTGACTGCATAACCGCAGAAAGTTGTCCGTGAGTTTATTTACAATCAGGATCTTTGATGAACGGCGGCAAAAAGAGACTTTCTCTCTGCCTCTTACGAATTCTGAATTCCGAGTCTAGCCACGAAGCTTTGCGCGCGGAAAGGTATAAAAATGGGCACAAAAGAACAAAAAAATAACAACAACAACAAAAAAACTCACTGTATTTTCTTTTCGTTAGGCTGAGTGCGCCTTGATTTGGAAGGTGCCATACACGTATAAACGCACATGTGATGTTTAAAGGGACCGTCAAAAGGTTTCTGGCTGAGGGAAACAAAAGAAAGACATTTGTCCTCGTCATGTGACGACGTTTTTGTGAAGTTTCAATGACGGGTTCAGTGCAACAAGCAGCTATTGGATGCCGTATGTTTTTTTCTTCTTTATCCCTTGCTTTTTTGGGACTTTCTAGCACCCTTTAAAGGGCGAGGCCTGTTTCATTTCCATCATGCCCGACAAAAATGAATTATCCATTACACAGAGACAATGCCGCGTTTTGTTAATTTCGGAAAGGGAGCCTTTTCAAGGGCACTCGCCGGTTCTTGCTTACATGACACTCCGTTAGAGAGAGGAGAACGCTTTTCAGGATGTACTGATGGTGACAAAGTTAGTAGTAACAAGCGATCTTCAGGAATTTTTGAGTCTTTTTTCTCGCCTCCAAAAAGCTGTCCTCAAAACTACTGGTGTATTGCGAAAAGTGGAGGTTTGTACGACTAAACCACAAAGGTTTTTGTTTAAAAGCCGTAATTTAAGATTGAGCGGCGAAGCTCCCGAAAGCCCAAGCATGTACTCGTCCAAGCTGTACTGGTGTCGTCGTCAGTCACACAACATACCTATGTGCTTAATTGTCTCGAAGATGTGCCGGGTCTCACCCACACACAGAGTGCAAATCTGGTGATCATTAGTGGAACTGAGACTTTGTAAAGGATTTATCGGAAAGATAATTTTGTTTTGAGTCTGTATTTTTGCTATGCGGTATTTGTGGCTTGGGGAGTGGCGAAATAGACTTCTCAATATGCCCTGTTAACCTGTTTTGGCAGCAAGTGAGTCGATATTTCGTGCTGTGTTGCTTTTGTGATCGATCCCATTTAGTGCATATTTATATCTACTCCAGTAAATATCCCTTAATTTCAACAAACTTCCGTCGAGCCTGGTGGGCTGCCAGCGAAGTCGCATGTACGAGCAGAAGTGTTGGGCGTCCGAAAGCTTTCCCCCGAGCCATCCCAAGGAGCAACGTCCGAACATTGTCGAAGGACATCACAGGAAATCAGCGTGGACACCGATTTATGCAATAAAAGTCGAGGCTCGTCGATCAAAATGTGGAAACGAAACGAAAGCCTGTCTTGTCTGTTTGTCTTAAATGCCCCTTTTTCCTTATCGTAAATTAATAACCAACACGCTCAACCATCTACATTCTACGTGCCCTTAACAAGTTGGCGCTAATAGCGTTGCGCGGCGTACGTGCGTGTACATAAATTGTTGGCATTTTCTGCCCACCGCCATGTTTCTTCTCGTGCGAGCGACTACGTCCAGCTTCAATCCTGCCAACGTTTCATCAACGCGCATTATGGCCGTGCTTGCACAGATGGAGCAGCAGCTGGAACGTCACGCTTCCATTCTGCTGAGGTACAACTTGCAGTAGTTCCTGGAGTGACAACACTACGGAGGGTTTCACACCCCCATAAACCTTGATGAAGGGAGAATAAAAGAAAAATGAGAACCTCATCAAGCAGAGCAAACACAGGCGCCGCTGTTTTATAAAACAAGAAAAGCATTAAAAACAACAGCTCGTGTAAACAAAAACTCATCATTGTTCCACGCTTAGTAAACTTGGAGCGTTAGTACGCACTAGTCGTTTTAAGTTAGGCGATTGTCCTCTTTAAGTTTGTTTATGTTCGGATTATGCTACTGAACGTCAATCGGCATTGATTTTACCCATTAGTCAAACGCCTCAATAATACAGTTTACATTCCCTTCGCTCAATTACTTACGTGCATCATTTGATGGCTATGCATTCACGTTTTGTACTTCTACCTTTCCTTACGTCAAGCTATAGACCACAGGCAACGGATACCCGTTTCAGGAGCAACTAACAAAAATTAAAAAAAAGACATGTAGACTGTTTCATGATTATATCTTCTTTCTCTCTCTCGCTTTCTATTTTCTTGTTCGCTCTCCCTCTCACTTTTTTTTTGTTATAGCAACACCTACTAGATAAGTAGGCCGCTGTGCTCATTTGCGTGACGTCACCTAAAGAGGCGAACGCGGGGCACGGATGGACACGAGTGCGGCGTTAGCGTACGGCTGAAAATCTGTGACCCGCATTGGCCTTTTTTATTTTATTTTTATTTATTTATTTGAAAATACTATCGGCACCTTACGAGACCAGGATAGGAGCGGGATACATGAGAAGATTTAACACAATAAAGTGTAACTACAGCCCAACAATCAGTCGTCAAAATTACACAAACCCAGTTCGCGCTACCCTGCACCGGAACAAACACGATGCTTACATGAATTATTTGCAATGTTCCCAATAGAATACAACAAACTCAACCCGTGCCCATATCGAATGTTGAAATAAGATATGCCAACTCCTCCCGGCTACATGCATCCACAATGCTTTCCGGTAATTGGTTCGAATCACGCACAGTCTGCAATAAAAATCAATATTTTAATCAATCCTTACCAAACCTTCGTTCTTTCACGTGCCGTCCGTGCTTATTTCTAGTTATTTGCGTCTTATCTGCATTGATATATCGATTCTTATCGACTTGTAGTAACTTTCTTAGCATGCTGTAAAAAAGAGTTGGCCTTTTCGGTTTCCTGCGAAGTTGGAGCAACGGTAAATTGGCTTCACCGTAAAGAGGGGGGACAGATTCCAGTCTTCGGTACCGCGAGTAAACAAAACGCAAAGCCCGTCGCTGGACACCTTCTAGTTTTAACTGCAATTGTTTTCACATGCGGATCCCAAACTTTGCACGTGTATTCTTAGCGTAACTTGAGCGTAAATAATACAATCATCTGCGAATACTCACATCTTGTATGCAATCAGCTTAGCTTACGGTGACGTAAGTTTGAGCGTACGCCACATGAACCCTAGTCTTTTGTTTGCTTTACCAAGAACATTCTCTATGTGCATTGTCCATTTAAGGTCTGAAGTTATAGTTACTCCAAGGTCGTTATAATCTATGACTTTCGTTAACGTAACCCCCTGAAATGTGTAGCTGAACCCCAAAGGCAGTCTCTTGTTAGTAATAGTCATACATACGATTTTTTGCGTGTTTAGGGACATTGGCCATGAAGTACACCAATCAGTTATTTTAAAAAATATTTATTTACCCTAATTTGGTCAATAAATTTGACTTGAGCGTAAATAATACAATCATCTGCGAATAGTCTGGCTTGAATGGGCGAACCAATTCTGAGGTCGTTAATGTCGATAAAAAACAACAACGCCCAAGCATCGAGCACCCTGTGGCACTCTCGACTCAACCTGACTTATTTCAGACATTTTTTCTTCAATACCTCCAAACTGCTTACGATCGGTAAGAAATGCCTTGATCCAATTAACGACGATATTATCTTCCAAGACCGATTTTAATTTAATTAGTAGTTTTTTATGACTGACCTTAGCGAATGCTTTCTTGAAGTCCAAAAATATTATATCTACTTGTTCCTTATTATCAACCACTTACAAAGATGGTGCACCTTTTTTACAATCTAGGTCACTGTCGATAAACCGTCCCGAAACCCATGTTGGTAGTCACTTAGAAGCCTGCTACAAGAAAGAAATTGTCGGACATGTTTGGAAACTATATGTTCTAAAATATTGCAGGATGTTGATGTTAAGGCAATGGGGCTGTATTTTGAAACAATTGTGGTTTCGCCGCTTTTCGGTTTTCGTCGTCTGGGAGAGTTCCCGTTGACAGTTATTTTTCGAAAACAACCAAAAGGTGTTTGGTCATTCATTCTGCGTACCTCTTTAGAAAGGCGTTTGGGATTCCGTCTGGGCCCATCGACTTAGACGTTTTTAGATTCGATAATAAAGCTAGAATTCCTTTCTCCGAAAGTGTTAAGTCATCCATGTCTGGACACTCCCTAGGTAACACGAACTCGACTGGTTCCTTGTCATCTTTTGTGAATGCGCCGGTAAAACGTTTGATTAAACTCCTCGGCAATATCTTGCTTGTCAGAAGTAAACCCTTGCTCTGTGCGTACCTTGGAGACACTTTTTTGTTTCTTCGTTAAATATCTCCAAAAGTTATGGGGTGATTGTCTGAGGAATTGCTGCATTGTGACATTGAAGTTCTTGTTTTTCGATTCTTTTATCCGATTTTTCTTTGTAGCGCTCAGTGTTTCTGTTTCGTGTGTTAAAGCTTCACTACGCTCCCGACGGACTCGTTCCCTGCGTCGTTTAACTTTTTGTTTGAGCTGAATGGCTTTCATTGTTATATATGGATTTTTTATTATTTTTCTTTTTACCCTCAAAGGAACATATCGTGTTATATATTTATGTACTAATTTTTTTCAACCTCAGTCACATATCATTCACATTTAGTGCCTGTTGGTAACCGAGTGCCTCAAACGGTTCGAAGCAGACATCTATCTCGTCGAGTATAGCTGTACCGTCCGCCACATTACAATCTCTGTGTGTAGAAGAAGCTTTAGTTTCTCTCCTAATTGGGTTCAAGGTCATAGGTAGACTAACAATCAAATGGTCCGACATACCGGGCATCACATCAACTTCATATGGTCTTGATAATAAGCTATCACTTGAAAACATATGATATAAAATTAATTCGATGCCTCGCTGAATACGAGTATAGTTCCTTACTATTTAATTAGGACCATGATCAAAGCACAAGCCTAGGCTTGGCCACAGCAGATTCCTGTTCTCGTTCTCTCTGTAACATTTTATCCCGTAGAACGCCCGGTACGTTTAAGTCACCTTCAACAATCACATTTTTGTGCTGTGTCCGTAAATCACTCATGGAGTCAATCAATCTATCGATAACAGCCACCTCAGCACCGGGTAGCCGATATACCGCTCCTATACATGGCTTGTACTGACGTCACATCGCATAACCTCACTGGAAAAGTCCTGATCGATAGCGATATCTGGCCCTTTCTACTTTTTAGTGTTGCGCAGCACTACTTTTTTTTCGTCAAAGTTTGAAAGGCGCAGAATAACTGGTCTAGACCTACCTGGAGAAGGCCTTCCGATCCTGTGGCTGTGACTGTGACTCAGACTTGGACGTAGTTCAACTGCTCTACTCAAGTTGTTGTAGTTTAACCACTTGTCTGAGTAGTTTAGTAATTTCAATTACATTTTTATTTCGGTAGTGTGTAGTTTACTTTTCGTTTTCCGAGTAACTTCTACTCAAAATACAAATTACTTTCGAATTTTAGTGGTTGTTTCGCCTATCAAGAAACGTTCCTGCACAAAAGAGATAAGATGTAGGACGAGCAGCTGATATTTGCAAAGAGGGGGAACCATGTGGCGTAGGAGAGGGGTGGGGGGGGGGGGGGGGAATGGTTTGGAGAGTCCGAAATTTCCCAAAATTTTCACGAGCCCCCCACTGCCACAACACTGCTACGAGGCGCGGGGAGCGAACAGACACGACGCAAGAAAGGCCGAGTAACTGTGGGATTAGCGCCGAAGACTGGAGTTGCCTCGTGTCCCGAAGCTTAAGGAGACTTGACGTATTTAAAGAAAGGTTTTGTCCCTGCTTCTCCCCAACGTAGGAACTCTCGCCCACTACAGAAGGTGTACACACTGCATCCTCACTCAAAGGAGGCAACAAAATGCAGCACTCGCTCTGAAGTTCGTCTGGTGCTCCCGTAGTTTGTGCTGTACTCGAAGAATCGCGTGCTAAAGGGCAACGCAAAGGTGACCTTTTTTCGTTGCCTTTCCTCCCAAAACTCAGAATATGCAGATCTTCAAAGATTCGAAGATCGTTCGAGAAACCTTATTAATTCCCCCAACGTTTTATATAAAAAATAATAAACATGCAGTGTGGGGAAGTACTCTAATTACATGGTACTTAAAGTAAAAATGTTAAAAGAAAATTTGTACTTTACTTGAAGTACATTATCTGAGCATGAACTTGTACTTTACTAAAGTATTTTCCTGGTACTTTCCGAGGAAAGTAAAACTCCCGACTTCAAGGTACATTCCCCAAATTTGAAAACAAAAAACGACGTATCGCCGTGTGATAACGCGTTTTTCCGAGACGTCGTCTGGTCATTTCGCTGAGTGAAGTAATGGCGGCTATATGACAGGCAGAAATAAGTGCCTTATAAGTTGACTGCGTCACACAGCTTGTCAGCGAGAGTAAACCAACTACTCTGTTGCGACTTGACTTTATACAATGTTTGCTGCTATTTCCGTGAAAAACTGATGCACCTCCGATTACCACTGGAGCAATGCGTACCAGTTAAAAAAAAACTGTATAGGGAATGACAGGGCATCATGAAAGATTGTGTCCAAAGTACTTGTGTTTTACCTTGAATTATATTCTATTTATAGTACGTTACTTCAAGTACATTGCACCCGGTGTACTTATTGCTTTACTTGGAAGTACATAACCTCTCATTTACTTTGTACTTTACTTCAAGTACTTTTAGATGTACTTTATTCAACACTGTAAAGAAGACCACACTGTCTAAAAAATCAAGCGCAGGCAGTGCTAAACCTCAAAGCAGAAAGGATACATTCGCCGTACATCAATGACGAAAAACAAAATGTACAAAACATTTAGGCACGCAGAAGCAGAACCAGCCATTAAAAGCATTTCTGTGAAAAAACAAGCCGATTCATATTTGGCTAGCACAATCTCGCTAACGAATCAAAATTTATGCACTCTCTTGTTGAAAAAAACAAACAAAAAACATATAAAAGCAACTTCAAAAGAATTCGCAACTTTTTACTGTAATTAGTAATTTACTCAATTACTTTCTATTTGACTAATTTCTACTCTACTCAAATTACTTTTGAGGCCAATACTCAGTAACTTAACTTAATTACTATTTTTGAGTAACTGTTACATGTCTGCTGTGACTGTTACTTGTAGTATGTCCCGCAAAATATTACCGCACACTTCCTCTCTCAGCTTTTTTCCTGCTTCGTTCTTTGTCTCTTTAATGACTTTTATAATTAGATTTTTGCTTCAGCTACGATATTTTTAATCATAAACTTTTTTTATGAAGCCACCTATGCACGCTGTAAGCCCGATATTTCTTTCTCTGACTCTGTAAAATTTTTTGTGAGCTCCGGAATTATGGACACAGCTCTTTCAACATTGTCCCCTTTTTGCCTCAGTTCAGTGATGTCTGTCTTTATCCCGTTTAGTTAAGAAAGAATCTGTTCAAGTGCGACTGCATCGGAGCCTGGCTTAGTTTCAATGTCGCCACAGCTTAGGTGACGTCACAAAATATAGCACTGCGGCCTTTGTATTTAGGAGGTCAAAGTTGTGCACAGTGTGCAAAAAGGTCCAGATTAGTTATCTGCAAAGCGGCACACAAAGGGCTTGGACGGTAAATATTATCAATATACCCTGTTTTCTGTCTTTTTGTTTTAATGAATGTCTCTAGCCGCGGGGAGACAACCCGGCAGGACGTGAATACTCAGTAAAGCACGAAACGTATTACCAGATCGAAAGCTAGACTGGGGAGACGGACTAGTTGGCACATAAATCTTTAAGCGATATCCACCGTAAAACAGGTACAAAAGGAGAAGGACACAAGACGAAGCGTTAGAGTGTTGCGTCAATCTTCTTTTTTTTTTCTCTCTCTCTGTTTTACGGTGCATATTGTTTGAGGAAAGCCAGTCTTCCGCAGTACATAGCAATGGCGGGCTTATATTTCCTTCCTTGCCCGGGCCTTTATTTGTCTCGGTAATCCACTTCAATCGATGAGGACTTTGTTCTCTGCCCGAGTTTTGACGTGGGTGAATCGAGGAACCTCCAGTTCTAAGCGAAATTCGAGAGTGTTCCCGTTTCAGTTAAGCTGCTGTTTTTAAAACGCAAATCGCGAGTGCTCGGTCTAGAAAGGAAGACGGCATGGAGGGAGTGATTGCATGACTGAACATTTTATAAGAGCTCCACGTACGGGCGAAGAATTTCGAGTATACACAGGGGGGGGGGGGGGGGGGGAGTGTACGTCATACGCGAAAATTTAAATGCCAGATTCCGAAAACAAAAATTATAAGTGGAAATGTAAATAAAATGTAGAATAAAAACTAACGTGCGGTAGAACGCAATGAAGCCAATTTATTGCAAAATAAGTTTAGAGGTAAGACTACTTTTTTCTAAATATTCTAATCACTAAGTTTCCGGGCGAGCCACTCTATTTTTTTTTAAATTTAATTTGAATGGGTGTGAGCGAATGCCGGTTTTTACTGGATTACGACTCCTATAAAAAATTTCGAGCGAGTTGGTGGATGTGTTTAAGAAGGAAAATATTTTAACGAAGAAGCAAACATGTTTTTCTTTGTGAGCATATTTAGTTATAGTCTACAATTTAAAAAACAAAGTGTATTTAGATATCTTTAGTAAATAGAAATTTACTGCCTTCGATCCCTCGCCGACCATAAAGGTGAAAAAGAATTGCGAGTTAGGTGTGCGGCAGCTACACGGCTAAAATATTCCTATGAAAAATGTATTCAACGTCAGGAGCTACTATTCGTGAAAGTGGGTGCTAGTGGATGTGAAACCAGTTCTGAGCTCCCCAGAGGTTTCCACCTTAAAATTAAAACACTGCTCATCCAAACTCGCAACTCAATGTACCACCGTATAAGGGCTTTATATAAGGTTTTGAATGCCTAATAAATTGTGGCCGCGTTTCTACCCAAGTATACTAAAACAAACTTTTAAAACAGCCCTCTTCGGGATTATTTCGGTTCACACTTAGATCTGGGTAACAGCACTAAATAAATTGGGGAGTGTAAACAAACTAGATTTTTCTTTAACAATATTTGTATAAAAGTTCCCGCTGCCACTTTAAAAGCAATTTGGTTAATCTCCATAGTGCAGGCACGTGCGTCAACTTCTCTCGTTATGATAAGAGGAAGTCTTTGAGCCGCGCTTTTGTCATTATCACGTTCCTAGCGGACGCTCAGGGGAGCTTTCACTTAAATTCACGAAATTAGAACGCGTCCGAAGGACCCGTAATACGCAGCATACGCAAAACTAAAACTCATAAATATTCCTGCAAGCTGCTACTATTTCACGCAAAGCCAGCGAGTTGGTAGAGTTTATATAACCCTTATTATAGGGTGTTTCTTTTTACATATAAGAGAAAAAAAAAAGTATGTGACCCTTACATAGGAGTTGTTTTGACTATGTATTTAAAAAGCTCGGCGGACGCATAGACAGGGGAATATTGATCACGATTCGTCGGCTAATGAACTCTAATAGCTTACTGAATTTTGTAAGTGTTAGTTTCATGAGTCATACTTGAATTGCAGTTTTAAAGCCAATCACTAATAATGGCTGCACCTATTAATCCAAATTGCGATAAGGCAATGGTCTGAGATATTTAGCTATACGTTTTTGAGTGATTGTCGGCAATTCAAAAACCTAACTGGACCGGGGTTTTATAAGCCGTCTATCAAATGAGTATGAGACGGGCAGGAACCGGTTGCAATTACGAAGCCGCCTCAAACAGCGAGCGTACGCTGTCCCGAAGATGCAAGGGGGGTGGGGGGGGGGGGGGGGGGGGGTCCAAGACAACATCCAGAATGGCACACTCTGCAGGTGCTCTTATTTTAGAGTGCAGCTCTTCGGCGACCGTTTTCGCATATAGCGGCGTCGGCGTCGCCGTTGGCGTCACCGCGCGCGTTGCATTATGGGTCGTTACCTACCTACACATAAATTCAGTTTCCCCGCTAAATTTACCGAAGAAACTGAGTTCATGTGCAGGTAGGTGACGTCCCATAATGCAACCCTGCTCGCGTTGCATTATGGGATGTCGCAGAACTATACACCACTTGACCCCGTAAGTGACTACGTCACAACATGGCGTCTGGGTCCAAACAAACCGTTGCTATGGGACGTTGCTATGGACTAATGCATGGAGACTCCACATGACGCTAGATTTTGGCTTACAAGTAAGTAAATAATTTTTTGTAAGCAACCTAACTTCTTGATATCTAATTATGAATATGTTCTTGTCGTCTCAGTGTCGTACGATGAAAGCCATTTCTGACGTATTACACTCCGCTTTGCTTTGGTAGCAGACGACACGATAGATTTGCTGGTCTCCGTTGCAGCGGGCGTGTTCACTGATTTCCGTCGGCAAACGAGCGACAAAAACAAGTGCATCGCCATGGCCGTAGAGGCCTCTGCAATGTGCGTTTTTTTTCTGTGAAGAACCAGGCTTAGTTCAGAGGGGTGAAGATGGTGTAAAATCAAACCAAGACATGCAGATCAGTTACGACGACGACCTGAATTGCATTACCGACGTAGTGCAGGTCAGCTGGAGAAACAAATCGTACGCCGTCGAGGTAAGTCGTTTATTATTATTATTATTATTATTATTATTATTATTATTATTATTATTATTATTATTATTATTATTATTATTATTATTATTATTATTATTATTATTATTATTATTATTATTATTATTATTATTATTATTATTATTATTATTATTCTACTTTTCTTTCCCAAGCCAAACTTTATCAATACGCAGATGATACTGTAATTGTTTCCCGACATATTAACTTCGAAGATGCTGCCCGCTCACTGCAATGCGCTGCAACAGTAGTCATGGATTGGTTTCAACGAAATCTTTTGGACGTTAACGTAAACAAGACTAAGCTCATTTGTTTTCATAATCCTCTTAAATATGTGTGTCTTGATTTCCCTTTCCTTTTACATAACTCAAACTGTGTATCTTGCAAGTGTGTTCCTTTAGTTTTTGTTGAATCTGTAAAGTACTTAGGAATTTTATTTGACTGCGGTTTAACTTGGAATGCTCAACTCACGTCCCTCTGTAAAAAATTGAGAAGTACTTGTTGTCTGCTATATAATACAAAATCACTTATGCCTCTCTCAGTTCGCAGACTAGTCACCCATGCTCTTGCATATAGTGTGCTACGGTATGGCGTTACGGTGTTTGGAAACTGTTCCGGCTTCTGGCATGAGAAAATTGACTGCATTTTAAAAAATATTTTGAAAAGTGTTTCTTATGGCATGCAACTTCCCGATGGTACTGATCTCTTTCAACATTTACAATTTCCCTGTCTCCGAACACTTTTTATTCAAACTGTTGTCTTACGTTACTTTTGGACAGATCAATTCAAAAGAAAAAACGTTGCTCTTCGTTCGCTTCGTTTTCAAGAGACTTTCGAGATACCTTTTGCCCGAACAAGATATGGACGGTATACACGCGAATTTTACGTGCCTGAACTCTTTAATAACTTGCCTCCTGAAATTCTACAAGCGAATTCGCTGCGTCAACTGAAGAGAATGCTGAGACTTCACCTACTGGGATGAGATGTCGCCTAGCGTGTACCTATTTGTTAGTATGTGTGTGTATGTGCATAGCTACTGATCCAGTTTTGTATATTCCAAACTTTTTCAGTTTGCTCTACTGATGTGTGTGTGTGACGAACTTTACGTTGCTTTGTTCACGGACATATCAATTTTTTTTTTCTGTAGTTTTTTGGGCGGCATCACACAAGCCATTTGTTGGCTTTGATTGCCCCCGCACTCTTGTATGCTTTCATGAATGTGTCCTGAATACAAGTTTATTATTATTATTATTATTATTATTATTATTATTATTATTATTATTATTATTATTATTATTATTATTATTATTATTATTTTACGTTCTACACATTTTTAATCAATTACCAGCAGATCTCTGGGACCTTACGTCAAAGAAAAAACTAAAAAAGCGCCTCCGCAATATGCATATACTAAAAGAAAAAGTATAACTGTCTTTTTTTTCACATTTCTGTGGTGTATGTTTGTGCGACTTCGATAGACTCATCACCTGGAAGTTCTGTCCCTCATATTTTTGTGTCGATCTTTGAATGTGCTGTGAACAGACGTGCCGTGTGAGTGTGGCCTTTTTTGTTCACTCTGCTAGACTCCTCATCCCGAAGTTCTGTGCCTCAAATTTTTGTGTCGATTTTCTTTCAATGTCCTGTGACCAGACGGACAAACCAATCTTAACTCTTTTCTCCTGTCTCTGTATGCATAACATCAAACATTGTTTTCTTCTAATAATTTATATTGACCAGTACTGTTGAAGTGAACATTTGCTGTGGTCTTCTAGTGTCTTAACTTTTTTTTTTCCTTTTTTTTTCTTTTTTTTTTCTCTGACCGACTATGTTACCAATTCTACCTAAAAAGGTTCAGTCACACAAGCCCATGTCGGCTTTGACGAACCTGACTGCTTTGTCATGAGTATAGTCCTCGAAAATAAATGTATTATTATTATTATTATTATTATTATTATTATTATTATTATTATTATTATTATTATTATTATTATTATTATTATTATTATTATTATTATTATTATAATACCAGTATGAGTATGAGACGGGCAGGAACCGGTTGCAATTACGAAGCCTGTGTGTGTTTTGCGTGAACGCTAACTAACGTGATTTTTTCTTCTCTTCTTTCTTTAATCATCATCGTCACTATCATAGCGTGGTAACAGTTGCCTGAGTCGGTTACTACAAATCAGGGGGACATTTTGTACTCATGAAGTGAAGGGTGCTGTCCCACAAGTCATCCAATTGGCTTTGACAGACCCATATTTCTACCATATTATACATGCAAAACATAAACATTATTATTATTATTATTATTATTATTATTATTATTATTATTATTATTATTATTATTATTATTATTATTATTATTATTGAGGTTGTCAGGTTATTAAAGAATTGCATGTCTATCGCGACTTCGCGGTATTTTTTTTTCCTTGGTATACATCAAATTCCGTGGATGTGCTCTTTTGGTTAAGATCTCCATCGAACCCGCGATGCGAGTACAATCTGTAAAATGCATCGTAAAATGCATCGTAAAATGCATCGTAACTGTCCACCAATGCTACATGTACTCACCTTATGTTTTTTATTCAGTTTTTTCGCGCTTTGGGGTTTTGCGGAAATCTGAAGAAACTGGAAGAATCTTTTTCTACGAGAAGGTTACAACCAGGTACGAAACACTCCACCATAGCGCGAGTCCGCAAACAAAATTCGAGACCTGAACCGATCACCTGAAGTGCTTTTCTCACGGGTGCAATGTGATCTTTTAGCAGACGATCATCTCGCATCGCACCCTCGCATCGCATCGCGTCGCATCGCACCTGACTATGAATTCTTATATGTGTCTGAAATTAATTATATTTCAAACAAATGCAATATCAGAATATCGTCTTTATTCGCACGATTCAAACGACGGCGCCGGCTTGGCCGGCGGGCGTGTGGCAGACGGCATACTACTTGAATTCGTCGTCTGCTGCAGGCATCTTGAGGACCGGAAGTTGCAGTCGTACATATTTCAGAAACAAGCGATTACCGGCGCACTTCTGTCGAAACATATATGACATCCAAGCTTTCTATTTTTGTTATTTTTAGAAGTTTAAATTACACTCCTGATTTTTGAACGGTCGGGTTTTCGTAGCAATACCTAGCCACATGTATTTGTCCATAACAACGATCCTAGCAACAGTTTGTTTGGACACATGACGTCACACTTACGGAGTCAATTCAACGTCCCCGCTAAATTTAGCGGGGAAACTGAATTAGTGTGGAGGTATTTGCCGTCCCACAATGCAACAGTGCGCACGTTGCATTATGGGGCTCCCACCGTAACCTCCTCCTCCTCTCTCGCCTACTCTAAACAAATATCACGATAATAGTATATATCATATAATATTCGCTCTCAAATTCTTTACCACGATATATCGCAAAATCAAACTAGCCGAGGAGCTGCGCTCTTATTTCGCATTACAAATAACTCTAAACGTTTGTATTATTTTTTATATTTTTGTGGTTCCTCTTGACCTTTGCTTCGACGAAGAGACGATGGGGGTGCACAGAGAAAGAATGAAACAATTCCGGCAAGCATGAAGTAAGCAAACAAGAAACCCGTATTTGTCTTATTTTCACAATTTCGTTGGAGAGGGGGGCTCAAGAACAAAGACTAGCTCAGGTGAAACAAACGAAAACAATTTTGCCTCCAATTGTTTCTTTTCTATCGGTAGGGCAACTTAAAAGCTTAAATCTTGGATAAAAAGAAATACTGTGTTTCTCAGGGTCGGAACAGCTACCGGAAAAGAAAACGTTGGCTTTGCCGGGTCACTCAGAAAGGGCACATTTTATGCGGCAAAAACAGAGGTCGCCTACGTTTTCCGTTAAAGTGGTATGTAACTAAAACAAATACTAAAGAGGACACTTAAGAACGCTTAGGTGTAGGAATGCAAAGGCATTCCTACAAGCAGCGAGTTACGTCTTCCTTTTTCACACGGCGCTCTGGCGGTGACAACACGCTCGCCCACTGCGCAGGCGCGGCGAACCCCGCCGGCTCCACGGCTTCCGTGACGATGCATCTCTGTTGCTGTGCTTTTCTTTAGAGAGTTTTAGAATACGGGGCCCCAACGTTTGGGTTCCCTTGAGAAATCGGGGGACCCAAACGCATCAAGGTTGGCGTCGACGGCTTATAGAATAGGAGTTTCGCAACGCAGCGCAGCGCGCTTACGTTTTCCGCTTGCAGGGCCAATGCGGCTAACGAGCGTAATAATCGGAAAGGAAAAAAAAAATATTAATAAACGTAAAACATATGCGCGTAGCAAGTACTTTTTGTTTACAAATAGTAGTTAAGCTAAATCCCAATCAAGCTGGCTAAATCAAGAGACAATCTAAAATCAGTATAAATGTTGTTCGCTGTATTCAGCCGAAACCATCCAATCCGTAGCCCTCTAATGTGGCGCTCGTTCTCGGATTTCTTGGGCGTTCGTGTGCGCTTTGACCGTCTGTTGCCGAAGATTTAGGTTTTCAGCTATGTCGAAATTGAGACGAACGTGACCGAGCATACTCTGCGAGCAGCTGCTCTATTTAAATCTGAGCCGGAGCGACTTTGAAGCCTCGAAATACTTGTTTTCAAGCTGCAGGTATCGTGCCACGAACGAAATCCACTCGAAACCACGGAGTAGCAATACGTTGCCTTGTCAACGGTTACAGCGTCTCTTTAGGCTTAGGAACGACCAAAACCAGGGACGATCTTGAAAATGGGGCGAGCGCACCGCTTATTCTTTGTGATTTGAGCGAGATAAAGCAAAGGGAAAGCCGGTTGCACGATTAATTTGCAATGAAATTGGCTAATACTGCAGCGACCATGACGAATTTGCTCCGAAGCGAGCGGAAAGGGCGCCGCCATGTTTGCCGACGCAACCCGGCCCCAAGCAAATAGGTCCACACGCTATTTCTCGAATTTTGCGTTAAGGGCGAGCGCCAACCAAAAATGCCAAACGAAGTTTGGCTTCTGCGCATGCGCAGTGGTGAGCCCCTATTTTTTGGGGGCCCCCGAGCTCTGGTGACCCCTATTCTAAAACTCTCTATGCGGAGGGCAAGTTCGTCTGCTTCTTGAGCACGGGTTGCGGTGACGTCAGAACGGCGAGCTCTGATTGGTTCGAGTGGAAAGATAGTGGATCGCCGCGACCCACTATCTGAGCGTTTTCTGCTCCTTTGCATGCCGTCTGCTATTCAACAGCTGTCTTACCTGTACGAGCGAGCTCGACCTCGCCTTTCAGAGAGGGCAGACGAAATAAGTCGATCGGTACGGTGTGTTTTTGTTAGGGGGGTGCGAATATTCGAAATTTCGAATACGAATCGAATATTTTACTTATTCGAAACGTACTCGATTCGAAAATTGAATATTCAGATGTTCCCGAATATTCGGCCAAAGCCGAATATTCGGGAAAAACGGCGAATATTCGCACAAACTACGAATATTCGAGCAAGTAACGAATAATCTGCTTGCCACGCATTCCCCTATAAATATGTTTTTTCATTGAGAAAGGCGTATGATGCGTGCGTTATCGGTCTGCTTTGTTTCTATCTGTCCGATGGCAGCAAGACAGGATCAGTTTCGGTTTCTTTTTCAGCAAGCCCTTTGTTGTGTGGCGCTTTTATAGCAATATCTGATGTAATGGCGCGTTGTATAAATTGATACAATATAATGAACCTCGAGACTGAAATATAAATATAAAATAAATCTAGAGTGTATTATCTAATATAAATGTTTGAAAATTAAAAAAAAAGGAAAAAGCTAGGTGCGAGCAGAACATTGCATCGTCATCGACAACAACTCCTGCCATTCCCGCGCAGTCAAAACTAGGGATGTCGCGAACCTGCCCAGGTTCGAGTTCGACTAGGTTTGACTTTTTCGAACTTTCAACGTGATGTTCGACAAAGGTTCTACTGAAATTCTACTTTCGTGCGCATGCGCGAAAAAAAAAAAATAGTTGACTTATTTGGCGGAGGAAAAGTGCAATATTAGTTGGGTTTATTGTCATCATTGGTTCACATTAATAACTAATGAAAGCGTTAAAAGCGCACATTTTCGCTTTTATATGATGTAAACATTGGTAACCATTTTATAAAATATAAAATAAACTACTTTCTAAATGTTTTTGTTTCCCAAAATTCGAAATATTCGTTTAGCAGCTGGGCAACACTGTCCATAAGTCAAAATTCTTCAAACTTTAGTGCAATTTCGCAGCTTTCACGATTAAAGGGTCTTTCTACTGGCGGAAATGTTGTCACGGCGCGTAGGGAGCGTTTACTTTCTGAACAAGTTGAACAGTTCATTTTCCTACAGGATAACTTGTAATTTGTGCATTACTAGAAGCATCTTTAGCTTGGTGCAGCCCAGTAAAATGCAGTTGCCCTGGTTTATTTTAAAAAGGCAATAAGACCTGCTGTTACCTCATGTTTTGCAATTTTTCATTACAAGACACATATTCAATATTCGATTCGATATTCGAAGCCCGTTTTTTGTCTTATTCGTATTCGATTCGTATTCGAAAATTTCAATATTCGCACACCCCTAGTTTTTGTCTATAAACTAGCAGACACGTTTCAAGGAGCTAAGCCAAAGGACTCTCGGGCGAGGTGGCCGACGCGCCAAGGTTTCCTTGCTAACAACCGAAAACGAGAACGAGAACCCCGGACGTCTAAGGGCATCAGAGACCTGTTATTGCTCTGTTTCGTGCGGCTAGGAGCCGCTTGTCCCTCTAAGAAGGGTGCAAGGTGCAGAGAACCACGCACCTATGAAATAGGCTTGAGTCTCGTTTGTTATCGGAATTAACCAGACAAATCGCTCCACCAACTGAGAACAGACATGCACCACCATCCACCGAATCAAGAAAGAGCTCTCAATCTGTCAATCGTCCCAGAAATTTAAAATGCGACACACCGTCGTGAATGCGCCCACCACATCCGAAGACGCAGCACGTTTCCATTTCCCCTGGTAACACTGCCCCTTCGACAGCGCCTGATCGGAGCCGACCTCTAAGTCACACAGGACAGAAGCGGAACGTTCTTGTCTCTTTTTTTAACCCCCAACCACTCGAAGGACTCACGGCTACAGCCACAGCTGCTATTGGCGACGTGAGCGAACGAAAGCGTCGCTGTGGTCGGCCCACCACAATTGGCCGAATGCTGACTATGACGTCAGCAAAGGATGTCTCATCGACGGAAATAAGAGGAATGTAAGAACTTCAATTTTGACGGTGTTGATAATGTTTCTTTGAGAGCGCTATGATTTCAGGATACCACCATGCCCATTACAAACACCATCGAACTTGTTGTTCACAAGGTAATGACGTCACGAAAGGTGACCGAACGAGGGCGCCACCGAAACATCTCGCCGCAAATAGCACGTCCGCTATTGCCGACGCCGTGATGTTTACATCCGCGACCCCCCCCCCCCCCCCCCCCCCCCCGCCCCCCCTTGAGGAGGCGGAGCTTAATATAACGTCGTCTCCCACCTTCACACCTCCTTTCCCATGCTCAGAAGATTGAAATGCGGCCACTTGCAAGGTGCATTGTGTTTTATTTCTGAGGTGCGTCCGCTTTGACCTCGAGCGGCCTCGCCTGCTTCCGTGACGAAGCATCTGCGTTGCTGCGCTTTTGGCCAATGGGAATTTAACTGCCGTTTCGCTGGCCAATGGAAATTGAACTGCCGTTTCTCTGCTACAGACGGTTCCAGACAACGCCGGCTTCACTCCATGGGACAGTTAATGCTTTCGCATTAAAACATAATTGAGAACGGTATAAACTTGTTACGCCTGAAAGTTGCCAGCGCCGAAACCAGTACAGTCTTTCATACATATTACAAAAAAAACACAGCCATGCCGGTTCGCAAACAAAACAAAAAACAAAAAAAAATGCTGAAAAAAGCGGATATTGAATTACTTTTTAATTACCCCGTGATTGAGGTCTGGGACTACTATAATCACCGGGACTAAGAGTAAAAAAAAAAAAAAAAAACAAACCCATACAGATTAAACTAACTCTTTGTGTAGATTATCAAAACCTGAAACCTCAAAACAGCGCACCAATTAGAAAACTCCTGTAGCTTTGTTTTATCTAATTTGGTTAACCTAAAACAAACACGAGCCTCGAAAGTTTACTTTGCTCCGATAAGGTACGCCGGCATCACGTACTGTTCCGAAAGGGAGCACAAGCTGTACAAACAACGCGCGTAAACTTATTAAAAAAAAAATATATATATATATATATATATATATATATATATATATATATATATTTTTTTTTTTTTGGAGGGGGGGGGGGTTGCAACGTCTTTTATGCGAGTCACGGAAACCTTCAATCCGGTACGTTTAAGACAAAGAAGGAAGAAAACAATAAACAAATTATTAAAACAAAATGTCAAAAAAGGCTTTCGAAATTTCACTGAAGATCTCGAATTTTGTTGAATCTAAAAATTACGTTCACAGGCGCTCGCTTTGTTTAACGTTGAAGGCACATATTATACGTTCTTCTATCTCACGCACCAAGGCGAGTTTGCTAAATCTCGGGTTCGAGGACAGAATGACATCGTGTGGAGAATTTTTACTGGATAAACAAACGTGTTGTTCTTGGTAGGAAAGAAGAGAGCGGACTGTGCAAACCAATGCAAAGGCGGATAGCCAAGAGTCTTATTCATGCGTGTTACTTTTCTTGTTGTTATTGCTTTAAGAAAAAGGTGCAAACAAGTACCTCTTTCCTTTTTTTTTTTTAAGAAAGACGCCATTGCGTTTTACTGACGGATCTTTTATATGCCCTCAATGAATTGCATCTAAGTGTGTAATGAGCATAAAAATCAATTTGAAAATTTTGTTATTCCAAAAGCGTAAATCTGCTAGAGAAAAACAGGAAAACTACGAAAAAAAAATCGTAAATACAGAAGATAAAAAGAGGAAACTAGAGCGATAGAGAAAGCAGAGAGGTAGCGGAGATTTGGTATGCATAATGTGTTTCAGAAAACACGCGTGGGTGAGATTGCGAACAAATATTTCCGTTCAGAATGTTCATAGTTGGACAACTGTGTAAATAAGGATACCCAGCGAACGCCGAAGGCTTCGGTCATTGATGATACAGATATGAATTCACTAGAACTGGGTCTCAGCACGCACTTGTCTGAATATAACAGCAACGTGCAAGACTGGTCACGGAGCCCTGCACATCCGCCGCAGATTATCCGTGAATATTCGCGGTTATCCGCAGTAAACTGGCGGATTCGGATAACAATGAGTCAGCTTTGGCGGATTGCGGATCGGATGCGGATATCCGCGGGTCCGGATCTATTTTTGCCGAGGCGGCCCATAAACGCGTGCGACCGAACAGTGTAGAGTGAATAAGTGAGTGATACTATGAAGGTGCATCATCGCATCTAATGCGGGGGAAACCACTCTCTTAAATAAAAGGTTCCAAACGGGGAGAAAATTCTTATTTACGTCAATAACAATTATATTCCCACCAAAGATTGCTTTAGAAGGTACTATCTCGCCAAAAAATACTCTCCATAAAAAAAGGTAAAGAACACAGTCGCCGGGGAAGCGTTTTCTTGTTTGGTAGGGAAAGAGCGGAAAACGTTGTTTTAGCAAAGATAACCTAAAACGTACAAGCCACAAGAAAGTAAAAGAAGCCTGCAAGTGGCTTATTCACGTACAACTATATATTCAGGAGATTGAATTCCATCATCTTGAGTGGTGGAATTTGCGCCAGCACGAGTTTCCGGACCTTATTCTTGTAGCGCAGTTCGTGCATCCCATCCCAGCATCAAATGCACCAACGAAAGATAGTTCTTATTAGCGGGCATTAATTTAAGAGAGGCGAACCAGTGTGAATCCGTCGGAGTTGACGATGTGGAGAGAAGAAGTAAGGTTTCACACATAAATATATTTACAAGTATTTACAAGCGGAAGGAAACTGTAGTTCGCATCGCCCGATTCCGCCGCCGAGCCATTCCGTTGGTGTCTCGTGAAAGCTCCGCCGCGTGTGTCCCGAGCACAGCGCTTGCACTTGCATGCCGACCTCTTCGTCGTCTCTGTGGCACAACTGCCACAACGATATTATGTTTCTTCTACACAGCGACCTCGACAAGTGAAACGTTGCGAGTGTGTGAATTTTCTTTTTCGCGACAGTTGGCACTGAGTTGTTTTTTAAGGATATGGTTCCGAGCATGCAGGTGAGGGTTCGTAAGTTAAAAACTGTAACCGATAGGAGGTGTTGCCATTACTGAATATTGTGGTATTTTCCCAGTGGTGTACTCGAGCTTTACCACATATACACGAATATTTCGCTCTGGCGAGTGAGCGCCTTTCCTCTCCCACTTTTTTATTGTTTGGCCTAAATAAAATGACCCAGTGTTATTAGTCTGTCCTCTGCTAATTTTGATGTTTATTAAAGATGCGTGTGCTTGAAGTGGGTTTCACAAAGAACAAAGGAAAATAAATATAAATTTACTTCCTTTTGAGCGCATCTACTGTTTTTGTTGCTTATATAACAATGTTCTCCAGCATGTACCCAACTTTTTGTTTGTTCCTTTATATAATGTTTTTTCAGCGAGTACCCCCCACCTTGTGTAATGCCTGTAAGGGCCTTCAAGGTTTAATAAATGATGATGAATGATGAGAGTGTCTGTGTCACGGACTCCCGAGACGATCAAATAACTGCGATCATCTTTCAAGCGATGCAAGTGTCTCTGAAAGAATGATCCATTATTTTATAAATACGATGAAATAGAATACGATGAAATTATTTTTACCGTATTCTTACACGAATAGTTCTTTGTACAAAGGTAAGCAGACAACTTATGAAATACCAACCAGATGTTTTTTTTAAACTTTTATCCGTGCTTGATTCTACGATGTAAAATGAATGCGCGGATTGAGAGTCAGATGTGGTTACGAATTTTGCGGATGCGGTTCGGATGCGGATACAAAGTCTGCGGATGTGGATCGGATGCGGATACGAAGTCTGCGGATGCGGATCGGATGTGGATGATCAAACTGTTATCCGCGCAGGGCTCCATGTCTCTGACTGTGTTGGCAAGCGCGTTCGATTGCAAGCCGGCCAAAGTTAACTTCATGTGCCTGCGTCACATGCTGGCACACATGAGGCACTAGATGTTTCGCCATACCTGTTGGCCTAAAAAAAATTGGGAACTTCTATGAGTTGAATTATCTCAGAAACCGTGAGGAGAGAGAACTTCGCCTTTCAGCGTTACAAAGCAAGGACAAGGTGAGTGAAAGTGAAAGGCATAGGTATTTGTAAGGCAGCGTACCTCTTGCGAACGAAATACCGTTTTAATATCGGTACAACGGAGTTTACGGACCGGAGTATGTTGCAACATAAACCTACACAAAAGGGAGACTTATTTTATCAAACGCGGACACAATAATACACTTCCGATAGAATTCTGCAAAGATGCAGGTGCGAAACACAATGGTGTTGTCAATAGACGATGATGAAGATGATGATGGTGATGATTCCCTTTGCAGCGGCCGAGCTCGAAAGTTCTGCTTTAGCCAAAACGATTCCGAGGACACATATGACTTCGTATGAGTTGTGAATGCGAAAGCATGAATGTCGTTATTCCGCTCCCTTAGTTCGTCTGCGGTGTACTGGCGTGGGACGGCCACGTTTCGCTACTGCCGAGGTTGCGGCCGCAGACGATATAGATGCCTCAGCCGCCTTCATGTTCCTCGGCGCCGAGAGGAGTAGAAGCGGCCGCAGCCCCCACCCTCCTCCGGCAACGCCTGAGACGAAAGCGGTGGCCAAGGCCGAGCGCGCGCTCTCTTGAAGCGGCCGCAGCCTACCTTCCGGCAACTCCTGCCTCGAAAGTGGTGGGCGAGCGCGCGCTGTGACATCTGGAAAAAATCACGAGTAATCCTGTTACCAAAGAAAGAACAAGATAAAAATGAACCAAGAAATTATAGACCCATATGCATCTCATCTATATTCGGGAAAATTCTGGAAAAACTTCTTAATAATAGAATCTATCATTTTCTAAACCACAATCAATTATTACACCAACTACAATATGGATTCACCCATGGTAAATCAGCAACGACAGCGCTATATCACCTGAAAGAAAAGATAGAAACATATCAAAAAGAAAAGAGAAAATGTATTCTCATTTCACTAGATATCTCAAATGCTTTCAATTCAATATGGAGACCAGTTCTGTTCTCATACTTTAAAAAGATTAAATTGCCAAAAAACCTATACTTTCTTCTAAAAGAAGTTTTGTCCAATAGATCATTAGAATATAATTTAAACACAAAACACATTACAAAGAAAATGTCATTGGGATGCCCTCAGGGCTCCCCTTTAAGTCCACTGATGTGGAATGTAATAATGTCAACTCTATTAAATGAAACAATTCCGGAAAAAACACACATCCAAGCATTTGCAGACGACTTACTGATTCTAGTGACAGGCAAGACAAGAAGAGAATTAGAATTTTTAACAAAACAAATCATGGGAAAAATTAATATATGGAGTAAAGACAATAAAATCAACTTTAATCCTAAAAAATCTCAGTTCTTACTATTAGGACCAGACTACCAAAAGAGACCACCAATAGTAAAATTAGAAGAGAAAACTATTAGAAATGTCAAAGAATTGAAAATACTTGGAGTAATTTTCGACAGCGGTCTCTCTTTTTTACCGCACCTTACATACATAAGGAAAAAGGTAACGCAAGTAACGCATGCCCTGGCAAACTTTTCCGGCCTTAATTGGGGATATAACTCTCAGAATTTTCGCAAACTTTACTTAAGATCCATAGAGAAAATAATAACTTACGGAGGACCAGTATACTACAAAAAAGAGTTTAACTCACATCAAAAAAGAAAACTCAAAGCAATTCAGAGAATTCCAATGCTAAAGATAACAAAGGGATTCCGTACAGTTAGTAACATCAACCTAAACATACTAGCCAATCTCATTCCAATACACTTAGTATTGGAAAAAGAAATAACCATGTTCAATCTCTTCCAAATCAAAAGGGATCAGGAAATTAATGGTAAATGCATTACAATAAAGGAATTGGAATATCCAACTGATATGAAAACAATTCACCCATCTAAACAAATAGGATACCCATTCACAGAAATTCAAGATCAAAAAATAAACTTAAATTTAGATATAGAAATATATACAGATGGATCGGTAAGTAATAAAGAAGTAGGAGCGGCCTACATAGCAATGAAACCAAATTCACAAATACTGCATTTTGAAAAATTTAGATTATCAGAAAACGCAACTATATATGATGCAGAAGTATTAGCTATAAAACATGCTCTTTTGTATGTGAGCTCTCTAAAGGAAGGATATAAAATCGGAATAATATCAGATAGTAAATCATCTTTACAATCAATATCAAACCCAATAAATAACAATGTTCAAGTAAATAATATAAAAGAAATACTAAATGAGGTAAAAGTCAGGCAAGAGGTCCTCCTCTTTCATATTAAAAGCCATACAAATAACTATGGCAACGACATGGCAGACAAATTGGCAAATGATGCTCGGAAGAACGGAAAACAAATGAATTGTTCACTCTCAAAAAGGTATATAAAACAGATTTTAATGGACAAACAGTACAAAGATTGGGATAAATTTTGGAAAGAGATGGGAAAAGATACTTCCCTATATGAATGGATTCCTTCAGTTGATTCGATTCCAGATTACTTCCCAACTAATTACTTTCAAACACAAATTTTTACGAACCATGGACGCTTTCCATACTATTTCTTTAAATTTGGCAAAACAAACGATTCCACATGTCCATGTGGAAAATTGGCAATAGAATTTAAACACTACTATTCAGAATGTCCGCTTACAGCAAACATACGCTCTAAACTAGACACATATGGAAATCCAGATTTCAATGTAGACAACAAAAGAAAATATAGTAAAAACGAAACGTTTATGAAACTCCTCGCAGAGATGGTGGAGCTTTTGGCTCCCTTAATTGAGCAAGTGTAATATAAAAAAAGTTAAAGGGAAAAAAAAAGGGAAAATTAAAAGAGAAGCTAATTGTTCCTTTTCAAAACAAAATTCCCGAATACCAACATCCCCGAAAAAAAAAAAATACGAGAAGTCCGGTCAAGAACCACGGTTAGGGGAGAGGGGGCCAGGTTCCCCCTTAATCCCATAACATCAACAACAAACTCGACAAAGGATCTCGAGAACCCCTAATAAACAACAAAAGCTACAAAGGGGAATGACCTAGTGGCGGTGTGGGACCAGGAGTATCCCATCCGGGAGCCAGACGCAGGCCTGGGAGTCGTCGGCCCCAACCGAACACGATGCCACAGACAGCAGTCAAAACTCCACGAACTAGAAAGCTGACTGCAAAAGAACCAACAAAGGTCCAGTCATAAACGACTAGGGGGGAGGGGGCCAGGAACCCCCTTCCTACCCCAAGAACATCAAACTAAAGACAAGATCCAAAGAACTCAAATAATCCCCCCTAAAAGCCAACAAAAAGGGGAAGGATCTGGAGCTGGTGGGTTTGAGAAGGCCCACTGGGGGCTAGGTACGGCCCTGGGATGTGCCGGCACCCGCCCGATCCAAGGTCGGGTAGCACAGATCGGACAGGAAACAGAAAAAGGAGATGGCACAATGACCGTTGACACAAAAAAAAAAAAAAAAAGGAAAGGGGAAAAGAGAAAGAGGGGAAAAAAAGAAGGGAAAAAAAGAGAAAGGGAAAAAAATGGAGAAAAAAGAGAAAAAGGGAAGTGAGAGAAGGAACAAGAGCGAAACTAAAACTAATATGAAAAGAGAAAAAAAAAAGAGCATAAAATGAGGAGGGATTACTAGTAAAATAAAAGGAGTCCTTGGACACACAAACAACAACAAAAAACAATATATATATAGATAAATAATTCAAAATAGTTTAAACATTTTAAAAAGGTCAAGATTCACGTTGGGTACGCTGGAGGCGAAGACTGAATGATACACTATTCGGAAACTTTATAAATCAGCAATATACCTGAGAGAGTCAACAAAGAAAAGGACAAACCACAGTAAATTTAAAATATGTGACAAAACGGAAAAAAAAAGGGGGGGAAGGGAGGGAGGAGGATTTCTCTCATTGATAGATAAAACAGAAGAAAACTCCTATGCAAAAAAAAAGAAGCAAAGAAAAGAAGAAAAAAAAAACAATTTCGGAAAAGAAAGGTTTAAACACTAGTGAAATAAAAGAAAATGTTATAGAACGACTTCATCCTTTAGGATGAAGGGGGGGGGGGGGGGGCAATAATTATAATTGTATACATGCCGCAGGAAAACAGGCCCAAGTAACCATATTCAGGCAAGAGAGAGAAGAAAGAACGATCATCAGAGCATCACAACACCGATGAGAAAGAACAAAGAAGAGAAGAGAAGAATACGAGTGAAAAGAAGTAAAGAAGAGAAGAAAGAACAATAGAACAAAGCTAGACACGCCAACTAACTCGGATTTATTCACTTTTTCTTTTTTTTTAGCACTACTAATGTTTACTATCATTACTATTACTCACTCTTTTTTTTCAATACTATTATTCCAGTTTATTGTGTTTTTTTTTGTTTTTTCTCGTTTAAGGATAACCTTGGACGAGGGAAGACTTCAAAAAAGGAGGGAAAGAAAAAAAGGAAGAGAAAGGGAAAAAAAAATATAAAATAAATCTACCCGCTGATTAGGCCGTTCCCCTGGCGGTGGTTCCGCTACTTCCTCTTGCACAATTTTTTTTTCTATTTCTCTAATTGGCATTTATTCTTTAAATTTATATTTGGTGAACCCCATCACCCACATTCTTTTAATTTCATATTGGCTTTAAATCGGCTGTGCCCTCGAGGCGGTACCGATTGAGGCATTTTTATTTTTCAATCTTTTTAGCAAAGCCTCGCCTTATCAAATGTCGTAAAGCGGCCGCAGCCCCCCCCCCCCCCCCACCCCCCCGCCCGCCCCCCTCCGGCAACGCCTGACACGAGAGCGGCGGCCGAGAGCGCGCTTTCGTGAAGCGGCCGCCGATGGCTATCTATACTTCGTCTCACCTTAGTATGGACTATTGTTAGCCGCGCGTGCTAAAAGCGCGAGCTAGTCGCTTTGAATGAAGCCGCGGCGGCTGCACGAGCGCTCGTGCAGCAAGTGCTCTAGTCAAGGCAGTCAAGGCTGGCCGCTCGCGCTAGCACAGCCTTCGCGGTTAGTCCATGCTAGGGTGAGACGAAGTATAGGAGCCGTTTTGCTCAGCCAATGAGAGAATGGGTATTTCTTTCGCCTTCTTTCGCGGTTACAGATGCCGCCGGCGTCGTTCCATAAAATAATTAATGATTTCGCGTTAAAAAAGACAAACAAAAAACTTTCTCCAGCAGTATTCCAGTGTCATTTTGTTGAATGCGCACACTGCATGCACGACCAGTTATCCTTACGCTGTGCTGTTCGGCGGCTGTGCTGGGTGTGCAGGCGTTCGCACTGACTCCGTCTGTCTTCGCAATCGTGAACCCCAGGGCGTTTGGTGGCACTCTTTTGGGTTGGTGCTGAAGTTTGTTCACCGGATGTGGTAGCAGGCGCTCACAAAAGAGCATCAGGTGTTCCATTGTCTGTTCCCTCTCCGGACGCCCGACACACCGTGGTTGGAGTCGAAGCGTTTGCGATAGGACAGGGTTCGGAAAGCTTCCGCTCGAGCCTCGAACAGAAGGCGGCTGCCCAAACTGTTGATATGCAGTTGTGTTTCGGCCGATACGTGTTGTTTTTGTTATCTATAGAGCTCCAGCGTAGGCTTTGTATTGGCTGCTGCGATCCATTGGTGTACCTCACTTTCCCTTACTCTCCTCCTCACCTCAGTCTCCCATTTTTTTCCATTTCTGGTACTCCCATGGGCTCCACAAAAAAGCTGTATTTTTAATGCGAAAGCATTAACTTCCTATGGAGCGAAGCCGGCTTTGTCTGAAGCCGTTGTCTGTAGCCGTTGTCTGTAGTAGCGAAAACGGCACATGAATTCCCATTGGCCGAAAGCACAGCAACAGAGATGCTTTGTCACGGAAGCCGTGAAGTCAGCGGGGCGACGGAAGCCGTGAAGTCATCTTTGACATTGTGTTTTTATTTCGGTCAAGTACGTATAGACGAATAGCCTGTTGGCCCATCGACATCGGGTCTCGAAGCTGGATGAACCCGTGTCTCCCTGGACGGCCTCGTTGACCACATTCCAATGGTAGCCAAGGACCTGCCGACCCACCTCTCCTTGCAGCTCCATAGACTGCGCTTGTGAAGGATATTAAATATCCGTATGGTGGCTTTCCGGAGGTGGGCGTGGTGTTTTTTTAGATAGTCCATCTCATTGGTTAGCGTAATTCCTAGGTATTTGTATGTGGTCAGTGCTGGTATATTGTCCTTACCCAACCTGAGGCTATCAAGCATTATTTCCTCAGTGCCAGCAAACTGGACCACTTTGGATGTGTTTATGTTGTACTGTAGACTCAACACAGTAGGCCTCGATATGCGAAATGCACAGCGCCATCTTGTGGGGCGCCGAAGAACATGCTCCGTCTCACCAGTTGGCTTCGGCGCTTGCAAAGGCCAGGGCGCAAAAATGTAGCTCTGAAGAATCTTTCCCTCGCAAAAGCACTCACGCAGAGAAAGCACTTTCGAAAACCAGGCGTCCGCATCGGTGCCTTTGCCGGCACTCAAAAGCAAATTTCGAGCTGAAGTGTAAGTCCATCGTTTTGGTTACAGCCAGAAACCAGCGACCGGCGGGGCGACGAGCACTTACATGCGCAAGGAAGAGAGCAAAACAATACTAATCCTTAGCTGGCAGGTGTGAGTGAGGATCGATGACGGTGAGCTGTAAGTTTGACTGTTCGAAGCGGTATCACAACTCTTCGAAAGCCACTTCGTTGGCAAGAGGAACGGCTAGAACACATACTTGATGAAGATGAGGCAACAGTCCCTATGGGAAGCCCAAGTGTCCCGCAATGTGATCAACCTGCCTCAACTGCCGAAAAAAAGGCCCCTGGCAACAAGTTTGCTTTAAGAAGCTTAGAGATGCTGGCAAGAGCACCTTAAAGAAAATGGCTCTAATGGACACAAATGAAGGGCCAAGTTGGATTATCGGAAGCGTTCAAGTTGCAGACAGAAGTGCATGGAAAGCCAAACTGCAAGTAAACTGGACGACTATTATGTTCAAAATCTACTCTAATGCAGACATGAGTGCCATGCTTCTAAAAACCGTCCCAAACAAGGTGACCCTTGAGCAGACAGTTGCCAAGCTCTACGGAGCAAACAGAAAACAACTGGAAGTGTGAGGCAATAAAACTTTGGTTGGGGCTAGTTGGTTCATTTCGATCAAAAACTTAAAAGGCGCGAACAAACAGGACGAAAAAAGACACACGTACTTACGACACGAGTTATCAGTTGCATGTGTTTAGGCGATTGGGATCGAGTTTGACGATGATTCGTACTTCAATAAAGCAGTTGGAAGTTGACGCCTGTCCGTGTCGTTCGTGTGTCTTTTTTCGTCCTGTTTGTTCGCGCCTCTTAACCTTTTAATGGAAGCGTGAGGGAAGTTTTAAGCTCTAATATAACACAACAATAAACCCCTACAGCATGTGATCTACGTGGTGAACGGCCTGGAAGAGCCTTTTCTGGGAAACAAAGCCAGCAGCAAATTGGAGCTCATCCAAGTTTAGTAGACAGTCTCGGACCAAGCAGCCAAGAGGTACCATGAACAGTACCCTGAGTTGTTCAAAGGTCTCGCAGAAATGGCCTGAGA
Organism: Ixodes persulcatus; assembly: GCA_013358835.2. NCBI lineage: Eukaryota > Metazoa > Arthropoda > Arachnida > Ixodida > Ixodidae > Ixodes > Ixodes persulcatus. The sequence goes on from JABSTQ010009418.1 coordinate 3,518,712, forward strand.
GTACAAAATCAAACTTCTCTGGCAATGATAACGAAAGTACAAAAACAGCTAGCAAACGTGCAGAAAAAACGAATCATCGGGAAAGTTGAAGAGCTTACACCATGGTGTTCTGCAGTGGTGGTGGTTCCCAAGCCGAACGGAGAAGTATGGATCTGCCTGGATCTGACGCAACTGAGCAAAAACCTCGAACGCGAGAATCTAGTTCTGCCCTCTATCGAAGAAACACTGGGAAGGTTGTCACCGACATTGCTGTACTCAAAACGGGACTCCAAGTCCGAATTTGGCAAGTTTGGTTGGCACAATAACAATAGTAACAAAATATGACCACCTTCATCATTCCTTTGGCGGATTTTCTTTTCAACGACTGCCATTTGGAATTTAGTCCGCCCCTGAGCACTTTCAACAAAGAATGAACGAGATCCTGGAATAAATCCCAGGGGTCCTATGCCATATGGATTACGTCCTAGTAACGGGTGCACACGATAGAGAGAGTATGACCTCAGGCTAGAGGAGGTTCTTAAGAGGCTGAAAGCAGCGGGTGACCGACTCAACAAAAAATGCGAGTTTAAGCAAAAGTCAGTAAAGTCCTTGGGATACATCGTCAGCCAGGAATGAATCAAGCCAGACCTACAGAACGCTATAGCCATCAACAGTATGCCAGCGCCAACGACAGTGACCGCAGTGAGACAGTTCATCGGGATGGCAAATCCAGTGGGACGCTCCATCCCCCATTTGTCCGAAAACTTGAAGCCTCTGCGTGACCTCCTCAATAAGACAAACGAGTGTACATGGGACACTCCACAGGAAACAGCATTCAAAGCAGTTAAGAAGGAAATCATGGAGGCAACATCCCTAACACTATATGATCCTCAATAAGAACCTATTGTTTCAGCAGATGCTTCATCCTACGGTTTGGGGCCAGTGCTACTACAAAAGGACTAAAAGGGACACATTCGACCAGTAGCGTTCACTTCTAAAACACTGAGCACCATGGAAACAAAATACGTTTAGATTGAGAAAGAAGGGTATGCTGTGACATGGGCATGTGAAAGATTCGAGAAGTTCCTGCTAAGGACCTAGTTTCACATCCAGACAGATCATCGTCCTCTCGTGCCACGGCTCGAGTCCAAAGAACTGGATGCGAGTCCAGCGAGAGTTCAACGATTCAAGCTGCGGCTAATGAGATTCTGCTACACAATCTCACACGTGAGTGGAAAAGAACTCTGGACGGCTAATGCCCTGTCGAGATCACCTGTTGAACCGCCAGACAACATAGAAAAAGAAACCAAAGTCTATGTGCAAGTGGTTCTTCACTCAGTCCCTGCATCCCGTGAGTACCTGGATGAGGTAAAGAAGATTCAAGAGGAAAATAAAGTCTGTACTAAAGTGAAGGAGTACTGCTAAAGGGAATGGCCAACTAGTAAGTATCAAGTGTCCATCGAAATCACCCCATATTTCCAAGAACGAAACCACCTCACGGTACAAGAAAACCTACTCGTGAGAGGTAACTGCCTTGTGATTCCAAGCCAGATGAAAAGGCAAGTCTTACACCGGCTACACGAGCGCCACCAGGGTATCACAAGATGACGGCAACGAGCCACGATGTCCGTTTGAAGGCCGGGACCAAGCTCTCAACTAGCCGATGATGAGACAAGCTGCCTCAGCTGTGCACAAGAGCGAGTACCAAAAACACAACCGATAATCGCATCTGAACTACCAGAATCTGTGCCAATCCATGGAAACGGATTGGCACAGATTTGTTCGACTTCAAAGGAGCACAATACCTGCTGGTCGTGGACTATTATTCGGGGTACGTGGGAGTGAGTAGACTGAGATAAACCGCTTCAGAAGCAGTCATATCACATCCCAATGAAATATTTTCTCGTCACGGAATACCCGACATTCTGCGATCAGACAACGGTCTACAATTCCGTTCCAAGCTATTTGAAGACTTCTCAAAGGACTACAAGATCGAGCCCACTACAAGTAGCCCGCTGTACCCGCAATGTTATGGGAAGCTGAGAAAATGGTTAAGGTTGTTAACGACATCTTCAAGAAGTCTGAAGATCCTTGGGTTGGCCTACTAAACTACAGAACAATACCAGAACCTTCTGGCTATAGTCCGGCAGAACTTCTGATGAAAAGGCAGTTGCTATCCACACTTCCAGTATTGGCTTCTACACTGTTGCGAAGACTGCCCAACCATGAGTAGTTCCGGAAGAAAAATCAAGAGAAAAAAAAAGCAAGCAAAAAACTACAACAAGAGACACGGAGCGTGCCGAAAACAGGACCTGGACATCGGCAGCGAGGTATGAGTGAGAGACAGAAGAGCAACTTGAACAATCACGGGAAAGAGAACGGAACCTCGATTCTAAACTATAAGAACAAGGTCGGTATATCTCTGCCGAAATGCACATTAGCTGGTTTCAACATCACAGGCGTCTACCAGCCATCAAACACATTCTGAAGAAAGCAATTCATAGTTGAGTGGTCCTCCAGGACAAAAAAGCATCCCTAAGACTAGGTCAGGGCGGACCATAAGAATTTAAAGATATTCGACGAATGACCTTTTTGTGAGAAAAAAGAGATATATTGATATTGTTTTGTAAGTTCCAATAAACGTGGCCAGGGGCGCATGGAATGAGTGGAGGGAGAAGAACACAGCGCCCAGAGGTCTTGAGACGTTCTCCACGTAGCGTCAGTCTCCACGTACTCGTGACACGATACAACCGGTACAATCATGTTACAACTACCACAAAACGTATTTGATTTATGGGCTCGCAAATCCCGCGGTATTTTTTGTACGCACCCTTTTGCAGGGTTCACAAGTGAACAAGAAAAAATCGGTATACTAAGAATGAGGGAATATTGAATATCAATATTTATGTAGTCCGTTCTTCTTTTTAAAGTCTGAGAACTAGTACGTGCTTTAGAAAGTGATATTCTTGCAGAAGTATCCACCTCGGTACAAAACATTTATCGAAGCAGTAAATTTGCACTACTGCATTTGATTCATGTTCCAACAGCTTGCGGGATTGAGAATAGGTACCAGAAATAATTTCATATTAATTGTTTCATTTTTCCGACATATCCATATAGTTTTGACATATTAAAAAAAAACGGAAGTGCATTTTGAATTTATGGTTTTAAAGGTATTTCGAAGAGTAAACTTAGTTGGCCCCAGCTGTGAAGAGAATACTTGACAAGTTTATTAGGCAATTTTAGCTTATTAGCCGACCTATCGTGATGAATATTGCTCCGTTTAACCCTAACGTCTGCCGAGCCCGTTAAATACACTCTGCAAATATCACACATGTAACGGTCCTCCACCTTAAGAAAGAAAAATTGTTACATGTAAAAAGAAACGCCCTGTATAAATTTGGGCCTATTACATCACGCGGCATCGTGCGACAAACTGCGGCGTGGCACTGAGCAAAACGTTTCACCTTACTCGGTCCAACAGGGCAGGCTGTATTTTTAAGGCCTTCTTTTAGCAAACCACTTAGCTCCCTCCGTGGGTTGCAGCGATTGGCTCTCCCATTTGCTGTGAGGGAAAGTTAGACGCTCCAGAGTTTTAGGAGTGTAGTTTGCATTTCTGAAAAGTGCTTAGACGCCACTCAGTATGTAATCAGTAAACCTAAAGTACACGCTAAACTTCGTTCAAAAATAATCCGCAAAACAAAAAGAAACAAAAATATATCGAATATTTAAGGGGTTTGCGGTGAGACGGCGTGAGCTAACACTTCGCACGAAGTTTATGCCAAACCATTCCAGGGGTGCTTCGAAGGATCCCCGGACAGTCGTTAGCATAACTACTTAGGGTTTGAGTCCGCGAGCCACTGAGGGCCTAGCTCGGCGTTTGCACGATTAGCCGAGAGAAAAAAAAAGGAACAACAACAAGAATTTATATTGACACGCCCTTTCGTTACATCGAGCAAATCTCGTACATCGGGCCGCCATAAATTACCGTGGCTCCATTTTTTGTTTGTTTTATACTTTCCATTAGTTATAGGGGCGGTGCAACGATATTTAATTGGAATGATTTTCACTTTACACGAGCTTACTGGCCCTAGTGGGTCTCAAGGATACTACCACGCAACGCCGCTGGACAAGAAGCTCCGGCAGTTTGATACTTTAGACCCATGTTGCGGATAAAAAAAACAGGACCCGGGATGGCCAAAAAAACATGCTTTTCGTGTAAGGCTCGTCAAATTATGAGGCGCTGGAGAAATGCAGCCTTCTGCGTTAGGTCCTTATTTCAAACTCTTTTTGTTCGCCTTCCGCCCATTGAAAAGCATGCGGAAAGGGCCTTAGAACGCACCTGGTATCGCTGCGCCGCAGCGATACCAGGTGCGTTCTAAGGCCCTTCCCGCATGCTTTTCAATGAGCGGAAGGCGAACAAAAAGAGTTCGAAATAAGGACTTAACGCAGGAGGGTGCATTTCTCCAGCGCCTCATAATTTGACGAGCCTTACACGAAAAGCATGTTTTTTTGGCCATCCCGCGTCCTGTTTGTTTTCTCCGCAACATGAGTCTAAAGTATCAAACTGCCGAAACTCCTTTGTTGCGGTGTAATTTGAAGGACAAAAGCGAGCGTTTTCATTCAATCTCTCCGTCGCAAAACTTGATGACGTAACTGGGGGATCGCACTATCCTGCAGTGACGATATTTGAATGCGTCTCATACACTCTAAGAAATAGGGGGTGTATAGGGGTACATTCCTTGTCCCAAAGCCGTTTATAGAGAGAGTTTGGCCATACATTGGTTTGAATAGGCGAGCATCTCGGGCCAACCACAGGCCGCGAAACAGCCCCTAGCGGTGGTCGCGTGCTCTAAATTTGTGCCACGACTATACTTCGTTTCACCTTATGTGCGAGCGAAGGCAAAACTGGAAGCGCGAGCACGGAAGCTCCATGCGTTCAGGCTTTGCTCGAGCGCGCGAGCTGGGGAGAAATGCAAAAAGCGCTGGTCTCGCGCTTCTAGCTTTGGCTTCGCTCGCAGGTAAAGTGAAACGAAGTATAATTTGAGCCGTGCCGAGCGGAACTCCGCGTCTCAAGACACTCGCGCACCCCACCCTTTGCACTGCTTTCTTTCAGCCAGTCTCAGGACGCTGTTCTAGCAGTGCAGACAAAGGCATGGGCACGAGCGCGTGGCTTTGGAAAGTGCCTCCTATGCATGAGGTCTCGTACAAACAATAGCGTTTCGCTGAGCTAGGCTCACGCGCCTGTGCCTTTGTCTTCAAAGTCGACATTTGTGAGATGGAGTAGAGGTCTCCTGATTGGTCGACGCTGTGTCACAAATTTAGTTTACGCTCTAAGCGTGGGGGGAATATTCGGCGCTGGCGGCGGCCTTTGCTCCGCCTATTGTCCAAACTCTCCTAATATACGGCTCTGCCTTGTCCCAAAACAACAATTCGATGTTCAGTTCACAGACGCCGAACCGACGATACCAACTTTAAAGAGCGGCTTGATAGTCGACCAATACAACTTATTGAAATGGCTAATGTACACATTAAAGGCTACAGTAAGACTTTCAAGGTTTTTTTGTCCCTGCTGCAAAACCTCAGTGTTTTTTTTTTCTTCTAGTCTTTGATACGCACATTAGCTATCAAGTACGTTATATCCAAAAGCTATCAAGCCGTTAGTAGAAGTTGCTATCGCCAGCTCGACGTCAGTGGACTGAACGTCCAAAGATAGTTTTGGGGTGTTACATATGGGACAAGTGTTGTACCCCTATACACCCCACATTTCTAAGAGTGTAGATTGGACACTAGCAATGCGTGAGCACTCAATTTGGGCTCTTGATAATCGATAGCTTGACAAGCATTCGGGTAGCGGCCGGTGTCCAATCGCTACAATGACGATAATATCCGAACCATAACAATGTCTGGAACTCAGCGCGGTTCCTTGCTTTGCCAATCCCAGCGCGTGGCTGTCATCAAAATCGGCCAGATCACGTGGTCGCTTGTTCTGGCTGCGAGTGTATGGGGTAAACGCTGCACGTTTTTCTTCAATGCTTTCTGCGACTTGGATTGTGTGGGGTGAAAAACGAACGTGTGTTTCCCAGGTCATAAACGTCAGGGATTCGTTCTAAGGGGTACGTGCGCAAAGTAGAAAATTCGTTGCATCGCCCCTTTAAGCAACTCTTTAAGACTTATACCCCATTCACACGGTCAACATAAAGGTCAAAAGTCAAATTGGACGTTTTAGTGATTTATACAGCGTAAGGTTGGTCTGCCAGTAGGGGCGACACTGGTTTACACTGTAGATGAGCAATTTTGCCAGTGCAGTACGACTGCTAACCTGGGATCTTTAACGTGCTCACGCAGTAGTGATACACGACCGCACGCCGGTACGATGCTCATCCAGATCGAAACGGGCAGGGGTGGGGCTCGAACCCAGGATCCCTGGGTTCTGCAGCGCGAGCTTTCGCTCCACGCGCGAACATAAAGGTACCTTTAACATAGGTCTTTTTGCTATCGGCGAATCAGCCCGTGCTCTTGGGTCGCGAGCTCACGCCACGCGCGGAAGATCGTTAATTGATTGGTTGCAGAGAATAAAGGTCCCTTAGCTAAAGGTACCTTTACGGTCGTGTGAATGGGGTATTAAGGCCTGTTCACACATACAGCGGAGCGCTCTACACGTTTGCAAGAAAGGCTCCTATGCGCCGCCATTTTGAGCGATGCTGGCGCCACGTAAAGTTTCCACCATGCTGTGGTTCACCAGGGGCATGCACGACCGGCTTTATAGGGGCGACCAGGTCACCCGAGGCAGCGCGAGCGCGCCGCATTTGCCACTAAATTAAGCGGGAAAATCTTTCTGCTAAATTTAGCGGAAAAGCTTGTTGGAACCAGAAATTTACCACCCAACATACTTTTATGTGCAATATTTACAAAAGAAATGAATTTGTCTTGGGCATCGCTCGATGTAGCCGCCGGGCCGCTCGGTCGTCGAATCTCCAAGCTCGTGGTGTCTCGTTCTGTGTGTTCGCGCCGAGATGGTTCTTTTTCATCGTCGCGGAAGCGCCACTATACTTCGTCTCACCTTAGTATGGACTATTGTTAGCCGCGCGTGCTAAAAGTGCGAGCTAGTTGCTTTGGATGAAGCCTCGGCGGCTGCACGAGCGCTCGTGCAGCGAGTGCTCCAGTCAAGGCAGTCAAGGTTAGCCGCTCGCGCTAGCACAGCATTCGCGGTTAGTCCATGCTAAGGTGAGACGAAGTATAGCTCGGCTGCTACAGATGCCCCCCCCCCCCCCCCCCCCCCCCCTTTAGACAAGTGGCCTGGTCCACTTGCGCACTATGTTGGGAGTGCTTTGGAGCGTTGTTCTGCAACACAGGGGTAGTAGTTGTGTCGAGGGCTGGGGTGAAAGCAGGATTTAGTCGGTCCAGGGAAACTATATCTCGACGTCCCTGTATAAGTACCGTATAAAACTTCGGTGTTCTGCCTACAACCTGGTATGGGCCATCGTATAGAGGTCTGAGAGGCTTCTTTACCGCATCCCGACGTATGAATACGTGTGATGATTGGGCGAGGGCAGGATGAACGAAGACTTGTCGTGCGTTAGGTTGCCGTGTCTCTACTGGGCGCAAAGAGTTCATGGCTTCCCGGAGTCATTGGACCTAGGAGGTGGGATCCATTACACTTTGTGCCGTTGATGGTTCAACCATGTCAGCAGGGAGGCGAAGGGGAGAACCGTACACGAGTTCTGCCACTGTAGAACCCAAGTCGGGCTTTAGGGTTGATCGCCGACCTAGTAACACCACTGGTAGGTTTTCAACCCATGCATCGGGGAAGGTTTGTGCTCGGAGCACAGACTTCAGCTGACGGTGGATTCGCTCGACGAGGCCATTCGCAGCAGGATGATATGCTGTCGTGCGCGTCCGTACTGAGCCTGAAGAGATGTTAATTCTTTAAATATCGCGGACTCAAACTGGCGCCCGCGATCGGTGGTGATTGTGGCAGGCACACCGAAGCGGCTGATCCAGCTGGATATAAAAGCGCGTGTTACTGTTTCAGCGGTGATATTTTCTAGTGGTACCACCTCTGGCCAGCGAGAAAATCTGTCGACGCATGTCAATAGGTATGAAAAATTCCGTGAAGTTGGAAGTGGACCAACAATGTCTAGATGGACGTTCTCAAAGCGTGTGGATGGAGGAGGAAACTTGCCAAGTGGTGTATGGGTGTGACGCTGGACCTTCGACCTCTGGCAGGCAAGACAAGAGCGTACAAATTCCTGTATGTCGGCGTTGATTTTGGGCAATACGAAACGGTTCGTTACCAGCTCTTGCGTTGCGCGTATGCCCGGGTGGCCGAGGGAGTGAAGTGAGGAGCACACCGCATGACGCAGTTGGCGTGGCACATACGGGCGGGGTTTTCCTGTCGAAGTATCTCATATCAAAGTGATACCATGAGCACGTCCGGGTCACCAATTATGTTGGAACGGGGAATATACCACCCAACATACTTTTATGTACAATATTTACAAAAGAAATGAAACTCTCCTGGGCATCGCTCGATGTAGCCGCGGGGCCGCTTGGTCGCCGAATCTCCAAGCTCGTGCGTGTCTCGTTCTGTGTGTTCGCGCCGAGATGCTTCTTTTTCATCGTCGCGGAAGCGCCACTAGCTCGGCTGCTACAAGCTTTTCCGCTAAATTTGACATGACGTCACGATGGTAAAATTTCCCGCCATATCTGGCGAAATGTTTTCCGCTAAATTTAGCGGGAAAATTATCCCGGGTTGATTGGCGTCACGTGTGACGTCACGAGGGTAAAATATTCCCTCTAAATTAGACGGTAAGTTTTTCAACTAAATTTAGCGAGGAAAAGCTTCCCGCTACATTTTCCAGCTGCGCCACGCGTGTTTCTAGCGAAAAAATTTTCCCACTAAACGTAGCGGAAACATTTTCCCGCTAAATTTAGGGTGAAAATCCCCCCCCCCCCCCCTACATTCAGCGGAAATATTTCCCGCAAAATTTAGAAAAAAGTTTACCCGCGTGACGTCACACGTGACGTCACGTGTGACGTCATTATGGGAAACGTGCCATAATGGAACGCGCGGTTACGCCGACGGCACGGCGACTGCGACTCCGCTCAAGCCGGAAACGGGCGCCAAGAGGTTCGCTCTAAAATATGTCTCTCCTTTGTGTAGGCGGGGCGGCCTCTTGTAAAGATCCACTGTTGCAGCAGGCTCCACAAGGCGGCTTCTAAACTTAGTTGCATCGATACTAAAAGGGTATTGTCGCAAGAAGCAAGCTGCCTCGAAACTTTCTTAAGGCTGAACTCCATGGATCGAATTATGTGACGAATAACTGGCGAACGCCGCCCGACGGCACGCTCGTTTTGCGCGCGACGTAGCAGCCACTGTGTTGATTCCACGCGCAGAGCAAAAGCCGCCGGGCAAAATTTGTCGGTTATTCGCAGCATATTCGTCCCATGGAGTTCAGCCTTTAGGCCCTTCACCTTCATTCGCCCTGTCTTTGTTTTATGGCACTGAAAGGCGAACTTTGCTCCTCTTAGTGATTTCTGAGAAAATTCGCCACATAACACTTTCCAAACACTTCTGAGGCCAACAGACTACCTCAAGCATGGTGAAACTTTTATACTCCGTTCACCCTTAAGCTGAGACTGCGGACAATGCCACAAGCGCGAGAGCTTGGAGTCGCTGCTTTGAAGTGTTCTTCCGCAGAACAAACACTCGCGCTAGAAATGCAAGTCTCAAAGCCAGGAGTTCGGGCTAGCTCGCGCTTGTGGCTTTGGCTGCAGTTTCAGCTTAAGGGTGAACATAATATAGTGCCTCATGCGTGCAAGCAAGCAAGCAAGTAAAGCACGCACGCGAAGTTACCTTTGGCCGGCTCGCAATCGAACGCGCTTGCCAACCCACTCAGATACATGGAGGTGACCAGTCTTGCATGTTGCTGTAATATTCAGACAACTGCGTGCTGAGATAAATTTCAACTGAATTCATGTCTGTATCATCGATGACCTAAGGCTACGGCGTTCGTTGAGTCGCCTTATTTTCACGGCTGTTCAACTAAGAAACATTGTGAACGAAAATATTGGTTCGCTATCTGAGCCAGGCGTGTTGCTGAAATGCATTCTCCATCCCAAATCTCTGCCATCTCTCTGCTTTCTCTATCTCTCTCATTTCTTCTTTGTATCTTTTAAATTCCCCTAATTTTTTTTTTCAGTTTTCCTAATTTCTTGAAACAGAATTACACTTTTAGAAGATCAAAATATTCAACTTGATTTGTATGCTGATTACCCACTTAGGTACACTCCATTGAGTGCATATTAAAGATCCGTCACACAAACGCAATATAGTCTTTCTTAAAACTACGTATTCGCACCCTTTTCTTAAAGCGACAACGAAAACAAAAAAGTAGCATGCATGAATACGTTTTTTAGCTTCCCCCCTTTGCATTGGTTTGCACAGTCCGCTCACTTCTTGCACCAAGAACTATACACGCTTGGCTATCCAGTAAAAATCCTTCACACGATGTCGTTCTGTCCTCGAGCCTGAAATATAGCAACGTCGCCTGGACGCGTGAGATAGGACGTCTAATATTTACTTTTAACGTTAAACAAAGCGAGCGACCGTGAACGTAATTTTTAGATTTTACCAAAATTCGATATCCTTCAGCTCGAGTTTCGAACGCGTTTTTTTTCCTCGAAACCTTCTTTCGTTATTTATTTTTTCATTTTTTTCTCCTCCTTTGTTTTTAACGTACAGGTTTGAAGGCTTTTGTGACTCGCTAAAAATGCGTTCCAGCGCCAAAACAACAAGTAAAAACAAATTACTTTTGTTTTTTTCGGAAAGAGAAGTTTGTGCGGGTTGTTTGTACAGCCTGTGCACTCGCTCGGAACAGTGATGCGGGCGTACCTTATCAAAGCGCTGGTAAACTTTCGAAGCTGGTGTTTGTTTTAGGATAGCCAAATTAAGAAAGAAAATACTGCAGGAGTTCACTAATCGGTGCGCCGTTTCGAGTTTTCAGGTTTTGGTAATCCATATAAAGAGTCGGCTGAATCGGCAAACGTATTTACGCTTAGTCCCCTAGATTATAGTAGTCCTATACCTTCACCACGGGGTAATTAAAAAGTAATCCAATATCTGCTTTTTTTTATGCGAAATCATTAACTGTCCCATGGAGCGAAGCCGGCGTTGTATGCAACTGCGAAACGAGCAATAAAGTACCATTGGCTGCGACGTGTCATATCAAATGCTTCGTCACGGAAGCGGCGAGGCTCTTAAGGTCAAAGCGAACACGCCTCAGAAACAAAACACAAAGAAAATCACAGAGACGCGATTGCATCGTCACGGTAGCCATGGAGCCGGAGGGGGCCCTGCGCCTGCGTAGCGCGAGGGAACATGATGTCACCGCCGCAGCGGTATGTGAAAAAGGAAGACGTTGCGCGCTGCTTGTAGGAATGCGCTGCGTGTGTATGAATGCTTTTGCATTCTTACACGTAAGCAGTCTGAAGTGTCGACATCTTTTAGACCCTGAGATGGGGAACAATAAAAAAAACAAAAAAAAAACGAAGACAGCCAAATGTCAAACGCAGCTGAAATTTATTGATTTGAGCACATCAATAAATAAACTTCCAAACACAGGAGAAAGAGAAAGGGAATGAGGAAACTCAAAGGCATCAACAAGACGATCAAAGAGTTCTACTCAAACAGCATAAGCCCCTCCCCACGGCTCCACACTGAGCCGGGGAGTGGTTTTATGCTGTCTGGGCAGAACTCGTTGATCGTGTTGTTTATGCGTTTGAGTTCCCTCTTTCGCTTTCTCTTTCTCATGTGTTTGGAAGTCTATTTATTGGTGTGCTTGTTGCACAGAAAACACGCAGACGTCCATGCTACTAAAATAAAAACCTATTTAATTATCATTTTAAATTCAGAGCCAGCTAACCGAGCGCCGAGATCAGTGGAATGGGAATGGACCGTGCTCGGGACGCGCGTGTTCATGCGCGTGTTTGAAGTTTGAAGTTTGAAGTTTATTTGGTTTCTCACGGGCCAGGCCCGGTAGGGAGGTAGAGACAAAAGGCATTTCTGCCTGACTGGGCCTCTACCCCCCACAGCTTTTTACGGCACAACTTGCATTAGTTGCCATATACGTAAAGAAAGTAAACAAAATACATATATCTACAGAGCTACAAACATGCACACTTGTTACACAAAATCGTAGAAATTATTTTACGAATATAAACACGAAATTATCTGTCCTCAGATGAATACAATATTACAAGAAATAAGAAAACAATTCACAAAACGTTTTAAAATTCTAAACCTAGCTAGATAATGCCACACAAAGATGACTATCATTCATACGACATTGATTCGTAATCGATGACGTATAATCACAAAATGATCAAAGGAGCAAAAATGATTAAAGGAGCAAAAGAAATAAGAAAACAATTCACAAAACGTTTGAAAATTCTAAACCTAGCTAGATTATGCCACACAAAGATGACTATCTTTCATACGACATTGATTCGTAATCACTGACGTATAATCACAAAATAATCGAAGGAGCAAAAATAAATCACAAAAGATATGTACACAAAAGGTTACAGCCCTGTAACAAACACATTCATCATTGCAACACTGGTAGGCGCAAAAATAAAACAATTTCTACTACGCGTAATATATATCGTTGTGTACAAGGGTGTGTCTGATGTTACTTTTATATTTATTAAATGATACTGTAAAATCAGTAAAATCAGCACGCCCTTCAAAAATGTTTAGTAATGTAGGAACCTGATAATTTAGTTTTTGTTTTCCATAATTTGTGCTGACCTTAGGAGTCTTGTGTTTGGCGTTTCTAAGAAGATATGGATATGCGCAAAACCTTTTTCTGAAGAATAATTAATTTGCTATAATTTGTGGAAGTGGTTGTCCCCCATGCCATGATTCCATAACAAAGTTTTGAGTATAACAAAGAGTAATATAAGTTTTTGATAAGCCACTTTGGTAATAAATTTGCTATTTTATATATACAGCCTAGTGTTCTCGATAGGTCCCCTTTTAATTTGTTCACGTGAGTGTTCCAAGTAAGTGTTTCATGAAACCAGACACCAAGAAAATTTTGTTCTATAACCTGAGATATGGGAGTGCTATTATATATCAGATGTATTACACTATTGTCGTGCTTATTGATAGGTCCAAATATAATGTACTTTGTTTTGTCCACATTTAGTTTAAGCGTGTTTGTTTCCAGCCATTCTGAAAGTTTTTGAAGATAATCATTTGCCTGTTGTTCTAAGGACGCTTTTGTATTGCTGCAGAAGAAAACATTGGTATCGTCAGCGTACATGACCATATGTGGGGAATTTGGGATGTCTGTTATATCATTTATATATATGAGAAAAAGTAGTGGGCCCAGTGTGGAACCCTGGGGCACTCCATATTTTATTTCTAATTGCTGAGAAGCGGCGTTACTGACTTGTACAAACTGCTTACGATTTCGGAGGTAGGACTTGATTAGGTCAGACGCTGCGCCACGTACACCACAAGTCTGAAGTTTTGACAGTAAAATATGGTGTTGTATCGAATCAAAGGCCTTGCTCAAATCTAGAAATAACCCGAGTGTATATAGTTCATTTTCGACGTTGGTTATAATTATGTCTTTTATATTCGTAAGAGCAAGTTCAGTCGATTTGTCCCTTTGAAACCCATATTGGGACCTAGTGATTACGTTGTATTTTGAAAAAAACCTTTGCAATCTAACGTTTATCACGCTTTCAAATATTTTTGAGAATATTGGCAAAACAGATATTGGTCGGTATTTTTCTAGGTCATTTTTGCACGTGCGAAAGACCCAGGGGTCTTTCGCACGTGCAAAAGTCGCATTGAAGCTTGTCGGCGATGTTTTGCTTTACTGGCATCTGTTGGGTCTTTCGACCGCCACATGCTCAAATCAATAAATTTCAGCTGCGTTTGATATTTTTTGGTCTTCGCTCGTTTGTTTATTGTTCCCCATCTCAGGGTCTACAAGATGTCGATTCATTATCAGTTTGCCTGCACCCTATCACTGCTTAAGTGCCTTTAATGTATTTGTTTCAACCATGATTTTTTTTTTTTTTTTTTAGCTTGCGCACTGGTATGGCTGTGCTTTTGGTCAAATGTCTACGAACGACTGGACTGATTACGGCCCTTTCAGGCGTAACAAGTTTATACTGTTCTCAATTTTGCTTTTAAATTAAATACCAGTTTAATCTAGAAATTATGCGACATCGTTTTTTTTTTTCTTTGCAGAAAATCTTCTGTTCCGACACTGAGAACCGCAGTATTCTTTATCCAGGAATTAAGCTTTTAAACGACCCTAACAAAAAAAGAAAAGAAAGAAAAAGAAAAATTGCTTCTGTTTGTTTCACCTGCTCTACAGTATTTGTTTTGTTTTCCAACAAATATAAAAAAATAAGACAAGCCCGCGGATTTCTTGTTTGTTTATTTCATGCTGGCTGAAATTGTTTCATCCTTCCTCTATGCACCCCCATCTTCGCTTGGAAAAACGTAAGTAAAAAAGAACAACAACAAAAAAAGAAATACAACAACAACAACAACAAGAAATAAGACCATTTTATAGTGCGCTTATGACATCCTCGAAACTTTGTCTTTCTTTAATCCCCCCTCTTCCCCTTTTGGGAGAGCGTGCGCTCGTTGTTTGGGGCGGCTTTGTAATTGCAACCGTTCTCTGCCCTACCCATTCTCAATTGTTATAAGGCTTATAATGCCACCGTCCAGTTAGGCGCGGCCAAGGAGTCAGGGATTTCAGGATTGCTTGCCTATCATCTGATCGTGAAAAGAACAAAATGTTTAAACAAGACATGAACTGTATCTGCACTCTGTTTTGCTTTACGACGGACAGCAGCGGACGCTACGAGCCAAGCAAGCCAATCACTGGGTCAGAAGGTGCTTTACTGGGATTTCGCAGTTCAATAGCTAGGCGCCGACATGCGTGCGCTATGCTCATCTGTTTTTGTTTGCTCCAGATCTCGGGACTTGCGTGTGGAACCAGTGCAGTAAACAGCCCGGGTGACTTCGTTGCAACTAGGATGGATACATGCCCTGCTATCAGCGCCTCGACCACAGAATCATTTTCGGGAGATCAAACGCCGTCATGCCTCACCGTCGATCAACAACGCATCTGGCAACAGGGGACTTTATCGTCGGAGCTGAGGATTCAAGAGGGGTGGCACGGCGGCTCATCGATGGGGCTGGGCACCGATATCCGTGCGCTATGCTCATTCCTTTTTTTTACTCCAGGTTAGTCCCTTTCGTTATTCTTCCACTTGTCGTAGCTCAGACCTATTTCTTTTGTCGGTGCCTTGCCCGAGTAGTGTTAAAAGTGTGTGTATTTGCTTGTAGGAACAACTGCGTACGTGTTACACCTTGGCTCGGTCCGCAATCACAATGTTGCTACTTGCATCTGGCGATGTGGAAAGCAGCCCGGGTCTCTTCACTTAAAGTCAGATTAAATCAATGATGGCAGCGTTATCCATTCTACCTCAGTTTAAGCAGGGACAGTTAACGATTCTAGGACAACTTAAAAGCGTACAAACGAAGCAGAGGACGATGGATGATAAATTAGAATTTTTATTGTCAAAAATCAACTCTATGGAAACTGACCTAGCCACGCTGAGGACACCGAGGAAGGACCGGCCTGTTGTTGATGTTACCACGAAGGAATTGTGGCAGCAGTCACAATTCCTTCGAAGCAGTCGAAGTGGTCGAAGCAGGTGTCATACATTTCCATACAGCAAGAGAACGTCGAAAATAAATTTAGAAAATCTAACTTGTTTTTTTTTATGGTGTTCACGACTGGGAGAATGAGCCATCATGGTCTGCTTCGGAACCTAATGTAGTAAAGCTATGTCGTGATTGTCTCTACTACGTCCTTGAGCCATTAGCTGTAGAACGTGCTTATAGATTAGGTACCTTCAGTCCACAACGTAACAGACCTATAGTTGTTAAGTTTATGTCGTTTAAAACCAAGCAAGAACTTTTGCTTTCGAGTCCCAGACTAAAGAACTACCTCTTTTAGTCCGAGCGAAGATTTCTCACCGAAAGTGTGCACGGAACAAAGGAAACTGCTAGACTTCGCTAAAAGAAAAATCTTCATTTTAGACTAAGATTTAAAAATTACAGGGTAGCAAATTGTTGGTCGAGGCGAATTTGCAGAAACCACAAGGGTGGTTTTGTTGCGCACTGCCGAATTTAGCTGGGAAATGGAATTGGCGCATTGGTCGTGACGTCGATTTTTCCGCTATATTTAGCGGGGAGACTCCCCGCTATATTTAGCGTCATCTTCCCAGACGACGCTAAATCCATATCGTCCTTGAAATCACCCTAGAGGTCGTCCTTGACGTCGTTCTTAACTTCGTCCTCAACGTCGTCCTATACGCCGTCCCTAACGTCGACTATGGCGACATCCTAAAGGGCGACGTCAAAGACGACGTCTTGGACGACCTCTAGGACGACCGCTAGAATGACCTCAAGGACGACCTCTAGGACGCCCTTTAGGACGACTTCGGAGACTACGTCAAGGTCGTCAGGTCTTTCGAAGAGGGTGCAAATGTGAAGGCGTGCGCATTGCAGCGCCGCATACGAGCGGCGCAATGGGGTGTATGCACAATGAGCTGAAATGGTCTACTGCCCATACCTACTGCGCATTAGGAGGCCAGAATATGCGTAGCCAAAAATCTTGAGTAATAACTTAATAATGTATTAAAAAATCTAAATTGGACAGAAATAGTACGCATATGACGAAAGCTCCCAATCTGTTGTGGAATGCCGTCGTAGCCATGACAAAACAATTCTCGGACGCAAACCTCAGCTGATGAAATCACCTTTCTTGTTGTAAATTGTGGAAGCCTTCTATAACCGCGTCAGACGTTGTCATCGGAACTGAATCATGGCTTGACTCGATTATTCTTAAGACTGAAATATTTTCTTCCAACTTTACTGTATATGGCAACGATGGAGATAATCATGTTGGCGGTGTATTTTAATGCGTTAGGATCAGAACCCTCGTTTTGACGAAACCCGGTGGTGTCTTTCATTTGCTAGTGCCGGGGAAAGAGGAAGAAGGGGAGAGGGTGACGCGTGGGACGCTCCTATTGCTGCGAAGCGCTTATGTGAGCACGCGTGAACCTCTCCCTCTGTCCCCGGTGCTGACAAACTGACAGACACCGCCGGGTTTATGTCAAAACGACCCCTTTCGTTTTCGGAAAAGTCACGCGCACCGCTGGCGCGGAGCCAGAGAGGAGGCGACGCCGCGCAATACCTCCTAGGTAACAAAGTCGTAGTTCTGTAGCAGATCCCGTACGAAAATGTCAGATATGTCCCTGATATATTTTAAATACGCCCAGATATGATAATATAAGTAGTCAAATCGGGAAATATACCGCTATATATGGGAGCAGATACGCCCAGATATCGCCATATAAGTGGGCAAATACTGCTAGATGCGGCCATATAATGTGCGTATATCTCGCCGGATACGCCCGCACATATTGCCCCTGATAATGATATATGGGCCCGTTTCGGTCGTGCAAGCAAAAAGTAATATGTACTCGCCAAGACACTAGTTTATTGATCTATATTGCATGAGTCTCATATAGTTGGTAAATTATTGTTGAAATGGTTAAAGTGAAGTTATTCCAGGTATTTGGACCAATTAACCAATTGCGCATTTTGAAGATTGAAAGACAAATGAAATTTGGTTGTATGTTTGACGTGTGACATTATGACGAAGTGCTTATAAGATCGGAAAGCGAGTTAATCAAATAATGGATTTCAGATCGCAGCTCTTAGGCGCCCGTATCCGAGTCAAGCTGTTTCGGCGTCGCCATCGAGTAACCGCCCCGCTAAATTTAGCGAGAAATTGAATTGGTACTATGTCACTTGACGAACATTTTCCCCCTAAATCTAGCAGTGAAACTAATTTTGTTCGTGTATCCCCGCTAAATTGAGTGGGGAAACATGAACCGTTAGCTTACTGAAGATGCAAGACGCTACTTCGTTGCCCCGAATCCTTTTTCCTTCGAACGCCTGCGAAGCCGTTGCGCGCGCCCTACGCAGCATCTTTCAAAAACCGTTTGCGCAGCAACGTAACCATCCGCTTGCGAGCGTCTGCGATTCATCGTGTGTTGAAAGTCGGAAGACGAGCTGTCCATGGTGTATGTTATGTGCAACTCTTTCGTAAAAAATTTGAAATTTAAAAACGCGAATCTAACAGTGTACACATAATTTTAAATTTATTGGTAAAACTATTATATACATATTTATTTATTTATTTATTTGTCGACATCGTGCGCAAAAAAATGGTCGCGCTTATTTCTTCATTTTATATTATGATGTGGGTTATACGGCGTAAAACATTGTATCTTCAAACTCGCATCGTTTTGGGTCACTTTCGAGATAGACAGCTTCTTTGGAAGTTCAAAAGTTGGTCTTCATAGAGCTGTATGTTCACTCGGTATTGACAGCAGGGTAGACGCTATGCATGTTTCAGGCCAATCGTGTCTCCGGTTAGGGTCACGTGACTACAGTCTAGAAGCTGGTGATGAAGCAGAACACGGCACCTGCCTCGAGCCCAAGGCCACACATAGCATTCACTGCACTATCAACCTTGGGTACAAGTGACAACCCGCGCGTTGATGCCCCATAAGATAAGGCTTTGTTTGTGGACTTCCGTTTTCGCCTTTCTTTCTCTCCTTTTCTCTCTCTCTCCCTAAGCTGAAAGCGTAGTGACGAGTATGACACATGAGCCGTTGGCAATCTCGGAAAAAAAAAGAAAAAAAAAGAATGAGTTGGCCGGGATCTAAAATTCTAGTTTGGTGTTTTTCCCCTCGTGGCTGCTGCGGATTTCTGCTTCTGCAAGCGATTTCTTCAAAGAAGCCCAAGAAGTTTTGTGATGCGTTTTATGTCGGTTCTAGAAATGACAGCTTGTGCTACATCGTGTAGAATCGTCACGGACACCTTCCTTCTCGTTTTTGTGTTTGAGTGGTGATTCCGCCGTGGCCGTGTCGACATCTATCTCGGATTACCTTTCAAGTCTCGTCTCGTCAACGTAAGTGCGCTGCAACCTACTTCGCGACAATAGATCGTTTTCCTAAAGGTACTCTTCCAGATTACCTCTAGAATTAGGCCGTGTCTATCTCCTGGCAGCCGGGAGAATAATTGTGCAGAATGTTTCGGCATTGGTGCGATTGCGCTACGAGCAGAAAGTTACGATATCCCGCCGACAAAGTTTTGACGTGTCGCCAAAAAGAACAACAACAAAAAATCTTAATTGCGCGTTCTAAAATTTGAGGAGCGGCTTTACGAGTCGCTTGTAGAAAGATTGTTACGATTTTGCGAAATACTGGTAAACAACTCTAGGTTGCCGTCATGCTCTAAACCCTGAGATAAGGATAAATCAAATAACGTACAACTCTCATTGACTCAGGGTTTATATTATGATGTTTCCTAACCGGCTTGCCTACATACTTTCGCTCCTTGCAAAGGTTACCGTCTTGCAGACGGCACAAACCGATCCCCTGACTGCGGCGTCTCGGCTAGCTTGCACACGGGGCCGCCGCCGCTCGATCGCAGTCTCGCCGGGCTCGCGGCGCGACAATCGCTCGAAGCGGGGAAACGGCGTTATGTAACGAAAGGCAAAGGGCATCTACACCACTAATGGGCAAAAGCCGATGCAAAGGCGTGCGCGAACGTAAACAACGGTAGAAAAGTGCAGTTGCTCGCCGCTATGAGATGCGTGCCGCAAACTCGGTAATCCGCGGACGTATCCCTCTCCTGCCGCTCGTACTTTCTCTAACTTGACGGACATTCTGTCTCGCGGTTCATGCCGACGAAACGTTCGGACGATCGTCGGGATACCGGGTCATTGCTACAGCCGAGCGCGGCACAATTTACCATTGCTCTCGCTGTGCAGGGTCGAAGAGTCAACCACCAGCATGGTGGATACCGGTGTTCGACGTCATGATGTGACGTACGTGCAATGCCTGAATACCGGGTGTTTTTTTAATTTTTTATTGCAGATTTGTTTTAAAAGAAGCCGTGAGAACTACACTTATGCGGTTTGTGCGAGTGAGTTATACGCCCAGGAGGACATTGTATAGTTTGCTAATCTTTGCGATAAGTTGACATATTAATTAAAATTCACTAATTTACTTTTAATTAGTGGAAATAGACATATGGTTTCAATTAGAAACTTGCTGAGCGTCGTCCAAAACCCATAAATCAGTAACTTTTAGAAAGACTTTGAGCGCGTGCGAAGCGCAGTTCTGCGCTGAAGTTACCACTCGTGGACCGCTGTGGCTAGATAAGAGACGGACAAATTGCGCGGGCGCCTGACCGAAACCGCTAGCCTTACCTGCTTTACGAGTGGTAACTTTCTCACGCGCTGAAAGTCTTTTGGAAAATGACTGATTTAGAGATTTTGGACGACGTTCAGCAAGTTTCTAATTGGAACCATATGTCTATTTTCACTAATTTCAAAATTAAGTAGTGAATTTGAAGTCATTAGCCGACTTATTGCAAAGATTAGCCACCCACATAATGTCCCGCTGGGCACTCACTCGCACAAACCGCATGAGTGTAGCTTTCATGGCTTTTTTTTAAAACAAATCTACAAGAATAAAAAAAAAAAAAACACCCTGAATATCAGGGTTGCCTTCCCTGATTGGGACATATCTGCCCTGATATGGATATATAAAAAATTGGGCAGATCTGGCTTGATAAGGCTTATATAAACTGACTTACTTGATTTGGCCAGATCTGCCCAATTTTTTATATAACCATATCTATTTTTTTTTATATAAGTCCAGATATGCCATTTTCGTAAGGGATACCTTACTCAAAGAAGGCCGACGCTGCACACAGATTGAAACGAGTGCGGCATCAGCGCGCGGCTTCGAGTCAAGTTTGAGCGGAACGTTGACGCAATCGTCATGTCCAATCTGTGCCTAGCGTTGGCCTTCTCTGATGACGCCATCTCGTTCAGCACTACGGCTTTGTTATCTAGGAGGTATTTCGCCGCGGCGTGGTGGAATGCGGGCGTGCTCAGTTGCCGCTCTGCCGTCGGCAGTTTTTCTTTGCTCTGTGTTTCCGTATACCGGTGTGTGGGCTGTGATGTGTGTGTGTAGTTAAGACGATGGATGTGGTTCACTCCACGAGTAATATTGATGCGATTGCTTCCACGAGTGACATGGATGTAGTTCTTTCCACGAGTGATATGGATGACCGCGGCGTCGACGTATACTCTGACAGGCAGAGCACAGAAAAGGGGTAAACAAAATTACAGTAAGATCCAATGTTCGTAGATTCTTAGTGAATCCGTTAGCATGGCCCTTGGGAAACGCAACACACGTACCTTTTTGGGGAACACTAACACTGATCCCGTAACGAGGCCAAAAGGTGGCAGCAAAAAAATAAAGGAAGCAAAAGGAAAGCGAAAAGAGAAAAGTGAAGGGGTCAGCGTTAGCGTTTTTTGAAGGGGGACATCTGTAGCGTTTTCGAGTTTCACGCTAACGCATTCCCTATGAATTCACCAATGGATCTGCCTGTAATTTGTGCTTGTTAATAAGAACTTGCACGGTGCTCCCGTAATCATTATCGGTCAGATGTGCGAATCAGTGGGGTGTAGGACTTTTTTTTCTTGAGGTAAAATTTTAACAGTTGGCTCGTTTTATGGAACACCATCAAGTACGGATCAGCTTCTTCTTTCATTGTATAATGCTTTATCTGTTGTTGCAGCGGGTCATGTTGTTTTGGGTGGCAATTTTAATCTTTCTGACGCTCTTTGAATTAGTTACCGAACAGTGATTAGTCACTGAAAATACCTGTATTCACCTTTTTCGAATATCGCAAATGACTTCGATCTATACAGATTTGCAAATTAACCCACAACGATTAGTATTCGTTGGTCAAATGTTTTGGGCCTTCTTTTATGTAATAGGCCTGGAAGCGCCTCCAGTGTGTCTGTATTATCAGGCATAAGCGGACATTTGGTGGTTGTAGCCTCTTGGAAAAGCTCAACCGTGTCCATGAATAAAAAGGAACAAAAAAGGTTCATATATTGAACATAGTCAATTATGATGGAATGAAATTCGATCTTTTCGAGCTCTTGCCCGAATTTGAATTGTGTAGTGTGTCTACAGACATGATTTGTTTTAGGAATGTCCTTAAGCATAAGATACCGGACTTGGTTGATATATATGTACCTGTAAGAATATGCAGCTCAAAACGTCGACAACAAAACCCTGGGTTAATTTAAAAACCAAGAGCTCTATAAATAAGATCAAACGTGTTTTTTGCAGGATATAAGAAAAACAAGGATAAATGTCGTCTTAGTAATGCAATAAATATTTAACGGGAGCTGAAAATAAAGGTAAAAGATTCAAAGTCACTTTATTTTCTATCACTTGGCCAGAAATTAAAGCGTCCCAATGAATTGCGGAAATATGTAAAATCACAAAGAAAGGATGTTGCTGGCGTCCCGGCCCTAATGGATGACGGAAATCTAATAACTAAAGATCTGCCAAAAGCAACAGCATTTAATAGGTATTTTAAATATGTTTTTCAACATTCACAGCTGTATCGCGCCGCCATCAGCTGCAAATGAAATTGGGAACAAAATGGATGAAATTACCTTCAGTCACAGTGGTATATCTACACTGATCAGCAATATTAAATTGGAAAAGGCTCTCGGCCAAATGGAATTCCAAACGTTGTCTTAAAATCCTGCACCGATATCGTTGGCTCGTATACCTAATAATACTATTCACGAAGCCGCTGGCAAGTGGATGTATCCCAGAAGATTGGAAAGTCGAAACTGTAGTTCCGTTGCATAAAAGTGGTCAAAAAAGCTGTGTCGAAAATTATAGACCTACATTTAACGAGCGAATGCTGTAAAATATTGCAACATGTAATATAGTCAAACCTCGTCTGTCATATTAACGAAAATAGTTTTTTACTCCTCTTCAGCATGGTTTTCGAAGTGGATTACCGTGTAGCACACAATTGTTCCAAATGTATTATGGCATGTCTTGGTAATTTAATAAAAGCCGTCAAAGCGATTGCATTTATTCTTATTTTAAGAAAGCCTTTGATGTGGTTCATCACTCTTTTAATTCATAAGCTGCGTAGTTCAAGCATTGATCAAAACGTTTTACAGTAGATAGCTGGTTACCTTGATAAGAGCAAACAACGTGTTGTCACGAATGCAGTTTATTATTCGGATGTACATGTCACGTCAGGAGTACCGTAAGGCTCCGTCTTAGGCCCTGTTCTTTTTTTAATTTATATGAATGATATTACACATGAAATTTCTTCACACATAAGGCTCTATGCGGACGACTGTGTGTTGTATAGAGAAGAATGCGGAAATGACGATGGCATTCAAACCTTATAGAGTGATTTAATTTGAATTTTAGAGTGTTGTACCACAGTGCTTCTCTACCACTGATGTTTCTTGAACCCCTTGTGGATCGGCGGAGACAATGGAGGACCACGTTTGTGGTGAGGGGAAGGAGAAAATATAGATAATTATGATGGTCATTTAATAAATTGATATAGCTAAGGGCTAGCGTGAATGTAGGTTTTTCTTATTGACACACACACAAGAAAGTTCATCCGAAAATTGGAACGTTTTCTTCTCAATCTGAGAAAAGTTGTCTGAGGCTGGACTTCGCGGACCCCTAGAATTCCTTCAGGGACCTCAAAGGGTCCGCGGATTCCCATTTATGATCCACTGGTGTAACAAATAGAAGATGTTTTTAATGCATTCATGTCAGAATTTCCAGAAAACACAAAATAGTGCCGTCGGTATTTCTTCTTACCTAGTTATCATCCCTTAAAACTTTGTACAGAGGCGTTATATTTTGGAGTGCGCTTGAGCGCTGATTTAGAAATGGAACAGCTTGGTGTCACTTCTGCGTTCTAAGGCTAGCAATATGTTGCACTTCCTGAAGTCGTAATTTAGGCAACTTTTTCGCGGCTTCAAGAGACCCTGTTTTTCTTATGCACGCCATTTTTTAGAGCATGCTTGTATAGTCTGGGATCCGCACACTCATATTTGTATAAATAAAATAGAACGATTTTGAAATGAAGCTGCACGGTATGTAACCAACTACAATTTGCGGCCAGAGCACTTCAGCAATAAAACAATTGCTAGGATAGAAACCCTAGCAATATAGATTAAAATGTTTGCGTGTAAAGTTTTTGCACAGCCTCTATTACGCTGGTCTTGAAAAATATAAAAAAACAAAAATCATAGCACCTTATTGCATTTCTCACAGAGAAAATAATAGTCTAAAGAATCGTAAAGTTTCTGCGCCAATTCATATGCTTAAGTACTAATTTTTTTCTCGTACGGTTCTTAACTGAAATGTACTGCCCGATTCATTGGTTGAGTTACCCTATGATTACTTGTTTTTTCAATGAAATAATGTTGTGCACTTGTCACTTATCACTTGTTTGGATCTGCATTTTCGGTCGTTTATGTGCCTTCTACGTTGTCTTTATTATATGACGTTTTTGTTTAATGCCTCCGGCCCCCCCCCCTCCCCCCTACCATAATTCCCTCTGGGCGAGATGGGTACCAAATAAATAAATAAAATAAAAATTAAAACAAAACAATGAGAAGCGCGCAATTTATTTTATTCTATCCTCTGTAAGGTTTGATGATCCAGCCTTGCGGATCACAAAATTGTGTAGTCGTGGAAATTCCGATGGACGAGTCCGAATTATGGATTACACGCAAGAACTGCATGAGCAGTCGACTTCGGTTCTGATGGAATGAATACCTCGGCGGAAATTCGAGGTGGGGCACGTGTCCACCCACTGCGGTGACCTGTTTAGCCAAACTCTAAGAATATTTGGAGCTCATTACCCACCCTGCTCCGTGCCAATCCCAACGAGCGGCTGTGATAAACATGGACGCCACGTAATTTGACGTGATCTCTTATTCTGGCTGCCAGTTGATGAGGTAAATTCTCGTATTTTTTCTCCAGCATAACCTGCGACCTCTAATGCGTAAAACAAAACAACGTATTAACGTAATGTTAGTTCTGCAGGTCACAAGCGTCGAGATTTTCAATATATCGCTAAATACTAAAACGTATTCAGGGAAAGTAAACAATATATTATTTTACCTTTGCAAACGGCTTTAAGAGAACCTATCCTCCATGCAACACCGAAACTTTTTTTTTTTTTTTTTTTTTTACCATGAGCTTGCCTTTTGTTCATGTAATGGTACTTTGGTCACCCGAGGGTTCTACAAAAAGTGACGAGTACAGTATAACAAAAACCGCTCGAGGTACGGAGACTTAAACAATAGCCCTATAATTTGTCTTAGCGCGATTCTAAACTTTCTCAAGGGAGGGCGACTCCGTCCAAAGCGTTCAAAAACACCGAACCTTTTCATCGTCAGTGAAGGCGTATCATCAATACCACCTACAAGGCAAAGCCTTCGCAATTTGTCATCGTTAGTGGATCGCTGACCTGCCCCAAGCGGCAAGCACGCTGAACCTCGGTGAGAGCCGCCGTAAAGCGGCAGACGCGTGCGTCTTGGCGTCGGCGCTTGTTAACATCGAACTCGTTGTGAGAAGCTGCAAGACGCGCTGGCGGCGACGCTGACGCAAGGTAGGCGGCGCTGCTTGAATTCACTAGTGATGACACTTGGGGGAGAGGGGTGTGTGCTCAGGTTCTGTTATCTATAGCTGGTATTGGTATAACAGCCTCTTCCAGAGGATTGTGGAAGGCAACGGCTATAGTCTTTACGCGAGGTTAAAGGAACATTTTCGACACACGACAGAGATGGAGCACAAAACGTTCTCCAGAATCCAGTAGCCAGCTATGCGGAGCCCAAGTTCGTCTGCTCCTCATGCAGGGGTTGTGGTGACGTGAAAACGCCGAGCTCTGATTGGGTCTAATTGAAGGATAGTAGGTAGACATCAAAGCAAGCTGCCTTGAGGTCTACCCACTATCCTTCAATCAGAGCCAATCAGAGCTCGGCGTTCTGACGTCACCAGAACCCCTGCAATAGGAGCAGACGAACTTGTGCTCCGCATAGATTTTACTATGTGTCTCCCGGCCGTTAGTGTATAGCGTGATGATTAAAGATGCGTTTATACTCCAACGTAATGTCGAGGGGCGCGCGCGCCCGGCCGCGTTGTGCGACGTTGCTGCGAGCGGAGTGTTTATACTCCGACGACAGGTCGAACGGAACGATAGCGTAGCGCACCTCGCCGATCATCGGCGTAGCTCACGACAGATTTGAGCATGCTCTATTTCCGGCGTTGATGAGCGCAGTCCAACTACGGTGACTATCCCGGAAGCCCCCGCGCGAGTGCCTAATTCGGGAATCCGGTTGACGAGTCGTCGGGGTCGTCAATGCCAGTCTTAGTGTGCGAGATGCTCATTTCTGGGATCTGAACATGTCGTTTTTTTCGTATGTCGTGTGCTGTTGTCCTGTTCCCGTGTTGGTGTGAATATTTGACGGTCGTGCGCTCGACTGGGCGAGTGTGTGCGTGGACGTGGGCCGCTCCGAGAATGCGCTACCCCCGATTCTAATTAGGCCTATGAACCTAACGTCCCGAATGATGGTGGGCCGCGGTGTTGGGGTGCCGACAACAGTTGGCAGCTCAATGACGGGTCAAAGGTATAGGTTAATTAGAATTAAGAATGATCTAATGTGTGTGCTGTATATCACCATGTGCTAGTTGCACTCACCGGCAGCCGTTCCCGACCGAAAAAGCGCCGTCGAATGTACGGAACGGCGGACCCAATGAAACCTCTGAACTACTTAGCCGGCAATGTATTTTCAACTGGGGTGTCTCAGCTTGTAAACGATAGTAGCGGTACGCGATGAAAATTGGACTGAATCCTGTATTCTGTGTATAGACCGACACGCGGAGCGGCTCTGTTTACCAACACGGCCGGAAGGCCGCGCATGCGCTGTAGCTATGTGGGCAAAAGCGCCCCGGCTCTCTGTGTTTTCGCCATTGCGTTGTGTGGCTTGCGCTCGTTGTTGACGTTGTAGGGACGCGTCTAGCTTTATTTGTGAGTCGTATTTCCTGACAACGTAAGTCGTATGCTATGCCCGACTATTTGTGCCCGCTACCCGAGCCTCAACGGCAGCGGTATCGAAACAAGCTGCGCGTGGACGGCGTTGCCTACGAGGATCCGCACGCCGTAAACAAGGCCTGCTGGACTTCCGACCTGAAGTTGCTGGCACCGAAGTCGACGGCTCACGTAGTCGTTTATTTAGTTTTTTTGCCAAGCCAGTTGACGGCCGACACGGTGCAGGCGTACAGGTGTCTCGAGGCCTACGATTACTTCGAGTCGGTTACCGCACTGCCGGCGGGATCCGCAGACTGTCGGTCTGCGGAAGTGTATTTTTTAATTAAATAAATACACACAGCGTCTTGAAGTCAAGGTATGATATTTTTCCGACCCTCACGACCACAAGGAATGACAAGCGGTAACGCTTTGTCCGTTCTGCAGTCTTGGCAGTAACACGTTATAAGTAACGGCGTTACCAGGAACGCGTTACTTTTTCAGTAACGTAGTAA
Organism: Ixodes persulcatus; assembly: GCA_013358835.2. Lineage (NCBI taxonomy): Eukaryota > Metazoa > Arthropoda > Arachnida > Ixodida > Ixodidae > Ixodes > Ixodes persulcatus. The sequence goes on from JABSTQ010009418.1 coordinate 3,546,288, forward strand.
CCTACTCGTTACTTTTTCGACACAGTAACGGGTAACGTACTTACGTTCCTATTTCAAGTAACGTAGTTACGTTACTACTTCCCAAGTCTTAAAAAAGTTACACTTCAATTTTTTCCGTGTTTTTAGGCGTCAAGCCATGTTTTTCTTTGCGTTTTTTCTCGTGAGAATTTGTGTGAAACCGTAAAAAGAGATAAAGTAATTATGTTCAGTTTCTGCATGAACATAAAGTTTCTTGATATATGAGCTTATGCATGCCTGTATCGTCAAAACCATAAAACGTGTTAAATCATAATTTACAAAGTAACGCAGAAGTAACGTGCGTTACGTTTTATCGGTAGCGGTAACGCGTTCCTTTTATTTGGAGGTAACGTAGCTCAGTAACGCGAACCTTTTATTTGCAAGTAACGAGTAACATATTTCGTTACTTTTTTTCGGTAGCGCCTACAACACTGCCGTTCTGTCGCCGATCCCCTTCTGCAGGGTCGCACGGGCGTAGCGAGCCTCCGACGAGTGCTTGGCCGGTGCTTTGTGCGCGAACACCATGGGAACCAAATCCGGGTGATCTCGATCATACGACGGTTTCTCTGCACATACGCAAGCCTCGGGACGGAGATTGAAATGGAAGCCGCACTTGCCTTCAAGAAAGTGTTTGCGACACAAACGGTCGTCCGCGCGAGGCGACCATTCTTTTCGATCCACGGATATTATCCACCTTCTATGCTTTTCAGAGTCTGCCGGGAACTTGTGGAAACTCACTCCGTTACTTTTGCTGTACCTTTCGGTGATATTAACGGCAACACAGCTTCGCGGCATGCTGAAATGCTATGACGCCCATGCGAAACGTGCGCACTTTTGCCCACACCAGCCGGCTCCGGCGCGATCGCAGCGCCGCCGCAGTTCCGTGACGTCAAGCCCGCGTGTCGGTCTATATGCTGTGTAAGGTGCGCTGCGATTCCGAAAGCGTACATTGCGTAATTTAAGCATCATCCGCTCTCTTCGGTGTCCGTTTCTTGAGTGAGTGTGGAAGTCTACTATGATGATTACACACCGGCTATCTGTCAGAAAGAGGTCTCTGTGGAATATCGAGTGCATCGATTTCATCGAAGCATTCCGGCAGACCTGCGAAGCAGCTAGATTCGAGGGGCGCGATATGGAGCTTCTATTTCTTTTTGTTGACATTTGTGTGACATTTCGGAGAAAATAAATGCTGTGTTGCACTCGTTATCAACATCATTTGCTTGTTTTCGAACTGCTAACCACTACCCCGAATGGTTGTTTTGAAGCGTGACATGACAACACGAGGACGAATCACGTACTGACCGATTGCATCTAGGCTAAATGGCGCAAGCTACCGCCCGTAGATACGACGCGGTTGTTACGGAGACGCGCATGCGCAAAGTGGGGGCAGTTCGTCGGGGCGCGCTGGATCGCGCTCGTCTACGCTGGACTGTAAACACCATCGTTCGGGCGCTCGTTCGGGCGCTTCTCGGCGCGGCGTAACGTGTCGCAGTGGCCGACGAACGTCGGTCTGCGCCGGCGCGCGTTGCGTTCACCGACGTTGGAGTATAAACAGCCCTTAGATGACCAATAGCCATCCACAATGCAGGGATGATGCGAAGAAGCGCAACATAGAAAGAATAATCACAAAAGTCGTTGACTCTTCTTTTTTTTTTTTTTCAGATACCGGAGTCGTTATTTACGGACAGTTTAAGAAATTAAGAAAAGGAGGGCGTAGCTCAATATGCTCCCACTTTTTTGCTTCGCGACTGGTCCTTGGACGTTCTTATTGGCTGCGAAGCGACGAGAAAACACTCGGGGCTCGCCACGCCGTTCTTTTCTAAGCTGTCGATGACTGAAGTGCGCTTTACGAGAGAACCCACACGTATAGTGGCTTGTTGGAACAAGCTGGGAAGGAACTCTATATAACGGTTTACGTAACGTGGTTAGAAATCGCCTCGTTTGTCCGTGTCACTATCAACCCCACATTGAAGACTTCCAGGCGAGTTTACGTATTTCAATGGAATCAGACTCCAAACATTTAATATGTAAATATTGAGCCACTACACGCAAAGACTCGGCAACCTTGTCCGTACGCCATGCCTTTTGTATAGGAATGATGCGTTTCTTAGGATTTTATCGGTGGCAGAGACACAAAGGTCGGATAAAACCGTATAATAATGTATGTCAGATTTTTTTAGAGCGCAGCTCTTAGGCGCCCGTTTCCGGCTTGAGCGGCGTCGCTGTCGCCGTCGGCGTAACCGCGCGGTGCATTATGGGAAATGTCCCATAATGCACCGCGCGAGCCCCCCCCCCCCCCCCCCCCCCCCCCCCCTCGGGGTCACGTGGCCTGCCCGGAGGTCACGTGACCCCCCGGTCACGTGCTCCCCAGGTCACGTGACCCCCCCGAGGCCACGTGATCCCCAAGGTCACGTGACACCCCAGGTCACGTGACCGCCCGAGGTCACGTGACCACCCCCCCCCCCCCCGGAGGATATTGAAGAATGAGGGGAGGAGGAGAAGGAGGAGGAGAGGACTATCCTTCCCTCAGTACCCTTCCATCCTCCTTCTCAAGAGCTGCGCTCTAATTTGGCGTTACAGGGAGTTGTAAACGGTTTCACTTTTTTTGTTTTTTTTTTATAGAGAAAACATTTTTGATGTTTCGTGTGTCATCAATCTCTGGTACAGAAATAAAATAGTACAAAAAAATGTGTTGTGAAGCGCTCTAGATTTTGTTGGGAGTGCGCGTAAAGTAGGATAAAGACGCGGCTAACTAAACGATAAAAAATAAGGTGAAAGCCATGTCCACTGGTTGCGAGAGTGAAAACGGCAGTGTTTAAAATGTAGTACTCTAAAAGTAAAACCGCGCTAACACTCAACAGCCTCGGTAATCCTCACACATTCAGGTATTTTTTAAAAACATAGGAAACATACAGGCCCACGCAGGCACGCACGCACACACATTAAAACACGTGCGCACCGCACATACAGTTATAAACTATGTATAAGTTCTGTCAGACATCTTTACGCATGTTTCCTCGCCATCTCCTCCGCTTGCTTCGCTCTTGCTTTTTTTTTTTTTTTTTTTTGAACGGTCGGAATAACGAGCTCTAGCGGCCGAGCCCTCTTATTGGATTATATAACCTTCATGTGACAGTAAAATACAAATTAGTACGCACAAAAAAAATAGTGATGCATAAAAATTATCCACAAGATTTTTGTATTTTTTATTCCTTTTTTCCTACACGGCTAAGCGAGGTTTTCGTGCGAGCGTCTCGTTAGCACTCCTTACACGGATACTCGCGTCCCGATTGCATTTTTTTATGCTCTGGGAACATTTTCTCGCCTCGTACGTCAAGTCAAAGTGCCGAGCAAAGAAGCCAAGAACCAGGAGTAATCTCATTTCTCAGGTTGCTGTCAGGGCTATCTATGGCGACGTAAAGAAGAAGGATCGGCTGCCATCCACATGTGCGGGTTTCTTGCCTCGACAGTGCCTGGCTCCTGCGTTACCGGTGGAACCCTGAGTCGATTTGTCGTTTTACGCGATTCCGTTTATATCCTTTTGTTGTCATACTGCCCAGATCATCTGACCCCCATCTTCCGGGTTCCCGTAATGCCCTTCCTGTGGTCGAAGTAAACGGATCCGGTAAATTTCGGCCGAGCTCAGCACCTGTTTGTCTAATCCCGTTCTAGACGGCTTTGTTGCCGCTGACCAACTTACTTCTCCAGATGATGTTTTTCTTGAACGTCAGTAGAGGAGAAAACCATTATAAATAGGCGAGTGAAGAATGTGTAATGAATATTTTTTTATAAATGTGTCTTTAGGTAATGTTTTTATTCTGCTAAAATATCACGAGTCGGTGTCTGGGAAAAAATACAAGCGAAGAAAAACGTGTTTGTTCTATTGGGCAGAAAGAAAATCGAAAACAAATCGTTTGGTTAACGCTGCTACGTCTTTTATTTATTTATTTTTTTTCTTAAGAATTAGTCCACAAACTGTACTCTGAATTCCGGTAGCGCATTCAAAGTATAAAAGGTTAAAGTAATTGTTCCGATACCTCCGATAACGATTCCCGATAACGATACGATGCGTGTGCAAAGGTGTCGACGGAGCATCGGGTATCGTTATCGGAGTCATCGGAGCAATCTACTAAAACTCCCCATTTTCGTGTGTGTACATGGAGTCTAGGGGAGGGGTGAGGGGCAAACCGAATCTTCAAGTTCTCCATTGGAGCGATCCCATAACGAAACATCCTCATCCTGCGACCGTATGATGGCAAAAGCATGAACTTTCAAATCCCAGCAAAGCTTTTTTTTTTTTTTTTTTATGCCGCAAGAGTTCTCAGCTCATAATATCTTGATTTAAAAGTATACTCACAAGGTGCACGTATACATTTCCCTCTGACATTTTGTCTTTCAAACTATCCCCACTTAATGCATTTACAGAATTCAAAGTTAAGGGATTGTGCCCTAACTCGTGGGACATTCAACAAGTTTTTATATGTCATGCAGTTACAAAATTTTAAGTTCAAGAGCTCGCATTTTCGAAGATTACGTGAAAGGCTACGCTAGTGTATTACTTGGAGCCCAATCTCACCTTGTGTTAGCTTCAGTGCAAGAACGTCATATCCAAGGATCGGCATCTGCTGGAACGGTGCCAGCACTGTCGTGGCGGGATGAAACTTTTCCGGTAATCATGTCCTAGAAAGAAGAACAAGAGTAGAAAGTAAATATTCAACCCAGAAAGACTCCGTTCCTTTTACACTAAAGCTGTATGCGGCTAAAGTTGCCTAAAAAAACACCCAAATAAAGTGCAACGAAAAAGTGCGACACAAACATGTTAACCGCTACCGGACTTATGACCTTCTAAATATAGCTTGAAAAGTTCCCCGCTAAAATTAGCGGAAAACCTGCTCTGTTAAATTCCTTTAAATTTATCGAAATTTTGCTTGAGTCCCCTGTTCAGAAAAGCTAATATATAAACTACCACCGCAGCTCAGAACATGTTGCACAATCTGGGTGTCCGCTTTACACGTAGTATTAAAATACATTTAAGAGCTTTCTTTCTATAATACGTGTATTTTTAGAAAGGCACTTCATACTATATTCTTCATCACTCTATATAAATAGGATGGTACAGAATTGCGCTACATATTTGTTTATTGGTTTCAATCATTCTGGTTGTCGTATTTCAGATTCACGTACACAGCACCTTGTTAAAAAAAAAAAAAGTGTAATGCTTGACGGTAATGACATTCTGGACGAAATTCTCGTACCTCTAGGTTACCATCTTGTCCTCTCAACCGATGAAACGACAAATTTATAGCAGTCCTCGACATAGGTTACTTGAGAGGCAGCGACATTTCTTCGCCCTCTACTCCTAGCGCCAACTTTTCACGATTGCGCGTAATCAGAGCTAACGTCATCAGCGCGTCGTGTCGGAGCGGTAGGGAAACCAAATACTTTACTAGGGGAGACACGAGAGACGGGGAGAGAGAAAGGGGGGGGGGGGGGGGCGGAGGACCGAGCATGGCTTCATCAGTCGAGGAAGGGTGTCTCAAATTGTTTCCGCGTAGGACTCGGCCCTCGGGGCTCGCAACCTGATCTGATACGGTCCTGGCAAGAATCACCGACCCACCAGCATAACTCCAAACTCCGTCCGACAGTAACTCGGCAAACGGCAAGGGCTACGGTCTCAGTGAGGCACTCAGCGCGCCGGAGGAAAACACGTGACTAGATTATCTCAGCAGTTACGCGCGGTGCCGTCGAAGCCACAGGCGGAAAGGAGAAGAAAGCCGCTTTTGTGCTAGCCTTGAGCGACAGGCTAATCTACGAGGGGGACAAAAGCGACGTCTGGGGTCGCACGCCTTCTTTCCCCTCTTCTCAAACTGCTTGGGTAACGCTCTCACCCATGTAGCTTTCGCAAGGGCTGTCACGTGCTTTGCTTCCGTCGCTCTGAATGGGCCGACGGGGACCGTAGCGTTCGCTCTTTGCCAAGTTCTACGGTGAAACGTGATGCTGCGCTACGCCAAAAATTCGAACGCTTGTCAGGATTGTCGAGAGGTGGCGGAGTGCGCAAGGCCGTCCTGACATATGGTGGGGAAGTCGATTTCTTGAAGTTTATTAATAGGGCTGGTGTCTACGTCATCACAAAATCGAATTCGCCGGCGAAGCGTGTTTGGGTCGGACTGGTCTCAATTTGTGCCGGTATCTGGTTGCTCTAATTTGTGCATTTCTTAGGAGGGATTTGCGATGTATAAAAAAAAAAAGATGATTGAAAGTGGTATTTTGTCTTTAAATGGTAGTTTCAGCAACTACCCGCCAATAAAAATAAAGTCGATTTCATAATTAAAGTTAACCGCCCCGAAAGTAAAACTAATAGAAAATGTGTCGTATGGTTTGTTAGTTATCTGCAGCAGTATTCAGTTTAAAGGCCTCTACACTGAAGATTTCCGATAGTTAGTTTTGTGAAACTCTGATTTCCGTTGAATCGGCAATCATTTTGGAGATTGAGACCTTTCCTGATCGTATTAAATAAAAAAAAACGCTCTGAAACGTTTTAACAAAATAGAGGGCGGCGCTTGTGATCGTTCCATGTGCATGTCATCTCGATTGTTCATTGTGTGAATCCAATTAATTAATTAAGAATCACTCTGAACAAAAATTTCCAGGCCTTTTAAACATTCGAAAATTGTAAAATTGGCCTGGACGCTGCAGTCGCATTCATTACACCCGTGCAACCACCACACGTTCACCGATGATTGAAGGTGAGTTCTCAGCTCTCTTTGACCTATTTGTCTGCCCTAAAAACCTTCCTTCAGCGCGACTACTTCCCCTCATATAGTGCGTCGGGTGCACAAGGTGCATCCTAAAACTCCACAACAGAGGGTCAAGGTTTCCGCGCTTCAAGGCAAACAGAGTTTCAGACGTCCGAACACCCACGAGACACATTTGCGATGTCGATGCCAATAGAATACATATAGGATATAAGCGTAACCGTCACACATTCTCTTTTTGCCTCCTCTCTATTTTTTTTTTGTTGCTACTTAAAGGTTGAAATGGTTTATTATTTTTTCGTTGCCCATACTGGATAAGCCTATTAGGTGGCTGGGGACAAGAGTAAGCGAAAAAGGTATATAGAGAGCGCGCGGGGAACTGGCCATGACGTGAGGTATCCAACGGCGCGCCGTCGTTGGTTGAAATCGAGGGTAAACAAAAGCACGCGGGTGCATCTTGGGCGTGAACAAACGCACGAGGTGCGCATAAAAGCGGACGAACTTGCTCGCCGTTTACACGTAACATCTTACTTGCACATTGTCACACTCAATTGTTTTTATAGGTATAATCGTGTTACGAGCTTCGTGAGGATCATTTTGTTGTTCTCCGTGGTTGACTGTCTCCGTTTTCTGAGAAAGTGAACTCAAAACGTTTTTGTTTTTGTTTCTTGAAGTCACTGGTAACATAAGACACATAGGGCGCGGCTTATTATGTGATTGTTTATCTTGCTTCCAGATTGGTGTTCTTCGGAGTTCTATATCGACTAATGCCGCAATCTGATTGGTTACTCGGCGATAATAAGATGCCCGAGACTGGCCACGCGCCCCGTTTCTCAATCTGTCACCGGCCATGGAGTCGGGCATTTTCCGGTCGACGTGTTTCTCCCAACGCAGGGCGCCAAGTTTCCCGACTCCTTTGAAAGCCGCAGCTACCGCTAGGACCTTTCTGTGGTACGTCGATTCAGCGGTTTGTACCTTGAAGACGGAATTCTGGTGCTCCCTTTTTCCTCGAGGAGTCCGACAGTGCTGCAGGCAATCGAGTCTCCCCACGCGAAGGATGCGTCCTCTCTGTGCTCAGGCCGGGACACCGGAGTAATTAGTTTTTAGTTTCCATGACGACGACCGCCTACCTGGAAGTTGTCAAGCGGCACTAACTGCAGATACACGGTAGCGCACGAACGGGAGTGTTCTGTGCGCCGCTGGTGTTGTCGGTTCCGTTTAGTAATGGGTGCTGCGGATCTTTATGTCATATTATGTGTTTACATAAAATAATCAGAGGGAATAACATTACGGGGGAGTAAACGAAACGTGGACAACGCAAACAGAAACTCTACATTAGGTTCGTGCATTCGAGAGTTCAGTTTGTAACTTTTATACCTTAGTTACACGGGCTGTAGAAACGATTAACAGCAGTTAACACACTATTCTGTTAGTCGGTGACAACTTTCCGTGGCCATGCAGCCAAACCTATGGGCGCACGTGCGCTTACGCATCTTGGGCGCCCACCAAGGCTGTGCAGGCGCACTCGTCTCCTTTCCAGAAATGGCTGTCCGAAAGTATGGTTTGGTAATGGTGGTGAAGCGTAACTGCAATTAAGTGTGACTTAATCGTGGTTAAGGGTGCCCGTGGAACTAGGGCACTAGGTTTCCAGCGGTAGCTATTATTGCCCCTACCCGGCACAAAAATGCTCATGTCCGAACGCAAAACACCAGTCTACAGCAGAGGCATTGCTCTTCTTTTCCCCGTCTTTCCTGCTACATCCACGTACCCTCCGGCGACGCTCTCCCGTCCTCCCCCCCCCCCCCCCCCCCTCCATCCAGTATCCGCCTTTGCGAAATACCCACGTACCACGTGGTCGCAATGTGCGGACACGCTCCCCCGCCTCCCTACTGACGCCGACCAGGTTCCGTTCTCATATACTCTCCTCGTCTCTACAGAAGAGCTCGCGTACGTACTTTTGCTTCTTCTACCACAAAAAACACAAAGCGTGTCAGCAAAAAAACAACAACAACGAAAAAACACGAGCTTTCTGTGTTTTTTTTTTAAATAATGTAACATCTCGCAGAATCGCTCCACCAAAGCACGCACGTGTCCAACATGAAATCCACTGAAATCAAAGAACTCATTGCAAACATTGTACAGCATACTGGCTGAAGTCAAATCTCCTTCGACATGCCTTTCTACAACGCATCAGGTGCCGCTGTCAATCGCAGCACACTTCGTGTGTTTTTTTTTCTATTATCCTTACAATTTCTGCAAAGCAAAAAAAAAAAAAAAAACTCCCAGGTAGGTAGCATGATTTAGAGATTGTCACAAAAACAGTTTTGGGTGTCTTAACGGTAACCAGACTTCGGTGCTGTTGGTCAGGCCTCGGAAGAAATATGATAGCGTCTAGATTTAAGGGGGTATTCACTGGACGCCATATTTGAGGGCGATGTTTAGAGCGCGTGCTCAGAACAAGCTAACATTAATAGCGTGCTAAGACCGGCAATCTTGATGGTGCGGAATGCACGTTGCAAAAGGACTGCGGAAGCTCGCCGTCAGCACGCGCTCAGCAGCCACGCACACAGCTATGGCCGCCAGTGAATGCTCCCTATTCGCGGTGAGAAGCTCACGAGGGGCGCTTCTGTTTTCCTAAATATAAACCTCACTATGGGTAGTGCACGTGCTACCCACGCGGTGATGTTTTTATTTTCGTAGTGCATAGAAGCTAGGCATTGCACGTGCTTGCACCAGAAGAGGAAGGTGAAGTATCCTCACTTTGGGTTGTGAAAAAAATTCCCCCAGGTGGCGATACCCGAACCTCTGGCTGCGAATAATCTTCTCTGCAGTTCTGGTATAATAGTTGCGGAAATAAAAAAGAAGAACATTTCAATCTTTAGGTGCATTCACTTGAACATTTGACCATACCCAAAATATGCATTTAACAAAGTGCTGAACTTGGAATCTTGTTTTTATCTATAGAAACAAGTGCCTCCGCACTAACCGAAGGCCTAACATAAAGGGAAACATACCATGTTTCATCTCATAAGCGGGAGAGTTTATGCAGTCACTGGTAACGAGACCATAGAACCTGTCCTACAGAAAATGCCACTCGAATTTTCTCCGAGTTGTACTACTTGCATTCTTCAATACAAAAGTCGTGCGCTTATTCGATGTTGCTGTGTAGCGATGGCACTCTTTACAATGAATAGGTTTCCAAAAGTTGGGACTTCCGCGCTTGTGCAATCATTGCGCAGATACCTCAGCTGAAGCTATTTTTGCGAATTTTGCAGCGTTTCTTTTCAGATTGTTTCTTATAAAAACAACTGAAATAAAGGAAGCTAAAAAATAAAACTTGCAGATAGTTCAATTGGTTCAAAAGGTCTTCCATAAGGCACATCAAAATAAAACTTACGTCGAATTCTGAGGTATCTTGATTTACATCGAAACGCAATTTGAGGTAATCTCGCGAAGTCATCAACATCTAAACTCAATTTCCACGCTCGTGTGACTTTCAAGTGTGGTGTGCGTTTGCTTACGAGTACTATTTTGAAGACATCCAAAAAAGAGACTGTCGTTTACAACAGTGCTCTTTCGAGCTCCATTTCTCCCCATCTCCTTCTACTCAACTCGTCATGAACACGCATAAAAAAATAAATAAAAAAGACGAGAACCAAATAAATGCCGACCCGAAGAGTTAGTCTCCGATGAAAACGCAAGATACGTCGGCGAAAATCGAATTCCTAGCGACCCACATCGAGAAGCTAGTTTCTGAAACCTCCCGAGTTTGAGACATGTCGACGATGATTCGATCATCCTCTAGGTGTCACAAAACTTGACGGATCTCCCGCATTACTTGTTTTGAACCTCACTTTAAATAACTGCGTGATCGCCTAAATTTAAACGTCAAAACCACGAAACTTTAGCTTTGAAAATTAAGGCCATACTAGGTGAGAAGAGCCATAACACTAGAGCAGTGGGTCTCAACCATCGATGTTTCGAGGACCCCTTGTGGATCGGCGGAGTTGACGGAGGACCCTGTTCGTGGTCAAGGGAGGGGAAATGTATAGGTTAAATATAATAATAATTTAATACGTGGATATAACTAACGGCTAGTGTGAAGTAGACCTCTCTTACTGACATACACACAAGAAAACTCGCCCGAAAACTGAAATATTTCTTCTCGACTTAAGAAAAGACAACTTTTATTGCCTGGCGTGACTGACGAGGCAGGTTTCGTGGACCCCTAGAACACCTTTGCGGACCCCAAAAGGTTCACGGACCCCCATTTGAGAACCACTGCACAAGAGGATATAATAGTGTGGTCAATATGAGCTACAACAGCCCTTTTATGACTCTTTGGCCTCCCTGCTGGTTGCTGAAAAAGCTGTGATTACAGCTAGTGCTGCGACGAAAAATGGAGGTGTCTTCTTAAATTATTTGACAAAGTCGAAGTGATTGAAGCATGTCAGAACCCCAGGCGTAGAAAATGTCAAAACCGAGCGTTTCAGCCCATACTGGCCGGAAAAAAGGGGAGGGATAATTACGGCAGCAAATATTAGCCCCGATGAAGAGATATTCAGGCCACCCTTTTTTCTCCCATTGTCTCATTTCATACCGCCCTTATTTACACAAAACGTCATGACCTAGGGCTCGCTTTTTCAAACAAAATAAACTAAAATATTATCGAATACACTCACAGCAAACACAGTGAAAATGTTAACACGCGCTTTTTTCTACCTATTTGCATTAACCTTGGCTAGCATTGAGGATGATTGCGCTGAAGCTTAAAATTGTAATTTGGCAAGTGTTCTGAATAATGAGCGACACTGTTACGTGCTTCTTTTATGGCAATCTCTGAATTGATTGCTGCTTGAAGACAATAAAACGTTAACATGTTAGAAGTTTTTTTTTTTATTTACTGTTGCTCAAGTGTCGCCTATGTCCACAAAAACAACATATTTATTGTTTATGGGGTACCGCGAAAAATATCTCGGTCCTCAGAAAGCTGCTTTTGATTTGCCGACGTATACAATTCGGCGTTCAACGAAGACGACGGACATTCGTTTTCTACTACTCTTTGAGTGCTTTTTTATAATTGCGGTTGGGGTCCTCTGAGAACTTGATTCTAACACGACGCTATTTGAGTTGTTGATAATGAAGCCGGCAAAGTAAATAAATATCTAGGGACTTTGTGACAGGCAAAAAGTTTATATACTTTCGCTGGTGTCAGCAAACCTTTTTATCTAATCAATATCGAAAAATGTCCCTAAAAAGAATTGCGAATTACCTTGATCTTAATTGTTTTTGTAATTTATTTACTTCTAAATATTTCCCGCAGAGCAAACTGTCAGCTGACAATTGCCATAGCCTCCCTTCAGTATTCGGGAGACAAATAATCAACAACAAAAACAATCGATTTTTTGGCTACCGTAAAAGACAGAAGAACTAATGTGTGCGGGAATATAAAATCCACGTTATATGCACCGAAAGGAACCATTTTACTGAAAAGATCTTCGCCACCTTAAAATATGTTCCAAAACGTCGCTCGGAAAGTGGTCACTGACACGCGTTGCGCTTATATCAGAGATTCTCGTCTACCATTCCCTGCCCCTTTCCCTGTTACGGTGCTCAGCTCGTTTGTCCATCTGCCTGGCTTCCCCAGTAGACAGGAGGGTGTGCCATTGCATTCCAAAAAAAAGTAAGCCCTAAAAAATAAAAAAAATGAATAAAAAACGTTACAAATTAGAAATAAATCTTGCCATCAAAATATTAAAAAAATTAAAAACAAAAACAGGCAGAACATTAAGCTCAATGTCACGTACCTGACTCCATTTTATGGTGAAATCATTCCTACCGCCTGGTAAATTCGCCGAGGTTCCTCCGTAAATCGCGGTGATTGGCCCTCCTTGTGCTTTGGGGAAAAGTAGGGGTACGGTAAGCGTTTTGATACTGCGAGGGGGAACCTGGGGTCGTACCACGGACGGTTGCAAGCCACTCCTCTCGTAACTTTAGGTTTTTCTGGTCGCCACCGCCGTGGTGCGAGAATATATAGCGGCCGTGACTTCTAGAAAAGAGCCAGCGCCCGATAGATGCTGATCGCACGTTTTTGCAAAGCTTATAAAAAATATAAAAACATGTGTTTGTGTTTTTTTTCGAATACGTTGGAAGGTTTGCCGGAAAAGTATATTTCCTGCCGCTGCCGGCATGGCGGGATGAGCTTCACCAGAGATGCGTGTTCTGCCAGAGATGCGCAGAACGCTTCTTAACTCCTAAACACGCAAAACTGCATTTGTTTGGGTTCAAGTTTTTTAACTCAAAAGTAAAAGAAGAAAAAAAAAGGGGGGGGACAGGAACCCTTGCGATGAAAATACAGAGAGAGAAAAGAAAGCTTAGAACCAGTCCGGCCTTGGTGTTCGTACGAGTTTGCCTTTTTTGTTGTGAAACAATTCTCTTCCTTGGATGACTTTTCGTTTTCACAGAAGGCTCTACTCGAGCGGTAACGTGTGAGTTTAGAAGAATTCTTGGAAATCTGCGGTCAATTCTCGGAAAGTTACAAGCGTCATCATTTTCAGTACTGAGCACGCACAGTTGCTTCGCGGGTCCAAACATTGGTCTCCGTGCGTGAACCAGTGCTCACACACACTGCATTCCTGAGCAAAAAAAAAAGAACAAAAAAACATTGATATTTTTAATGATACTCGATCGATTGTTAACAAAGTTGTTAAGGTGCCCTGCCTTATGCATCAAGATTGATAAACTTGATATCAGCGTCCTCGATGGATTTTAAGGTCACATGTTATTTACAAGTATTCCGTCCTTCTGCTCAGCGTTTCCCGAAGACATTGTCTCGGCTCCTGCGACAATTTTTTCTTCCAATTTTGTTTTACGGGGTTATCTTTTCTTTTCAAAATGGAAACGTCGAAAATCTTCCACAGGAACGGAAAAAAATAGTGTACACATTTACTGGAAGTCACGTGCACATTACGAATACAAAGTACTCTTTTTCAGGAGGGTCCATGAAAACTATCTTCAAGATCTCATGAAGAAAACATTTTGTAGGACAGTGTCACAGCTTGAGATAAAGCGGCGTATTCAAACGCTTAAAAAAAACAAAAAATAAAGCGAAATTTAGGCATATAGAAATGTTTCGAGCCCTCTTTTTTTTTTTTCAACTCCTATTGTGACGAAAGTTCCTTATTTTTCCCGATTGGTTGCATTTCAGACAGTGCACATAAAAAAATTGCAGAAGAGTTGGAAGACGTCTTTAAAATGAAACGAAAAATTAACAAAAAGAAAAAAAAGAAGGAAGAACAGGAACGTTTCCTGAATAGAGTCTTGTCAAGAAGGATGAACACATGCCTGGTTCCCTTAGGTTTCTCTGTTCAGAAGTCTGCTAAAAGAAAGAACAAAACACAATTTTACAAACCCTTTCCTCGCTTTAAAAAAATATCTTCTCGTTTTTTTAGAGCTGTTTTTTTAGGTTTGAGACGAGAGTTTACGTCGACAAAAAAGGTTTGCGTCATAACTTAAAAAAAATAATAATCTCAAGCAGAGATTTGGAGAAATGGGAGGAAATCCTCATTCGGAAGCATTTCGAATTACACCTTTTGTTATGTCCGACATTTTATCAGGGAAGCTGCATGGTCGAAAGAAATCGGAACCAATGATAAAACGGGATTCTATTCATGGTTTTTGACGATGCAAATCGAATGAACTTTTCACCTGCCTTGAATTCACTCGCCAAACCATTTTTGAAGTAAGAATGTGAAATGGATATGAGAAAGATACACTGAATTTCTGAAGCGTCAATCTGAAGCAGCTACGTCTTAACATGATTTCGAATAGTTTATAGCATAATATCTGAACGAACGTCCGTCCATAGTGGACCTCAGACGCTCCCAGCGGGAAAATTGATGTTCCGTGACCTGACGTCGTGTGATGTGAAGTCACGTGATCACGTCCTGTGTCATTACAGGGCAAGTGAAGTCGTGGTGAAACGTGACAGCATGACTTGACACCGTACCCCGCCGTCATGTGACAGCAGGTCACGTGACGCCGTGACGTAACGGTGTCACGTCAAGGTACAACACGATGTCATGACATCACGTGACGTCAATTTTGCCGTTAAATTTAGCGAGGCAGTTAATAAACAAGATGTTCTTCACTCGGCGAATCGTATGTTGAATGCCTTCTAAGCAAATTTAGATTATCGCTCCTTGCGTACTGCAGTCCCTGAATTATATGATTTTTTTAGATGAAGGTCGCTGGTAGTTGTTTTAAAAAAAAGGAGGTTCTGGAACATGTGTATTTCGAAAGATAAAGTGCAATAAATTTTTAAAACTTCTACAAAAGACGGCAGTGAGCGGTGTGGAAGATGAAGCTGGGGAGACGTGACCTGGAACGTCACTCGTTTCGGGGGCTGCAAATGCATTCTCAAACAAGTCCACCTGTCACCAAGGTAAATGGTTTTTATAGCTATACTCCGTTCATCGTTAAAGGGATTGCTCGGTAAAATGTTGTATTTCAATAAACAATTACTTTATATTGTCATGTGTTTTAAGGATATCATCCGCTCAATATTCGAATTTTTAATTTTCCGCCACACAAGTAATTACATTTTAGACAGAGCCGAACTTCTCAGATTGCACCTGCAAAACACACAGCGTTTTTGTTGGCAACAGCTGAAGCTCTGACTTATCATCAGGCAAAGAGGGACTCCTCAGCTTTTGACTGCTGTCTCAGTAAAATAACTTCATTCTAAGAAGCGCAATATTTACGGTATTGACGGAAGCTCAATTCTTTGACAATGATCTCTGTATGCACCCCGAACCATGTTGAAAAAAACCGAGAATTAGCCAACGCCCGCGACTCATACGTTACCATGCCTGATGTGACGTCACAACACAAGCCGCCATGCATACTTGCGAAATTTGGCGTGAAGTTTCGTACTGATGTTCATAATCGATTATCGAATATTGGGGCGTCTTTTAATAAAATAAATGGCCCATATGGTTATATTTAGTCCCTCTCTACGTGACCAGCGTAAAAACAACAACAACAACAACTTAGTAACTTCCAGATTACACCAGACAATCCCTTTAAGCTGAGACTGCAGCTAATGACACAAACACGAGAGCTCGAGGTCGCTGTCTTGAAGAGTTCCACAGAACGAGCACTCGAGCTCAAAATGCACGTCTCAAGAAGAGGAGCGTGGGCTAGGTCGCACTTGTAGGTTTGGCTGCAGTCTCAGCTAAAAGGGGTCATCAAACGATATCAGGTTGGAATGTTCATGACCTTGCAGAGGCGTACTGGTGCTAGTCTTGCCCAAGTACACTAGCACAGACCACCACTAATTCAGAAGCTTTTTTGTCGCGGTGAAATCGCAGGGACAAAAAGGGGACTATTTTTTTTTTTTCAGTCTTGCCTTCGCAAAGGTTAATGACGTAATTGTGGAATCGAAACCAGCCGCCTGACGGCAGTCGAGCGCGGCTCATGGGTTGGACACGAAAACTACGTGAGCACTTGACTTTGGCTCGTAACAATCAATGCATCGGCGGACACTTGAGTAGTGGCTCGTGTCTAACCACTGCGGTGATGAGAATACCCGAACTTTAACAATGCCTGGAGCTCAGCACGCGTTTTCTACTTTGCAAACCCCAGTTGAGGTTGACAGCATAGGGTATGACCTGACCCCGTTAAAAAAAATTGGGATGAGTGTATGTTTATACAGCCTAGAACTTTGTCTGCCTCATCGGGCAAATTGTCTCCCAGCTGTAGAGGAGAAATTTAGCCAGTGCAGCACAACCAATAGCCTGTGGTCTTTAACGTGCATCGCGCAATAGTGTTCACACGACCGCACACCGGTACGATGCCCATCCAGATCAAAACGGGCAGGGGTGGGAATTGCACCCGGGATCCCTTGTTCAGCAGCGTAAGCTTTCGCTCTATACGTGCTCAGAGCTGGTGTGCGCTAGCCCACTTAAAGGGAAACTGAAGCGGTTACGTATTCGAGGAGAAACACTTCAATCATCTTCATTTTGAATTCAGTTTTCACGAATATCACGACTATTTTTAAAATTGATGCACGTAGGCTGCAGAAAATAAATTTCAATATACCGCTGAAGCCCCTTTTTCCCGGAGCGTGACTTCATATTAGGAGTTTTCGGAATCTCCGCTATTGCGCCTCTTCAGCGCCTGTCAAAGCTATGTACACGCACTCTTGCTCTTTTCGAAAAAGTCAGAAAGAGACGTCACGGCTGGTGTAAGTGGAGAGGAATATACCCGGCAAGCTTGCAATTGCACGCGCTGCCCACACGAGAGACACGCTCTTGGCGGCCCAAAGATCCTAGTGGCACGTCACGACTGGTCGGAGGTTTTTCGTGTTTTCTCGAGTTTAGTTACATCTTCGGGCAAAACGAACGGGACACTGTAAACAACTTAATTTTCGCGAATTTCGCGAACCGCCTACGATTCACGAAAAATATTCCCGCGAACAATTCCGGTAAAATGTAAACATATTGGAATCTAAATTTGAGGTCCTTCCACGTCGCGAAAATTAGAACCCGCGAATTATGTCAAAACTTCCGCTTTGACCTAAATCGCGAAATAGTGAGCCCGAGAAAAATAAGTCGCTTACAGTTTTTCAGAGTCACGGGATAAAAATATCTCAGAATTCGCCTCTAACCCGTTTTTTTTTTTTTTTTTTTTTTAAGAAGTGTTTTAGGTTTAGGAACAAGCGGCCGATCCCCCGGCCGCTAGTTCTGGCTCCGAGTTGAGGGGATGAACGGTGCTCATATTTCTCGAATTGTTTGGCGACTGCCATTACCTAGAAAGAAATCCTAAGGCAAGTGTATTCAGTAATGAACGTTAGGGAGTGATTCTGAGTAGTATTTGGCCGAAGAAGCAAAATAGTTCTGGGTTAACAGAGTATAGGTAAGTGCCAGACATACTCAGTATTGTACAAGTTACCAGAAATGTAAGAACCATTTAGAGCTACAGATATTGCCATTGAAAAGTATTCAAACCGATTAATCACTCTACTGTAAACGTAATTAGTCAATAATTAAAAAGTAACAATTACTTTCTCGATGACTTAGTTTTGCACGTAGGCTTAATAACAGCAATGAAAGTAGTTTATAGCGTTGTTTGGTGGATAGAATTATGAGAAAGATGTAAAAGAACGAGCAATCGATCGAGATCTAAGCGCGAGTCATGGATACGTATACACGCACATTCTCGCGATTGTACCGTACATTCCTCTTGAAATAAAGAATCTCACGCGGATCACCTTCGTAACTCCAATCGCGTTTTCTTTTTCTTTTTTCTCTTTCTTTAATTACGTTTTTTCGCGCCTTTGGGCAGGATTATTTCGTGCTTATTGCGGCACTCAAAATTAATCGTCGATATTGCGACCCTTTTCAGAATTATTTCACGCTGTAAAAGGGGACAGCTTTCCTAGATCATATGTTTGGATTTTTTTCTTTTTGCGATGAACTTTTTTTGGGGAAGAAAAGAATCTTCATCGAGCCTAGCTTCTTTGACTCGGATGAGGGCCCCGATCCCACTGAATTTTTCAGGTATAAGCTTTTCTTACGTTCAGAAAAAATTGAGTACAAACAAAGACTTTAATGACACAGCGTCTTGGAAAGAGTCTTTCCTTTTAAGGAAGGAATGACTGTTTTTGAAATGTTGTTTTATTAAAGTATATTTTCTCACAGCGCCTTTATTTCTTAATGAAAAAATAGTTTCAAGTACATTTAACGTTTTTTACATTGAATTGGTCATGCCTGTGAGATTACAAACAGCTTAGTTGATTTTTGTATTGATTTCTTTACATTCGTTGTCGCTCTATATTTGGTTTTTGTTCCTCGCAATGCATCTGACATCCTAGTTTTTAAACTACGCGCTCACTTTCTTCTTAGTTTACGGGGGCGCTTTCTCAGCAGATTGACACTGGCTTTTTTTCAATGGTAAATTTATTGGCGCCAAAGCCCGAAGCTCGAGTTTTAAATAGAAAAATATTGGAAAAGGGGGGGGGGGGTGGTATGCAAGTGAGTGTGCAACATTTGTAGCGGTTACTAGTAAGAATTTCATTTAAAATGTAAAACGATTACTTCTGTGATCAGTACGCAAGGAAAGGTATTTCGAATTGATTAGGAGTGATCTGGTTTCTTCTAATGCACACCATACACACTCTAAAAAAAACCGTGCGTCTACTTTCCCGCACAACACTCGGAGAGCCAATCACCGCAACTTACGGAGGCAGCTCAGCGAATGACGATGCCGAAACATATGTTTAGAACAGAAAAAGCGCAGTCCTGAGTTGTGGCATTAAGCAATGCAAAACGTCACGCTTGCATTGCTTAATGTCACAACTCAGACTGCGTTTTTTGCTCTAAACATGTGTTTCGGCATCGTCATTTGCTGAGCTGCCTCCGTAAGTTGTGGTGATTGGCTCTCCGAGCGTTGTGCGGGAAAGTAGACGCACGGGCTTTTATTGGAGTGCATGTCTAGATATATTTCACAATATTAGGTTACCACTTTTCGAGGCAATGACGTGAACAGTAATACCAATAAGCAAATAAACATGTGCAGAGCATATAAAAACAAACTAACAAAAGTAACCGAAGGATCAGCTGGCTCAGTAGACACATGGCCGTCAACAAGAACTACTGGCAGTTTCTCAGACCACACTTATCCCAAATACAGCGTATTTCTGCATAAGAAAAATATACAACTTAAATGAATATGATGAAAATAATCCCTGGAGAAAAGGAACAAGAAGGACAAAGGACAAACACAAATCTCCAACACAGCTAGGTGACTGGTGCGCGACCGAAAAAATCCGCCTGGTCCGGGTATCGATCCCGGGACCTCTCCATTACAGGTGGAGCGCTCTACCAACTGAGCTAACCAGGGTTTAGACGTCAGTAGAGCAAACGGGTTTTATCAGCTGCCACCAGTCTAACACCGACAAGGGTGAAGCTTGCAATTTAGGGTTATTAATGTAATGCAATTAAATGCAAAGGTGCAAGCGAGCTGGACAAGAATGATGAAAATAATCCCTGGAGAAAGGGAACAAGAAGGACAAAGGACAAACACAAATCTCCAAACACAGCTAGGTGACTGGTGCGCGACCGAAAAAATCCGCCTGGTCCGGGTATCGAACCCGGGACCTCTCCATTACAGGTGGAGCGCTCTACCAACTGCACTAACCAGGGGTTAGACGTCAGTAGAGCAAACGGGTTTTATCAGCTGCCACCAGTCTAACACCTTTGTCCTTCTTGTTCCCTTTCTCCAGGGATTATTTTCATCATTCTTGTCCAGCTCGCTTGCACCTTTGCATTTAATTGCATTACATTAAATGAATATACAGCGTTTTTAAAGCTCACGGAGAAAAACTTTAAGAGAACACTCATACACACAAAAAATAATAGTCGAAAATGTTTTTTGCGATATTTTCAATTGTGACGTGGTTCCCTCGCCTGGCTCGCCCCCTTTTTCTATAGGTTCACCACGAGAAAAACTGACAATAGAGGACAAAAACCGGATACTTTCTTTTCTGCAGTGCTTCGCTCCGATCAAAATACATTCGCACAAAGCGGTGTTAATTCCTACAGAAACAAAAAGAAGAAACTTACAAAACGAAAAACTGAAGGCAGGTCATTGTTCGTGGCAAGAACGATGGATATTTAATTCGTAAAGGACTGATATTGAAACAAACAAACGCAAGAACTAACACCCAAATGCTAGCTCAGTATGGGAAGGTCAGCCCGAGGTGGTCTTGCTAATGTTCAGAGGAAATGCGGGTGGGGAAGGTACATTATTAAAAAAAAAAGGGCGAGTGCCCGCTTTGAACTTTAATCACGCAGAACACGGATTAGGCGGACTGGCCAATCATGCAGTTCGCGGAGTGATTAGCCGCCTTTCCAAGCACTCCAGTGGTCGTTGCTTGCACCTAGTTTATTCTTTGATAATGAAATAACAACCAAGGTACTTTTTAAGAGATGGAACAAGTAATCTATTTCCTTTACTTTTAGGTGATGTGACGAGTAACAAAAACTAGTTACTTTTGAAGGGGAACGTCGACAACAAAAGTACACAACCTAGTTCTCAGCACATCTCATTCTTGTCATTTGCACGATAGAAAACGCTAGATAGACCATACAAAGATTTGCACAAGGTGTGTCAGTATAGCAGCACTTATTCCTAAATGATTATTAACCACGGCAAATATTGCGAGTGGCTACTGCTTCATAAAAACGACACACTAAGAGTAACGAGAAATTTAACGAGTTACCTTCTAGCTGAGGTATTGTGTTCTTTTCGAATGGCTGTAACGAGTAACCTGCTTAGTTAATTTTTAAATGAATAAAAAAAATAACGACATTTAGTTTCTTTATTCTAGTAACGTGTATATGTCTGCTTGTGAGCTAATGCTACACTCAATTCCCCCCTAATCTGACAGTGAGGTGGAAGCTACGTGCTCGATGAACCAGCCAGTCGTCTCTCTTTCGCTACCTGACCGCGCTCAGATGATGATGATAAGAGGGAGGCGGTTGATTGTTCTGGCGAGAGCGTAGCTTCCACTGCACTAAAGCCGGGGTCACGCTGCTCATACATTATACAAAAGACGGTCTGCATACAGATTCGAACATTAGTAACCGCTAGATTAGTGTTTCGATTGCCGCATGGCATTGAGTTCAAGGAGAAAACTTGGCACGCGGCATTCGAACCACGAATATTGATTGCGGTGACTCGTGTTTGCAGACTGTCTCTAATATGAGGTATAATGCCCGTGTCCCACTAGAGCGACAGACAGAAACAAAAGACAGCGACAAGCCTCAAACCCATGCAGCATGATCGCGATGGTACCTTTGGCAGGCGTTTAGTCGTTTGGTGCTCGTGAAGTAAGCACGAGCGATTGCAAGCCTGCCGAAGATACCCTCGCGTGCATGATGCTCGTGTTTGAGCGTAGCCTCCTTTATTCCACAAAGCCTTTCAAATCGTGAAAGACTCTGGCTTGAGGCTTGTCGCTGTCGTTTGTTTCTGTCTGTCGCTCTAGTGGGACACGGGCATAAGCAGTGTGACCCCGGCTTAAAGGGGCTGTGGAACGATTTTTAGGTTGAAATAATTTACCGTTTGTATTTTTTATATTGCTTATCGTTCCACAAGTAAACGAAAACATGCATCCTTCCCCCGAAATACAGCGATTCCGCTGCCTGATCGCAAAGGAAAAAACGAATTATTTGCCGATCTGCAGCCGCGTGTGGCGGTTACAGGAACTACTTCGTGACGTACTTTGGGGAATGTCGTTTGTAAGTTAGCGATTTGTGCGATGTTATGCTCAATTTAAGGCTGTTTTTGTTTAAATCTTGCCGTGTGAGCATAGAGCAGTGCGTAAAACGTCAAGTATTATTCCTAAACTGTATTAAATTGTCGTGTCGCCATCTACCGGAAGTCAACAAAACCATGCCCCCTGCGCAGCCAGCCTTCCCGTCGTTCCCGGGTTTGTTTGTGCTGCATCTCAGACAGCATCTTGTTTCCGCGCACGTGGAAGCGCATTAAAGAGGACGAAAAAGAAGTGTCGTGAGCGAAGGCGCGAGCGGTGATCGAACTGCTTGGTCTATCCAACGGTATGCCGATGTCCCGTTCCGTGCCAAGAGCACACCTTGTGTAAATATTTGTACATAGTTTAAAGAGCTTCAACAACGTGTCAAGTAATTTCTAGCGTTTGGTTTGTTCGAGGCGCAGAGAAGAGTCTGCACTTTAGTTTTCTCGTGTTTCTCAACGTACGACCGTATCGTCCGCCGCGATCACGGGCGATGCCTACAGGGTGCGGTGTCTTGTTGAGCCCGAACCGGAGTTCCCTGTTCGTAAACCAAAATCTCCTCTCTCATCGTCCACCGTTCGAGGAACCCCCAGGGGTGCGTGGTGTGAGAGATGAACACGCCATGACGCCGCGTTGGTCGAGAACACGGTTCACACGGTGTTCAGAATTACAGGAGGAGCACTGGAGGACCAAAAAACAGAGGTCACAGAGCCCATCCGGAAGTGACATAATCCCTCAGAGATGTCACTGCCCACGTGACTCGGAAGTACTCTGTCGCCGATGCACGAGTTGAGAGGCGCCGAAAACTTCGATCTTTGCCGTTTTTTTTTAATAAACACTAGAGCACGGAAGCAGAAATGGCTTTCTGTTCTTGGATCTAGAAATGGCGGAGACCAACTCAGACAATTATTTGACCGAAGTTCGAAAATCGTTGCACCACCCCTTTGAGAGTGAACGGAGTATAGGAAGTTAATGCTAATGCTGGTTGCAAAAGTCTGTTTTTGTGAAGATCATTGCCGTCTACCATCTTGGGGACGTGCATTTGTCTTCGTTTTAGAGTGACGAATTACTCTCACTGCTGGATTATGGCTCTTGACCACTGAACTGTTGTTCATCGCGTATATTAAGATCGCTGACATATTTTTTTCTTCTTTGATATTGTGCGGCAATATCAAAACTGCTTTTTTGTTTGTATGCAAAAAAAAAGTTTAAGGAAAGCCGTTTTTTTATCGTCATGTACCCAATTGGGGGGGGGGGGGGGGGAAGAAAAGCTCGAACACCCACCAGCTCGAAATGAAAGATGAAAGAGTTTTTTCTTCATTATTCCAGAATGGCTCGCAAAATATATTAAAACCTTGACTTCATTACATAGTTTCTGGCCGACGCACACGTTCAACGCACGCGCAGCACTTTAAGCATTTGCTAGAGAGACAGCGTTTTTTATATTGAAATTTAATTTGCTTTCAGTATCTGCTTTGTTTCTTTAGTCGGAAAAAAAAAAATCTGAACCGGGAAGAAAACATAGGGGCAGAAACGGACGTATAAAAGATGTAAACTCTCCAAGCCTACAAATGTAAGACAACACGCTCGTTAAAGTGTTTCTAACATTTCTGTTTACTAGTTTTTTTTTCGTTTTTTTTCTTATACCCCTTGGGGGAACGGCGGGCAGAATTATACGCAAGAATAGTAACCCTCTGTTTACATGCATGGATCTAACTTGCGCGCTGTACCCCGGTGCATGTTAAGACCTCGTTCCGCAAAGACCTCAGCTCTTTCCACTTTAACATAGCCAAGCCTCGCTCGCTAAGTGGATAGCTTTATGGAAGCAGCTTTTCCTGCTTTTGTTAGCCTTTAACAGGGTATAGTACGGATTTCAGACACGCCGCAAACATTCGCATGTTCCAAGTACCGTGAACCTAGAGCTTGTTTCTTCCATGTTTTTCTTGCTGTAAACGAATAATAAATGAGAAAAGTATGCGTATTACGAAGTAGATACGTTTTATTTTTATCAAAATTGAATTAAAGTTTATAAATCTTTTTGCCGAAAACAGATCGGCGCGTCGTGCAGTGAAGAAGAAATTGAACAGCGGACAAAGAATTATAAAGACGTTCGTTATCGCTGGCTTATGTCGCTCCTGTTTCACATATGCCGCGTAGCTGGGTCGGTTAATGCTTAAAATATGTTTTCATGGCTTTTAGATTTGGAATGTCTTTAAAGCCGTTAGGCACATAACATGCCTCACAGAAGCTTCAATTCCCAACCATTCCGTCCAAATATATACCATAAGCTTCACTTATCTCCGCCCGGTCGCCCCGAAGAAAAGTTCCAAGCTTCGGGATAGAAACCTCGGCCGAGGTATGACTTGGCGGAGGCTTTCAAGACGCCGTCAACTGAAACTTTAGTTGCATCGGGAAGGATTCCGAGGTGATAAAGAATGCTTCTCAATCTGGTAGTTACCCTTTTTGCGTCTGGTACGTGAACTCTTCAAATATGTTTTTAACGCTTGGTTTCTCAAAGGTTACACTTTATAACATATTTTCTCTCATTCTCTTTATAACTCTGATCGTTCATTTGATATTTTGACATTGAAAATTACGTGAGGCAGCTGGAGTGCTACCACTTCTGATAGCCGCAAAAATCAGTTGAATGTTTCTTTTTACAGCGATAGCTGGTTACGGGCTCTTCCCCTCGATAGAAATTGCGTAGCTAATGCAGCTGTAGTTGTAGGGCGTCCATTGTCGATATAAACATATGCTTAAACAAAAAAACAAAAATCCGCCGAGATTTCCTCAGGATTTGATTGTCGCTCGGGCACACTGATTAAGAAGAGAGCGCGATACTACAGAAACACGCCAGGTGCTTCAACGCGACGACTAATAAACCCGGTGTACTGAGGACAGCATGGCATATGAGTATCGCGCAGCACCCACTGGATGGCCGCAGTTGTGGTGACGAAGCGTCACGCCATCTGAAAGTCACGCCGCGTTCTTTAGAGGGCTTCTGTCTATATATAATAAATGAGTGCTTACCATGCGAGCAGACATTGGCGATGGTTCCTCCACGTAATGTGTAAGCCATTTGATCTAATAAGGTGTCACAGCTATCGCTGCGACTGTACCGTAAATTCACACAGGACCGCTCAATTCTTTTACGGCGGAGAAAACTGCTAGAGGCCGCCGCTGCAGTCACTGGCGTCACAAGTCATGACGTCATCAGGAGGCTGCAAACAGCGAAACCCGCGATGCGCGCAGCCGGAGAAGTAACCGGGCTGCCTACCAATAAAGTGCCTCGCAGCATTCACCGCTTCTTGCATGTACATCCGTGAGCGATATAAAGGGGAACAGCCTTCTCCTTGTTTTTGACGCTCCTGCAAGTTTTGGAACAAGCTCTGTTACAGAAGAGGGCTAGAACGCAACGTTTAGACCTTAAGCCACGTACCATTTGAGACGTTGAGAGTTAATATAGCTTTAGGGAGCCGTAAAACAGGCAAGAAAACAGGTAAGGTGTTCACCTTCATATTGCCGGCGGGTTGTACTGCACACACAAGCCACACACACAAAAAAAAAAATCCAATCGCAGGTTTTTTTTGAGGCAGTGAACAGGAGACGCCTCGGTCGTCTGTCGATCCGCGTAAAACCATAAGCGACAACTTTGGCCACTACATGACGCCGAACGGTTCTACACGATCGCTACGCCATAGTTTGGCTAGTTTTGCAGGACGTTCGAACGCTCGGGAAAAAGATCGGCCGGGTCCACCGACAGCGACCGCGGTACGTCTCAAAGTTGCGAAAATGTGGAAGAAGATGGCGCTACCTGTGGAACCAACCTTCACTGCCTAGTCGGTAAGGGGGTAAGTGTTGCGCCGCAGGAGAAAAGAAAGATAAGTGCCAATCACACACTCTAAGAAAAAAAGGAGGAGAAAGGTAGCAAAAGTGACTGTTCCTCCTTGCGTTGGACACGCCCCCCTGAGAAGGGAGGAACGGAAGGTACGACGAAAGGAATAGCGCGGGTTCCTCCTTGTACAGTTGGTGCAGGGGTAGAACATCGCCCTACTGCTCAAGCGGTCGAGGGTTCGATCCCTGAAAGAAGCGATTTTTTTTTTTTGTTTTTCTTTGTTAGTTTTTTTTTTAATTTATCAAGACAAAAATAAACAAAACCCAGACCGATGGAAGGAAAATTGAAGTCCTTATTATCCACCGACGCCAAGGAAAACTATATAAATATCATGGCTACAAGCTTCATCAGCACGCTGTTTG
The DNA here is from genome assembly GCA_013358835.2 of Ixodes persulcatus. Lineage (NCBI taxonomy): Eukaryota > Metazoa > Arthropoda > Arachnida > Ixodida > Ixodidae > Ixodes > Ixodes persulcatus. The sequence goes on from JABSTQ010009418.1 coordinate 3,572,634, forward strand.
ATAAACAGGATTTGGGCACCCAGGTTGGAGCTAAGCCGTTGACGCAGGGGCCAAGACGACGAGGTCGGTCCTTCAGTCGTTTCTTTTCCCGTAGAGTTTTCGACATTCATAAAGAAAAAAAGCGCACTCTAAGAAAAAATGGAGGAAAAAGGTAGCAACGGCGCGCCTCCAAGCGGACATGAGAAGAAGGGAGGAACGAGACGTTTCGGTTTCGTTTTTTGAGCACGCGCGCACGTTGTTTATTAAATGTTGTTAAGTTGATTGAGCTTCAGTGGCAGCGAAGGCCGCCTGTAATTCCGTCTTCTAGTCCAAACGTTCAGAACATTTCGGTTGCATTGACGTTTTTACCACTAATTTTATCAAACGAGCACACGAAGCCGCTAGAAACAGCGAAGTTCCGGAGCAGTGCCAGCAGCGCTGCGGTACACTGCTTAAGATGGCCGTTTCTGGATTGCCACGCGGAACTACAGTACCGGAACCACGCGGAACTGTGTCGACGTTTTCGATGTTATGGAAATCGCAGGAACTGCGTCCAAGGCAGGCAGGTTTTCCTGCCGGCTGCCTGGGTGCCTTCCGTGCTGAATTCGGTTCTGTTTTCGCGTGCCGAGTGCCAACCGGCGTTCAACGTGGTTCTGTATTTCTGCGTGTCAGCAACATAGCAGCAACATCGTGATGGCAGTGTTGTGCGTAGTGAACAGAAGACTGGAATTATCGCCGACGTGACCGTGTGTTCGCGTATCAGTGGTGTAACAACAAGGTGAGATGACGTAAACTGTCGGGCATTGATGCCGAGGGTCGGGCCTTGATTGGAGGGGGCGGGATGTCGCAGGTTGACATGCCGCTTTACATTAAAGGGTTTCAAACCACTTGAGAAATTAGGTGCAGTCGATCGACGTGCAGATAGTCATGTTGGAACGCTGGTCTGAACGGTAAGCTCCTATCGCACAGTGGCCAATGTGACTGTCGGTCCCCAGGAGAGATTGCGCTCTGGGGAAAAGACTGAACAGTACGAAATTATGACGGAAAGTACGTATATTTAAAATGGAATTTTAGCATTAAAAATAAGAAAAAAAAAAAACAGGTAAAATCGAAAACAAAAAGCTCTGCTTTATTTTGCTGTTTAAACATACTACGGTTCTTGGAGAAACTGCCCTCCAAGTGGCGCGCTGGAATGAGCGCTAGAAGTTTTCGAGCTCGCCACGGCGTAGCTGACGTAGCTCCGTACACTTGCCGCAAGTCGCGGCTTTGACTGCATTCAAGTTGATCGAAAAGCGATTTCTCTGCCCGTGAAGCATCACTTCCAGGTGGGTGAATATCTGCTCTACAGAGATTAATTCAAGACGGCAATTGCAGCCGTGCGCGAACAGCACAAGTAGAAAAACAAACACGACAATATAAATAGTGGCTACGAAGTGCCGTGCGGGGAAACAAACTCATGGCTTGGAACCGTGTTGGAGCGGCTTGATTTATTGGCTTTCAAATAATTACGGCATGATCGAGCGTTTTCTTTTTAATAAGAGATTCATCCCCTGAGCCATTAAAAATACTCTCAGATGTATGACATTGCTGAAAAAAAATAATCATGCTGTGAATATTTTGTATTGCTTAGGGAGTCACCGAAAAATTCCGCACGTTCAAAACGACCAGTATAAAAGACTGAAACGTAGAGGTCGGGAATAGTGATCGGGTTAGTGTGTTGCTGTATTGATGTTTGTATGTGCCATTGCATGTGTATGCGCTCAATGTATGTTCAGCTGATGCTTGTAGTGTGCCTAATGTGTCTACATGTGTGTAAAATAGGGACTCCTGAAGCGCTATGGTGGCGTGAGAAAATAAAATTTTTTTGTAGAACATGAATTGGGCGGTACCTAGCGCCCCCTAGCCTAGCTACTTGCAATTACTCTGCTTGACCCTGCCATCTGGTGGCAATAGATTTAACCTCCGTTTACGCTACGCGGCTACGCCATAATTTCGTGTTACCGTGCTGAAATGAGCTGCTTCGGATTTGCTTTTTTTAAGAGCGGCGTTTAGTTTCGCGGGCGAATGGTTTCTCACTCCTCCGTGATGTGCGGTTGACGCAACGATTGACGAAGGAATTGTGGCTCGAGGAATAGCAAAGGTAAGACATAAAGTGCGCGAACTGGGTGCCGGTTGTCTCCGTTTAACATCGCTGTGCTGACGATGAGAAGACTGAGTGACTGCATGCTTTCGAAACGTAAGTTTCTTTACCTGCAGGGGGAAGCCGGCTTCGGAAATAAATACAGTTCGCGGAAAGCTCGTGCTACGTTTTTATTTGCTGCTCTCCTCGCTCCGTACAATAGACTTAGTGTTCTCGTTAAGCATTATTGAGCTCGATTTGCTCGATTCGTGGCCGCCATAATGAGATGCAGGCGACGGAGGAACTTTTGCTCCCCTGCTTTAGGGACGAACGTTTCTCCCTTTCTGAAGGAACATATGTATCAAGAGCGTTCCTCCCTTTAGGGAGGACTATACTGACCCTTTTTTCTAAGAGTGCACTTGTCTAGAACGCAGAAGCGCGTGGCTTTAAGAATCGGAAAGAATAAACACAAATTCGGGACGAAAACAGACGCATACAACTTTCTCCGGCGAGCGCTCTAGACTGGTGGCATTCGCGGCAACTAATCTGGACACGCGGGCCATATCGAACAGTCCGCTCAGAGGGGTGTCCTCACTTCTCCGTCGGGCGAACGCGGGAAGGGCTGCTCGCACGCTTCACTCCCGCTTTGGTTCGCAAGTCGTCCGTGCGCTATCGTGCACATATCAAAAACTGACTCGCCCCCGCAGGTTGTTGATAAGCTCCTTGTTTCCGTTTTCTACTGCTACGACGGCGTTTGCGAACAGCACGCGAGTAGCCTTCCACACATTCAACTGCAGCCCACATCGAGTCGAAAGGACACGACTCGAGCTAAACGTTCCATGTTACCCACGTGACTAGAATAGTTGCCGCGAATACCACCAGTCTTGCTCTTACGGGAGAAAGCCGCGCGCTCTCACGTTTTAGACTAGTGTGATTAATACTGTACATTTGGAAGACAAAATATTAGGCTGAGTTCACGCAAATTACAAGATAAGTAGAATCAGATTCCTCTTAACGTGATCCGTGTTAACGCTCGACGCCAACTTTGAGTGGGGCTTCCTGATCTTAAAATGGCCCGGTACCATTGATAGATACGCGTAAATAAATGTGAAAGAAAAACACGACGCCTGACTTTAAGGTTTTGAAACCAAAACCAAATACTAAGACTTTTTGTTTACAAAAAAAGTTAAGTCGGTTTGATCAAAGCGACGTTTTCCAGCTCATTTGATAGCTATTGAGGTGCTGATGCCACCCCACTCATCGTCACTAGTTACCCTCGAAACAGCCACGCCTCAAACTCTAGTCTGGCCACCGGGCATTGAAAATGCTCCGTTTGGGCAACGGTCTAAAAAACGTGGGCACGCCTTGTCACGGCTTAACTATCAGACACATCTGGACTTCGTTCAAGCATATCACAATACTGTCGAGACCTGTTATAACGAAGTCAACGAGAATCGGAAATCAGTTCCCTATATCCGCTATTTCGTTATAACCGACTTCGGTTATAACGAAGTGCAAAAGGGAATGGGAAACCGTGATCGCTTCGCTGTAGCCGCTATTTCGTTATAACCAACTTCGTTATAACCGGTCTCCACAGTAATAGACCTTCATCCCACCATGTCCACCACATGACCTTGAAGGAAAAGAGAGAGAGAAAGAAAAAGAGGGGCTCGCGCTGTTCCTCGCCTGCCAAAACCAGCTCGCCTGCATGTCCTCCGTCGTATGCTAGAGCGAATCCTGTACATTCAGTTCCAAGCATAGCTTTTTCAGCGCGGCGGCCGATGCAGCACGCTTTGCAGAATTACAATTTTAAAACCAATTCAAGATAAACTAAACGTAAAAGAAAAGGCAACAGTGTTTGTAAAGTATATGGGAACTTGTGCCTGATAACAGATTAAAGAAATCTTGTTCACCGGCAAGGGTGGTGCACTTGTACTACGAAGTTACCATTTCGTCGTGCAAATGCAAGAGGTAACTGCATGGTCTTGAAGCTCACCTAGAAAGCTCGCGAGGATATACGGTTCTTGCAAGATACGTTCCGAAGCAAGGCGCTGTCGCTGCAGCTCTTTTATCTTAGCTTCTCTCAATTATAAAGGCGGCAGCTAAGCCTAGACTTTTTGCAGAGAGCACCTGTATAGTTTTGTGTAGAGAAGCTAGATAGTGGAGCCAGAGTGTCGCCTTCTTTTTCCTTTCGCCACCAACTCCACCGGCGAAGGGGTCACATGCGCCAAATTTTACATTCGCGCTTGCGAAGAAGCCATCTTGATGAGCGCCGGGGTTCGGGCGAGACATATTTTTCGCAGAAGGGTGGAAAGTTGGGCTAGTTGGTAGTTATTCATCCTGATTTAAAAATTAAAGACCTTTACAAATCTGTAAAGCGAAATTAGAGTGCAGCTTTTGAGGAGGAGGAGGGGAGGGTACGGAGGGGTGACTATGCTCTTCCTCCACCTTCGTACCCTCTCCCACTCTCCTCCTCCTCCCCTCCTCATCTGCTAGTCATCCTCCCCTCCTTCTCTCCTCCTTCTCTCCCCTCCTCCTCCTTCCATCCTCCTCCTCTCCCCTCCATCTCTCCTCCTCCTTTTTCCTCCTCCTCCTCTCCTCCTCCCTTCTCCTCTCCCCCCTCCCCTCCCCTCCACATCCCCCTCCTCTCCCCTCCTCATTTTTCCTCCTCCTCTTCTCTCCTCCTCTTTTCCCCTCCTCCTCCTTCCCTCCTCTTTTGTACCTTTCCCTCCTCCTTCTCCGTACGTGACATCACTTTTCCCGCTAAATCTAGCGGAGAGACTGAATTTGTTCATAGGTGACGGGACACCAAGTCATGTGACGTCATTTTTCCCTTTAAATTTAGCGGGGAAACTAAACTGGTGTTGTGGACACGTGACGTCAATTTTCCCGCTAAATTTAGAGGAAAATAAATTCGTGTTGAGGTCACGTGACGTCAATTTTCCCACTAACCCTAGCGGAGAAACTGCATTTGTTCATAGGTAACGTGACACCAAGTCATGTGACATCATTTTCCCCGCTGAATTTAGCGGCGAAACTGAATTGGCGTTGAGGTCATATGACATCCATTTTCCCGCTAAATTTAATGGGGAATTGAATCGGTGTTGAAGTTACGTGAGGTCAATTTTTCTGCTAAATTTGGTTACGCCAACGCCGCTCAACCTGGAAGCGGGCGCCTAAGAGCTGCGCTCCAAAACTCACGAAAAACGAAGCCAGAGTAAAAAAACACGTACGACGGATAAGCGCTCACTCGCAATTGATATGTTTAATGAAACCTCAGAAAACACACAAAAAAAAAAGCATCCCGCCCCCCAGATCGCTTATGTGCACTGCACATCCTTGTTGTCAAAACTACACATCTTAAAAACAGTAAAATCACGATGTTTACGTGATGACACCCGTCGTTGTCTTTAGAAACGCTACCTCAGCTTCAGTCAGTACAATGGAAGGGGGGCTTATGCACTCCCCGAAAGACTATTTGGAAGGCCTCAAAAATCTCCCTTGCCCTCTGTTATCTATACGTGTCCAAAACATTTGTATCACTGAACACTGGAGAGCAGCCGCACCTATCACAGTGGACCGCCTGGTGGCCTGACGTAGTCGCTCGAAGAGACGCATGGTGCTCCCTAAGCCTTTCATTAACGCAGCGTCCAGGGGCCCTAAACTCGTCAAACACAAAGTGTGAGCCGAAAGTTCTTGGAGCGCGCCGATTGGACGTCGGCAAAAAAAGCGCGAAGTCATCGTTGTGATGGCATATCGGTGCACTCCGTCAACATCGTCCCCAACTTTGTGTTTGACGAGTTTAGAGCCCTAGTTTGGCCCACGTACACCTTGCCACAGGATAGAGGAATGCAATACACCACGCCCACCCGACATCTAACGAAACAGTTCACATGCCTTTTTCCACAGTAAAATTCACACCTCTTCTTTCCTTCCTCCGAATCTCGGACCCTCTTACACAACTGAAGCAATTTGTTTGGAGCTTTAAACACCACCTGTACATCATACCGCCTCGCAACATTCTTCACATGTGAACCGTCGGGCCACGTGGCGGTGCGGTGCTGTACATCAGCTTGTGCAGTAAACCGTACAATCGCTAGCCTGGGGTCTTTAACGTGTGCCACGGAGTAATGATCCGCACGTCGGTATACGATGCGCATTCAGATCGAAACATGCAGGGGTGGAGATCGAACCCAGGATCCCTGAGTTCTGCAGCGCGAGGTTTCGCTCCACGTTCTCTGAGCGGCGGTGCGCTAACACAGTCGGCAACCGATCCCCGTCAACCGCAGTCTCGGCGGCCGTTTTGCAATGCTTGTACTCTTTCGACCAAACGGGCTCTTTGGACGCTTCAACTAAGACACACTGAGTTTTCACGTCGTCACGGATTAACTACCGCAGACAAGAGTGGATCCCGGCATGACTTTGCGACGTAATGCCGGATAAGTAAGGGTCAGAAAAGTCGCTCTGAGAAGTCGGCGTCCCTCGGCGTGTCCGGCTCTAAATGGCGCGTTCATACAGGCGACACGCAGCAGTCGCGCTACCGACTAGCGACAAGCGACCATCGATGTCCACACGGCGGGCGGTCGGTGGGTCACTACCGGCGAGTCGCTTCTCAAGAACCGCCGTCGATTCCGTATTCTCGACACATTTTTCTCCATTTTCGCGGTTGCACGGCTACACGCGCGTCGATTTCACGCTTAAAGGACAGACTGTCGATATTGGCCTGGGTTTGTCGGAACCTTGCAACGCAAACGGAATCGCTCCATCGGCGTGCACTCACTGGAGGTTCCGTGGTACAGTGTAAGTACTTGTCAAGCCAAAAGTCACGGATTTGATGCCAGGCCGAGTTCTTTTTCGGGCACTCGTTCGCATATGGCTGTAGCTTGTTATAAAGAAATTGGTACTCTTTTATAGAATTCATTGGAGCGGCCGCAGAGGCTTCCATAGATCAGTATTCACGACCCGTAATGTGGTGCCAGACGAGGCGTTTGACTGACATGATAGTTGAATTTCCCGCAGAATATTGTGACGGATGTAAACAAACGCATTGTGCACCTCACGTCGCTTCCGAGGCGCCACTGATGGATTCAGCCAACGGGAGACCTGGCGACCGGTCCGAAAATACAGCCTGGTGCGACTGCCCCGAACCGGTCGCTTTTGCGACCGCGACTGTCACTTTTGCAACAAAACCTGTCGCGCGACAGTGCGACTACTGTACTGACTAGTGTACTGCCTAGAGGTGTCACCAACAGTAACGAAGCCATATTAAAAAAAATACAAAAAAACCAACAACTAATTTTTAAAGTTTTGACATCAGTGATCAGGAAGAAAGTAGAAGAGATCGGCTGGTGGACTGACACGAATTCTTTTGAGGGTCATTTGCCGCTGCATTTTTAACCTATCAGATTATAAAAAGGAATAGACAGAGTACCTTCATGCAAGCTTCTTAAGGTGGTGTATGACATGCCTCGTGCTTTTTTAATTATGCACTCTGCTTCACGGTAAGCAGTGGTGTCTGAAGTAGAGTTGTATGTACTTTTAGGTTTCGTTCCTTTGTTTTTCGTAATGAGGAACGCATGATTAACCAGTTTTTTTTTTTCTCTGTACTGGAAATGGAACACTGTCACGCTATTACACGTTAATTGTGTGTCTTAAGCGACAGTTTCCATTCCACGGGAACAGAATTTTTTAAGAATGTATTTGTTTAGTGAGGTCATCTTAGTAATGACCTCTTAGTAAATGTATTTAGTTTTGGCACATTTAAACATTGTAATGTTATTTATAACTATCTGTTTATGTCACAATAATATATACTTGTATTTCGATATAATTTGTGAGAAAATAAATTTGGGCCCTCGTCTAACCAACATTCTGCCTATTTTACTGTAACGTATAGCATTTGTGGTCTTGTGTACGAAAAAAAAACAATAAACAAAACAGCTTGAACATTTTCTGAAGACCCCTTGTTTCCTTCTCAAGTTATTGCGATGCTAAATTTGCATATATAGATAGCCCGCTGAAACGAAGCGAATGTTTTGTTTTTGTTTTCGTTTTTCTATAGCTTTTCAAGTTTTCCTTTTTTACTGCAAACCACAAACTCAAAAGCACACGCAAAAAAAAAACAAAAAAAAAACAATTGCGCTCCAAGATTTACGAAACTAGAATTCTTCGTAGAGCCAAAAGCTCTGGAGCAGCTCGCCAGAGTCTTAGTCTTCTACCCCTGTGGCCTATTTAGAGTACACTCCAAACTCCTGAAAACAACAATAAAAAAAAGAAGCTCTAAGTGTGGTTAGCATTTTCAAGGGCCAAAAATGTTTCGCTTCTGCGAAAGTGTACATTTAAGGAAGTTTCACGCGGCAAACCCGATAGAAAACTTTTGGCCCACCGAATGCCAGTTTTAATTAGTACGTCGGAATGCGCTAATGAGACTTGCGAGGAACTGGTTCTGTCTGCGAAGCGTGCCTTATTGCAGGGAGCCCACCTTTGCTGCGTCGCCCTCTGCGTCACTTCACAGGCACTGTGTTTACTGGGTCGACTTAAAACGCAAAATGTCCAGGCTGCAAAAATTTAAACCATTCACATCGTTTTCAAGCGAATTTTGTCGGAGAACATGGGGAAAACAATTCACGAGTGTTTGACTGTATAATTTTAAACGAGATCTATTTGGACGTCCACCCTTTTTAATTGGGTCTATTTAAGGCCCATCCATTCTCGGCTGTTGTGTTGAGCGGTAACTCCAGTGAAGTAGGAAGGCGGTAACTCCAGTGAAATAGGAATGCGCACGTAGTATTGATAATGATATTGATATTTATTTGAGCTCAGGACTGCCCCGCCGCCGCAGATAAGCAAGCCCCCCATACCGTGAAGGTGAAGGTGTGGGCGACTTGTATGCACGAATGTAAGTAGCGCGTAAACGATATGGGCGACGGTATTTAGCGCATAAACAAAGACACGAATAAAAAAGAAAAAGAAAAGACGAAGGTTTTTAATTGTTTTAAGAAGGTAGAGAAAGTAACGGATTTTACGAATGTCCGCGTTTTGAGCTTTCATTCACCAATACATGGGGTTTCGTAAAACAATATTCCGATCAGTGGCAGATTTTCTTTACGCGCACAATAATTCTCTTTTAAACATAACGTATACTTTTAAGCTAGTATACAATCCCAGAGATCCACGACTTATGGTAACAAAAATACAATAACACGGCCAGTTGTCTTTATAAAAGACTATTCCTCGGCGGGAATGGAACCACTCATCTCTCGCCTATTAATCCCACACCCCATTTTTTGGGCTTGTGAAGCGGCTGTGGTTAACAAGGTTATAGCTAGAATGAATGTACTCGTATGGCCGCAGATATTCTCTCACTGCCCCAATATAGCATGGTGCTCAAAACATGCAGCGCATTCTGTGCCTTCCGGTGTTTTCCGTACGATGAAGGTATACGTTTAATTTTTGTATTCTTTCTTTGTTTGCATCATTCTCGCAATTTGCGACCCGAGGGTACCAAGCGCCTCTTCAGGAACACCTCGTTCCTGCGAATTTTCAGAATCTCGTACAGAAAAAAAACAAAAAAACACTTCGACTAGATGGAGTTGACTTTCACGTGTTGTTTTGCCTTGCTGCGTTTCTGTAGGGCGGTCCTCGAAACGCCTTTATTCACTTACGTCAAGCCGCTCTCCGTCACGTTGCTGAACATCATTCACCACTCTCTCGATTAGTTGGCATGCAGGACTTGGTTATTGGTGTCGTTTTTGGTGTTGGTGAAACGCACAAGCATGACAAGTGGCTCCGTCGACACAGAACTTAATAAGTACGACCGTGGATGTGTTTTGAAACGCAGAACGCAGTAATTACTTCGTCTTTTTTTTTTTTTTTTTTTAATGCGAAAGCAATAACTCTCCCATGGAGCGAGCCGACGTCATCAGTTTGAAACGCGAAAACGGCACCTAGTTTCCGCGATCACAATTGGAGCGGAGTTAAGCTGATATATTTTCGGCTTCGGTCCCATTGGCTGGCGCGCGTCGACGAGGCTGTCATTGGCCGCTGCGCGTCAGTTTGTGTGGTGTCATCCTGACTGAGTTATCACTGATCACCGCGTTAGCTCACCTCGTATCGGTTGTACGGTGCGTGGCAATATATACGGCGCATGGAATAAACCAAGGGGTTCGTTCTGCTGGGAACTACGTTGCTGTCTGTTCCTTCCTCGCGCCGCAAGGCACACGACAGTTTGAACGACCGCTCACCCGATGGCGCTGCGTGTCCGCGAGGCAGCGGCTCCACCGTTCTACGCCCAAGGCCAGTGCGTTGTACGCCGCAGATTAAAAAAGGAGTCGAAGAGCGGCGTGCGTGCTTTCGCATTCACAACTCATAAGAAGTGCTTAGGTGTACCTCAAGCCTTTTTTCTTTCGGAGTTATCCTGGTGGCATCGATTGCGGCCATTTTGGCCGCCGTCGGGTCAACTTCTCGTATGCTTGCTCTTAAGTCCCAATAAAAAATATGTATAGTAGGAACAGATTACCAGCCGGTGCTCGTTTATGCTCCCGACTATACTCTGGCGGGCGCAATTGATCACGACGCAAAATAACTCGAACGAGGTGAAAGACGCCGTGTCCGCGCATAGAAAGTCATACGGCATAAGTTGATCAACGTAACGGCCGGAAGATCTTGAGCCTGAAGTACGTCACGGGAACTCTTTTTATAGAAACAGATGGATAAATGTGCAAGTGGGGCCTATGCGGATGACGAAACGCAAGTCTTAAGGGGATTCAAGATCACAATCACACGTGTCTGATAAACGTTATTTATACCTATATTCCCACTTCATCGCGAATATAGGTATAAATATTCGCATATAATTTCCACCACTGTACTTACGTTTCTACCACTTTCTGTAAAGAAAAAAAAAAACGTTGTAGTAGTAGCGATTACAAGTTTTCGTCCCGCTATTGTGGAAAAAGTTCAGCTAAAGCTCAAAGAACTTGTTATTTTAAAGGGAAAAAGAAGAATATTGGTTAAATTAATAAAAATGTCAAGCAACGCGGGGGTTGCTTTAATTAGTAGATTACTTGACCTTGAACCCAATACCCGAATACAACACACAAATATATCTACTCATAAAATACACGAAATCAAAAGATAATCTGGTCCGTGGCATCGTGCGAAAATACTGGCGTCGAAGGTACATTTGGCGGTGCTGTAATTTTGAAGGAAACAAAATGATACATGCTTTTCATGAATTAACAAGAGTATAATAGGAAACTATCACTATAAATTTAAAAAAAATCGAAGACTGTTTTTTTTTTTATTTCCCTTTGGATTTGCGTAACTTTGTAATTTGGAGCAAGTTTGGAGAGACATATAAATATAAACCTTTGAGATATAGCAATGATTTATATATAATTCTAACGAACGTTTGAATAACAATGTACGATATAAATTTTAAGATCGTAGCTATTAAAGTTTTGTAGATAACGGCTCAGAAATCTAGTGACAAAACGGGAAAGGAGCCATTTTTTTGCATTTTTGACGCGGAATATATAACGTCCACAATGCTGTACATATATCAGTCAATAGTTCCCATGATCTAATATAAGTGTAAAATATTCGAGATTTGTGATATGTTTAGTTTGCGTGTAGGTGTCATCAAACATGACATAAACGAAAATTTCAAAAATCAAATATATAGTTCTGACCACTTAACATTTTTCTTTTCTCTTTAAATATTACGATTTTTACTAAATATGTTTTGATCGCGTTCCCTACGCATGTTGAGGAGTAACATATAAAAAAGAGATAAGAAAAAAAAATGCGCCCTAACTCTGTGCATGATCTTATATGAAAAGAGCCTGTTGTCCTTCAGTTGTTGGCGCATACCGCAACGAGGCGACTGTCCAATGATCTGTGATATATATATATATATATATGTATATATATATATAAACGGAAGAAAACGCACCTGAGACGGTTGTTGGGGTTTTTAAAACATAGTATTGGTAAAGTTGGTCGACGTTTCGGCCTGAGCCAGACCTGGCTCAGGCCGAAACGTCGACCAACTTTACCAATACTATGTTTTAAAAACTCCAACAACCGTCTCAGGTGCGTTTTCTTCCGTTTATACTTTTCGTCATCCTGCGCTTCGTTTTCTCTCTCTCTCTCTCTCTCTATATATATATATATATATATAAATTGGCAGCGACCTTTACCTGAAAACCTCTTTAATGCATGAAATGCTGGAGCAACATCACCTAGGGTTATCTATAGGTGTTGCTAGTAGGGAAGGCACTCTCGTTGCTAGGAGAGGGGAGGAATGTGGAGAGAAGAAGAGAGGGAATGGAGGAGAGGGATGGGGGCGGGTGAATTGGTGTCACTTGACACATTTTCACGCTAAATTTAGCTGGGAGACAGGATTGGTGTCTAGGTCAGAAGACTTGAATTTTCCCGCTATATTTAGCGGAGAAACTGAGTTGACGTATAGGTCACGTGCTATCGATTTCCCCAAGGTGTATAGGTCACGTTACGTCACGTGACGTCACTTTCCCGCTAAATTTATCGGAAAATGCACGTACGGAGGGACGGAGGAACAAACGTTTGGGATTGGGGCACAGCGTTAAAAAGCATTTTATGCTTTAAAACATATATATATATATATATATATATATATATATATTAGATGTTTATGTAAACATTTTGCCTCGAGACTCGAAGGTCTTAGCAACGTAAATATTTGGATGCTGCAATATAATCGTTGGTTGTTGAGCATAGAGCGTTATGTGTAGAGCCAAGGAAAGTCGCTCCACAGCAAAGAATGTTCTCCATAGTGAGAGGAACACCCAGCACTAAGAATATTTCCATCTGATGACGGTGGCGCTGGTGCTTAAATCGGCGGCAAGATAAAATTAGTGCTCAATAGTTTTACGAGGTTGGCACTACGAGAAAAGGGATGTAGCCCAAATATCCATGGTGTGTGAGTAGGAAAAGGGGTCCGCGATCGTAGATCACTTTCCTCATAAAGGCAATCCCGGCTTCGTCCATATAAATATATATATATATATATATATATATATATTATATATATATATACATATTCTGAAGAGATTCTTTTTTTTTTGTTTTGGAACATACATACTCGTCCATGTCTTGCTTGATCGAAGTTTCTTCGAATCGGGCTCCTCACGCTTCATCGCCCGGACAAAACTGCCAACTTTCATCTGACAAAGAGCAGCGTTCTCGATGTCTCCTTCTTTCGATGAAACAAACACAGAGCGGACCAGTGGACGCTAGAAAATTACTGCGATGTGTATGTGTGTGTGTGTCGCGAACATCAGTATTAACTTCGGACTCGGCTGGCCATTGAGGACCGGAATCCGCATTAGCGCCTGGTTCTTAGTATAATGTGTGACGAGATTGGATGTCCCCAATCAAAGAAGAAAGATAAAAAAAAAGTTGAGGATGGTTGCTTTCGGTTTTGTTGCTGCGGATTCCGGGTGAATGCCTCTGTCGGGTCCAATGATGGAGTGTGGCGCATGGCGACGGGATTGAGTAACATGAGTAACGTGAGGTACTCTCTAAATGGTAATGGATCGCAGCCGGATTCATCAGGACTGTAATAAATGTTTTTTTTTTGTATTTTGTTTTTAGCGTGGGAAAAGTAGAAGACGGTTACAATGAGAACGAGTTTAGCGAGTCAGCACTAACTTAACGAAAAACCTAATTTTGTTCGAAAGCATGTACTTTTAAAATTTTCATTCGCTATGACATCAACTGAAACTGTTGGGAGAAAAACGTGCCAATACTGTGACCGAAAAGTAAGGCTCGGCGCAAAATTTGAAGTATATTCAAATTAAATTATTCCATTTCGGAGGTTGGCAGTTTAAAAAGAAAAGTTGACAAAGCTATTCTTCTGGCTCTTTACGAGTACAATATATGCTATCAGAAGAGTCCATAATGATGTGAGCGTACTGCATCATAGCAATATTTACACATTCCAAGCCCATATCGTTCGGGTTTGCCACTTCGAAATTTGAGGAACGGAAACACCCCACGCCCAAGCGCTGCGCGAGGCACCGGCTGTGAAACCTGTAATTGCCTGAATATTTTCCGTACGGTGATTTCAAAAATATTTTGTACTTCCGAAAACAAAACACAAAGAAACGTGTTTTTCAATCTGGAGCTTTACTTAAGACGAATGCATTAAAAGAACCGCACGCGCTAAAAACGTTCAACACATTTAAGAGTGTTCCAGATTCTTGCACTCATGACTACACACTATCAGCACCTTCATTTTAAGTGATATACTAATTTTATTTGTAAAATGGTGTGGTGCTGCATGAAACACCCTTTAAGGTCTGAGGGGTGTGAAAAAGATGTAGAAAGGTTAGCTAAAGTAAAGTGATGCGAACACCGTTTTGGGGTTGTGTTTGACCTTTAAAAGCGAATTGAGCGAAAGTCGTTTCAGCAACAATGTCGAATAATGTTTCCTGGCACCAATGATTTTTACTTGGAAATACATTCCTCGCAGTTAAATAGATTAGGCTTTACGTTATATATTGTCGAGAGCAAAACATCACTCTTGCAGCCTTCGTAGCTGCGGAGATTATTCTCGTGCCAATGACTGTCTTTGAATAGTCGGGTATTTAAGGTGGTGGAGCAGCCAGCGGCGTCGTTACTCCACTCTCCTGTGTGATCTACGACGTTTGTAATCTGCATTGGCCGTTTCTGTGCGTGTATGAACTGGATGGGACACTCGTTGCTTCTAAACTTGTTTCTTGGAAAGAAAAGGTCGTAGAAGTCTGATAAGATCGGCAGTTTCCTATTTGTTTTTATGCCCATCAGCATTCTAATGGTTTTTCTGTAACATCGTTAGGGTGCTACTCCTAGTACAAGCTGATTTACACCCTTAAGGGTATAAAACGTTTTAGCGTGTGGCTCAGGAGCTCGGACGAAGTCGTTGTAGCATCCGGCGTCTGTCAGAATATTATCAAAGCTATCGGGATGTACACTGCACTGGGACACGCTCGAAGCCCTCCGTATTGATCTGGCTATATTCAACTTGGCAAGCGAGAAGGGCAAATGGTGTCGCCCTTTGATAGGTATATAGTTTTAGTTACAAATGGGCGTCCAACATATAAGAGCGATTTTCGAATGTTTCAACCAAAATATGATGTATGGAATGTTGTACGAAAACGCGGACAGCAATACTCAACTACGAATATAATATTACCAATAAACCTTTCCAATGATTGTTTAACAATTTACGCGCAATAACGCGATACACTCAAACATTGTTTTTTTTTTTTTGTTCTTTTCTTGCTTAACAGATGACGTCTTATTCTGGAGTACTCTCAGCTCTCCACGACGTGCATATCGGATGGTACCAATATTCTTTTCGGAATTTTTAATTTGCCTTTTGTGTTGTTACATTTTAAACTTAGTGAAGAACGGAATACCCGCGTACTTTGCATCCGAAGTCGGAAGTGTCTCGCGGGAGAGTTGCATGATTGTAGATGACTAAAGAATGCACGGTTGCAAAATAGCGCAAGATCACGCCTAAAATAAAATAACAGGGAAACAAAAACTGGTGGCTGTCACTAAAAACAACGCTCCATGCTCTCTTCGTTTTTTTTTTATCTTATGGAAGAAAGCTTCTTATAAAACAAAAATACAATTTTCGACTAAATATGTAATTTTGAGGGGTATATACGTCTCAGAAACCTATCATGAATACCACGTTTAGACCTTCTGGCGATCAATACTGAACTCTGCGGTTTGTGCACTCACGTATAAGCATCCCGTCGAAAATTCACGCTTCACAATTTTACAGTCCACTGCGCTTTGAATATAGTTTTACGAGCAGCACTTCAAGCAATTATCTTCACCCATGAAGCTACGATACATTTAGCCTTACTAAAGCCGCCATGAAAAGATTTTTGAAACACCGCTCATTAATTTTCTCATTGGGTCTCTGGTGCCTACCAGACCGAGCTCCGAAAGTAATTTAAGTTGCGTGCGAAGATTTTTATTAAAAAAAAAAAAAATAGAATGTACGCGATAGTTTGGTACGAAGTACCGTTTCATAGAAATCAGGGAGCAACGGTGCATTGCGTTGTGCCGCCCGCACACTAGTGTTTCTCGTGTGCTTTTTTTTTTCTCCTATAGTAAAAGCCTTTTTACTAATTTGTTCGCAAGTTACATAAATATTTTTTTAAGTTAAATTAAAAAAGAGCAAGATATTTCTAACTCTCCCCGATCTGACCTGAAATATTATGCCGAAGTTTATTTGGCGGCTGCAAAAAACGCAGTGCACTCGCGGCATTTCGGTGAAGGACGACACGCTCTCTCTAACTTGTGCCGATACGTACCATAGATATAAAAAGGGGAGAGATCTTAAATCCTTTCAACGCTAAAATCGTTCAACTGTCCCTTTAAGTTATCATCGGCTTCCGACATGCACATGTGACCTTCTGTTTTCCTTCTTGATTTCTTTTTTTTTTTAAATTTTTTTTCGGTGGTTTTTGAAAAGAGCAGATTTTAAGTTCTCTCCCCTGAAATCTGCTTATCTAAAATAAAAAGGAAACGGTGTTTTTTTTTTTTTTTCTGCCTATAGAGCGTTGTTTTTTGGGGCCGGCTCTGAGACAAAAAAATGGCGTCCTGCTTTTCTGACGACGTTAGCGTAAAAAAGAAAATGTCACGTTTTAACTCTTTTAATATAAATTTTGTGAGTTCGCGAAATATCTATTAAGTTTACCAAAGAATTTACGGATCGTACTGGTGCACAATATGGTAGTATTCAAAGCAGATGCGTTTATCTGCGTGATAGGGTTCGGTACTTCAGGAACTGGGTTTGTACGTAGCGGAGAGTGCGACCCTGTTAGCCCAAACACGCCATCGACAGGTTGCTTGGCTTTTGCGTGTTTTATCTACAAATGGGAAATATCGGCCAGAAACTATACACCATAAAACATCGGGAACGTCTACTCTTCACCAAGAAGTAGGGATGGCGGAAATTTACGGAAAGACCTCGACAAATCACGACGCTGAAAAACATTAATTTTTTTTTTACTTTTATACATATTTAAGGCCTCGTCATTCGCCGAGTTCCCTCCGCAAAGATTGCAGCGATTGGCATTCTGCAATGATCTGCCGGTAAGCGGACGCTCCGGATATTGTCCAGTGGACGTATTCGCTTAACAGATTAAGGAACTTGGGGCGTGGCCTAAGATGTTCACGCTTCTTAAATCGGGATTCCCTGTTCATTCACACCGGAGGGATTCTGTACCTTTGTTTGCGTCCATTGTCCGAATAAATTTGATGATAAGATGATACGATAGTACGTTGCTGGGGACTCGACACACCCGGTGGTTCCTAAGCTGTCGGGGGCCGTAGACCTTCTTTCCAACGCTTATCAGCCAGGGAAAAAATGCCGAGTCACTGAATTACGAATTGCAGCTGCATGCTTAGCGCACATCAGAGCAACAGCGCATACGCGGAAAGCGTTCCGCAGCCCAAAAGACTGAGTAGCAGCGCGCAGAAGGCGATTTTTTGGAAAGAGCTATAGTAGCATATAAATATAAGGTTAGATGTCCTCATGGTAGGTAAATGACACAGGCAGCAACTTTTTTTCTTCTTCATTACCGGTTACGAGCAATACCCGTTAAAGGGCCAATTTTGGTATTGGCGCCATCTTTGTCGTCTACGCGTGTAGCAAACCCATTATTGTTTGATTATATTACGACGGGGTTACGTCCGTGCAAAAAAAGGTTTCGTTTAAGTAGGTCGCGTGATCATCGCTGTATTCCTGTCTATTGTGAGAAAGTTACGGAGGGCTCGAAGGTGATTTTCGCCAAAATGCTGTGTCTATAGAGTAGTGAAGTTGACATTAAATGCGAGATTCGTTTGTGCAACACTTGCACAGAAACCCGCTTCGAGGTGTTGTAGGTCTCTGCTATGCATTGTTTAAGCTTAAAGGGGCCCTGCAATCATATTTAACCGTCTACCTTTTTTTCGGTTTCCAGATCTCTTGGGGTTCGGGCAAGCCAGCGGGCATGGCGTCCTATTTTAACCCGCGGTGCCGAAAGCCCGTGAAAGGTGACGTCTTTGGTCCTGGCCTTACTAGTGGTCATAGCATCTAAAAGCTTCTTTTTAGTCGAAATACAAAATATAAGTGGTGCGAACCGTTTCAATTATTTATAAAAGTAGTTTTTTTCAGTATTTTAGATCAGAAAAGAAACAAATGCGGTTGTACGGAAACATTTCTTGTTTCCGTACAAAGTATGGAAGCAAGAGATGACCCGTCGACATACCCGCCACCAAGCGGTGGAAAAGGCGGCGCGTACTAGAAAGGGGTAGTGGGATCAGGCACCGAGGGGCGGCGAGCGTAGAAAGGTCCCCGATGTACGCGGCGGCGCTGCGGTTGAGGATCCGACCGGTTCCGAGCGTTCCGGAGGCCTTCGGAGCAGCTTTGGCTTGCGAAGTTGGCAGTTTGGCGGTATGGCTGCGCGAAGTGGTTCCCGTTCTGAACTGATCTTTACCCCGTGTTTGCTGTCGTTTGTGGCCAATGAAGTGTCATGTCGAATTATTGTTTAATCGCGCAGCAAATGCAATGCGAGCCGCCCTGGCTGCCCGCTTCATACAGCCTATCCAGAACATGCTTTTAGTGGCACCCTCTCCAGTCGTCGACACGGGGTGCGGCAGCCGTGAGCGCTCGCTGAGCTCACTACCTCTTTTCTAGTTCACGGCCACTCAAGCAACCAAGGACGCCAAGAAGGAGGTTATTTTTTGCTTGTTTTCGTAATTTTAATTTGCTTATACGTCTTAAAATAAAGCAAATTCGAGAAAAGAAAATTTTCATTAAGGTACTACGTTCAGTGCTCTCAGGTTCAGTGCAAACTAAAAACCAGTAAAAAAAGTCCTTGCAGGGCCCCTTTAAGTACAGACGTAGCCGACCCTACGAGCCAACGGGACCAATCAACCAGCGCAAAGAGCGCAAGTCACTGGGCATTTTTTGTTTATTAACACTTACAGAAACATGACGAACGCCATGATGGTGCGCTTTTGACGCTTTGTGATTGATCGCATCAGCTCGTAGCATCCGCTGCATTTAGCCTTAAAAGGGTAGTGCAACGATTTTAATGTCGAAAGAATTCGCAGCTTATATATTTTTTATATTGTTTATCTATGCACAAGTAACAAAAAACGCATCACCCTTGCCTTGAAAAACTGCTATTCCGCTGCGTAATGGCAAAGCGAAGAACGAATTATTTGCCGATCTGCAGCCGTGCGTGGCCATTACGGGTACTACGGTGACACGCCTTTGGAGGACAGGCGGAAGTCTAGAAAACCTGTCCCCTCCCCCACTCGCTGCTACACCCGCCGTCAGCCCCATGGCGAACCGTCTTTTGTGTCGATCGCTCGCCACGAGCTTCGATGAAGCTGACCCTCGTAGAGTCGACAATTCCGGAGGAAGCGGCGGGGGCTCTGAAGAAAGAGCCCAACGGGAAACCAACCAGGGGTGCTATTCTGGTCAAAAACGGGTACCTTTCGGGTTGTGAGTCGTGACGTAGCGAGAAAGAAGGGGCGGAGCCTCAAACTAGGATGATTCTTGTTTGAGGCTCCGCCCCAACGTTCGGGTTCACGCACGCGGTCAGCTAGAATCTGACGATCCCTGTACGTCACGATGACGTGTCCACGCAGTTGGGGCGCAGAAATCCCCTCATTTCCCTCTGTTCTTTTTGTTATCTTCTTTTTTTCTTCCGGGAGTTAGAACGAGCGAATAACGGAGAAAAGAATACCTTCCGGAAAATGGAAGGAAACAGAAAAAAAAATTATTATTCTTTTATAAAATACGAAGATTATTTCAATAATTATGACGTAAAGTAAATTTAGCTAAGATATCTCAACTTGTTTTCTCGAAGTCTTTCGCTACGGTCTTTCAAAACAAACATGGCGAAAACCGCGGTGGCATTACGAGAATAAAATATTATGTGAATGTACGCTGTGACACCGATCATCCTTTGTGAAGCCGCCGTGAAGATAAGCTGCAAATGAGATGTCCTCTTTGCCTGTGAAGGAGGCTCGAAATGGATACAGAGCTGACGACGACTCTGCGGTAATATATGAGAAGTCGTGAGATCGACGCAGAGTGTACCGGTTGTGAACATGCTGTGGATGATGACGGAAGCTAAGTCTTGAAAAAGGTCTGTCTCAGGCCGAAATGTCAACGAACTTTACGAATAATATGTTTTAAAAACTACAACAACCGTCTCAATGTCACGGGTGTGGAGCTGGGAAGAAAAGAAGAAGAAGAGAAAAGAGGAATATAAGAATCGCGAGGAACGGCGGGCAGGTGCGGCAGTTCTGATCCGACGCTTCTTGAAACCGGCAACGCTCCGGCTCCTGAAGCCTCACCGAAACCGGCCCCGCTCCGGTTCCTGAGGACCCGGCAACGCTCCGGCTCCTAAAGCCTCACCGAAACCGGCCCCGCGCTCCGGTTCCTGAGGACCCGGCCACGCACCGGCTACTGAAGCCTCACCGAAACCGACCGCGCTCCGGTCTCTGAGAACCCGGCAACGCTCCGATCCCTCAAGCCACGACGAACCGGGCAACGCACAGGTTCCAGAGGCCACACCGAAGGCAGCAACGCTCCTGAAGCCCCGCCACGTCAGGCGTGAGTCGAGCTTTTGTGGGGACTTGACTACGGGGACTCTTGTCTGCTTTGAACTTTTCCTTTTCATTCTCTATTGTTTGATAACCACCTCCTGATTTCCTTTTATTATTTTAATACGTATGCACATGCCTTTGTCTCACATGGTCTTGTCTCAATCATTTCGCGTGTCGGACCGGGCGAACGTGACACTCAAGTGCGTTTTCTGCCGTATATACTTTTCGCCATCCTGCGAAACGTTTCTCCCTCTCTCGCTCTCTCTCTCTCTCTCTCTCTCTCTCTCTATATATATATATATATATATATATATATATATATATAAATATCTTACACCTTGACCAAGCTAACAACGCCTCGATGGCGTGCATTATCAAGCGTTACCTAACTCGTGTCGCCTAAGCGCGCTATTGACTCGTACTTTTGCTTTTGTTCAGGAAATGCAAGCACGTGGTTCTGTCTTAACATACGGGGCTCGATTTTATCAAAAAAAAACCTTATGCTCGAGTGTAAAACGAGAGGCCGTTACACGCAAGCGAGGGTAGCATAAAGTATACCTAGCCCACCACAGGCAATGCATACGCATATAAGCATACAGAGCATATAGAAATACTCTCTGCATGCTTATGAACCAACGAACGCACAACAGTGTTTTGTTTGCTCTCTCTCTTTGTGTTTGCCCATTGTTCAGGCTGGCCTCCTTGTATTCTGTACCAACTGGCTCAACTTAAACCAGAAACATGCTTAGTCAGTAATAATCATAATCTCATAATCACTGATATTTACCAAGCAGCGGAGCAAAAAGGAAACTCCGGAACGTGCGGTCCGCAATTCGACTTTTTTGCTCGGTGTCAGAGAAGGCAAACGGGAGAGCAAGCATGCAGAAGATCTAAGTATGACTCGAGGGATGCTGCGCTAGTGGGAGATTGTCCGCGCGCGAGATTGACTTTTGAATAACGAAGTGTGGCTCCTTATCTGATCACGCGACGTCGCAGTTCCTGAATAAAGTCCACTTTGTCATTTTGAGCGTCTTGTGCGTTGCCCTAAAGGTGACTGACAAGCTGTTTGTGCTCGCCTAGGTTTTTTTTTTTTTTAATTTATTACCTTATCCTCAGCGCCAGATGGCATTACAGCGGTAGTGGCGGGGGGCGGGGGGGGGGGGGGGGGATATACATGAATTATATACAGAAGCACTATTCTAGAATATCTCAGGAAGCGCATATGCACAGACTAAGAAATACAATAAGTAAGGGCATTTGAAAGCAATAAAAAAAAAAACACTTCACAATGCAGAAAAAAAAAAAAAAACTTGGGGGACGCTTAAGCTTTGTTTTTGAGTGGGACGCGGTAGTGTCATCGGGCCCCGTTCGCCAAGACTTATATAAACCCGCGCTCTTTCCCAAGCCTTGCAAGCGCGTGTGCGTGGTCTAGTCGGTAGCGTCACGTGTGACGTCATGTCACGTGACGTTCTACGTGACTGTGACGTCATGAGCCTATCAACCCGCTAAAATTGGCGCAACATTTTTCCGCTAAATTGGGAGGGAAAATTTCCCGCTAAATTTGGCGGGAAAATATTTCGCAAAATGTTGAGAGAAAATTTTCCGCTAAATGATTTTCCAGCCAAATTTAGCGGGTTGTTAAGGTCATGACGTTACAGCCAAGGTTTGACGTCACACATGGCGACGCGCTTTGCATTATGGGATTTTTTGGTCCCACCGACGCCGGATTTTCTACGACACGAGCTCCTAAACACTATCGCGTTAAAAGCGTCATTGTCCACAATTTCATCAACTTCCGAGGCATACTGATTCCATTCGACAATTGTTTTAGGGAAAGAGGATGATTTGAACTGGTTGGCTTTACATTTGTACTCACGTACTTTTTTCTTTATTGCCATTTCTATTCCCACACCTTCTGCCGATGGCCAACAGGTGCAATATATGGTTGGGGGGGGGGGGGATGTAAGTTTTACCCTGAATTCCAACTCTGCGATAATATATGTTATGAAGTAGTTTTAGCCTTAATTTCTGCCTTCCTATTTAAAGAGATTCCCAACACAAAGATTGTTTCACACTTGTCATGCTAGGTTGTCTGCTGTAATTTCCGTACAGATGTCTGGCTCCTGGGTTTTGGACACTCTAGAGTTTATTCTCATTAACAGCCATTTGTGGGTCCGAAACTGCACAAACATACTCAAGAACAAAAATAATATCTTTAGTACAACAAATCTCGCGCACATTGCGGAAACGCAACGTGCTCGAGATTGTCTAGTATTTCATCGTAAGAATCTCAATATTCTACAAGCTTTCGCAGTAACAAAAATGACATGTCGATGCCAACACGAAGACGGTCTTGGGAATACTCCTAAACATTTCAATTCAAACACGGCTTGGAGGGGTGTACTGTCAATATTGTAGATGTTATCAGAAATACTTTTTTTCTTGCAAACACATATGCACGTTTTTTTTCTAAGTTTAGCTTCATTTTCTATTCTTGGCACCCCATGTATATTCTGCCAAGGTCGCGTTGTGATGTATATGTGTCCTTTCTTTCAATTTCACGGTACACGACACGGTCGTCTGCAAACAATCTCACGTGAGAAGTAATGCTTTTCTGAAATGTCCTTAATGTAAACAAGACACAGCAACGGGCCCAACACGGACCCTTATGGGATGCACGAGGCCACTTGGATAATTTCAGATGTAGCTCCATTCACAACTACGTATTGCGATCTTAAATTCAAATATTCCTGAATCCACTCAACTACATGGGGATTGATAATAAAGTAATGTATATTTGCGAATAAGTTAATCATGATCAACAACGTCAACATCGCCAAAAAGGACCTATAAGAGCCCACCTACCCAGAACACAATTCGCGGCTCGAAATTCCTTTCCTTTGGGCCCGAAAACAGCAGGTCGAAAATCGGCCAGTTTCAGCCGCGCTTACATACTGCTGCATGATCACGTGACGTTCAAACTAAAGCGTACCAAATATATTCACAGTCGTGGGCAATCTAAAGCATACATTCATTAAAAGATATAATAGAAATTCTATTTTTGTGGTTTACAAAAAGTTGCAAATACATTGATAAAAACATGTTGAAGAGATTAACGGAAATACAGTCTTTTACAAAAGATTAGAGCCCACCGCTCGCGTGGCCGGAGGGGGCTTGCTCCAGTGCAGCGGCACTCTTATCGTTGGAGCTCACGGGCTGCGAGATGTTTGAGAGCGAAAGGGACCTTCGCTCTCGCTATTTTGCGTCATTTCGTGATCAAGGCGAGCGCGACGCGAGAGCGAAGTTCCTCCCACGCTCTCAAAAATATCGCAGCCAGCGAGCGCCGAGGATAAGAGCGCCACTGCACTGGAGCAAGCCCCCTCTGGCCACGCGCGGCGGACTCTAAACTTATGACAAAGTCTATACATGTATGGCGCCATTTTGGAAGGAGCCTCCATAATATGGCTGCACGACGCGATGGCGGCGCACAACTGCCCCACGTCGCGAAGGATGTAGGGCCGCTACTTCGGAACTGTCGTTCGTGGTACCGGAAAATCGATCTTCGAGCGCAGAACATCTAGCGGAAGGGATATAAGTGCGAAACAGTCGCACGAAAAACGGTGCACCAACTTCATTGTCGTCGGCGTCGTCTGCTTCACACACCGGAAAAGCGAAGAAAAGAGGGAAAAAAAAAACAAACGCGGTTGGGTGTAGCCGTATGACTTCCAGCAAGTCTCTCTCCTCCTCTACATCTCTCTCTCCTCCTTGGTACACATCATTCAGATGTCGCTGCCGTGAGCTTTCGGGATCATATGTATCGTCTTCGAGCAGTTGAGATTCTGGCCCTATTAAAAATATCTGTGACTCTAGTAAAATATTGATTGAGTAGTCGCCTGACCGCATATTAAATCGCTTGTCAAAAATATTTTTTTAACTATGGTTTTGGGTGGTGGTGGGGGGGGGGGGGGGGGGGGTGTTAGTGTCTTTTTAATGTTAACGCGCTGATCTATAGACGCTACATTTTGTGCAAATCTCCGTCGAACCCTGCTTAAGTGTCTTTGGCATTGTGCATGCAATCATATTATCAGTCATGTTTATCCCCACAGATCACTTACGACGATATTGGTCTTACCTATTTCAAAACAGGAGCATGAGCGCCTCGTACGTGCAACGCATCTGAAACGACGCCAAACATTTCGTGAAAAAGCGTATAAAATTATAACGAACTCTTAATGCATTTTGTGCTCCCTTTGTTTAATAAATAATAAAAATAATTTTAAAATATTTTTTGCTTCGCTTAATAATTGCGAATTATCCGCTTGCTGAGCAGTGTATACCGGGCGATGGCGTAGGCGAGTACCTATGGCGCTCCTACCCTGTTGCGGGTTAACGAAAGCAAGACAAGTTTTTCCCGCAAATACCTGCCCCTTCCACTTAGCTGAGCGAATGCCATAGCGGAGGCTGGTCCCTCCTCGCTTAGTCTCGCAAACAGTTGCGCACGCCATGCGTGCACTCACTGTTTGCTCAACGTTTTGACCAGAATTGCTTGCTTAGTTAACCCAACTGCTGCGCCCTTGTGTATGCATATATCATTAGTTCGCACGCAACAACTAGACATTATATAAGCGCGCGACAGAAACACCGCGGGTCTAAATGTTTTAAGAGCTATTAAAAGCAAGAATGAGTGAAAGGAAGACGCCGGTATGGCATGAAGCGAAGCACAGCGAGATACACTGTGCTGTTATGGTCGCGCTGGACGACGCGAATGTCGCTTCTTGGGTACTTGTGTTTGCATTATTCGTTGTCCCGGCCGCTATATCGCTACTAACCCCTTCGTACAAAGTTGTTTATTGTATGGTCGTAAAATGATTGTAGGTTTCCTTGGTGTCGAAGCATAGTCTTTTAAGACGGGTTATCGGGAGACAGGAAACCACTCGCAATTTATTCATCCTGAAATTCGTAGTGTAATTAGGCACAGTACACGATTTGTTTCTAGGTAAATTTAAAAAAAAAACAACAACAAGACAAAGATAGCGTCTCTTTCATTTGTGCCTTCTTTAGGATAGAAACATGGAAGCGAATACCCAGCATATTGAACTCACGCCGCAATATCGCAACTTCTAGATTTGTTTGTTATATTTCCACTTTACATGTTCTTTATAACTTGTGTTTGAAGAACAGGTCATTTCATCGCCATTCATTGGACTCTAAGTTAGGCTCGTTAAGAGGTTTCAGTGGAGCGATTTTGGGTTTCCAATAACAGTAAAATGTCAATGAGAAATGCTAAACCGGCTCAGTTCATCACCAAGGAGAATTCGGATGGACGAGGTATAGTCGTGTATAAAGCGTGAAGGAGCTCAGAATGAGATATTTAGAGAAGCAACGATAAAGGTTTCAGCCTTCAACGCCCAAATTCTATAATTTAAGAAGGAGCTGGCGCGGTGGTAACTGCTCCCGAATCCGGAGAGATGAAACTACACTTCCGTTTTCTTTTTTGTGTAACTTTGAGCCAAAGTGAACACATAGCTCAGTCATTCCCGAGTGCCAGAATCAACCACAGATGTTGTTCACCGCAGTACACATAACGGCTAGAAACAAATAATGTAAATATACAGGGTGTTTTTTTTTTTTTAAGCTTAACAGAATTGTTTAAAAAAAACCATGAGAGCTAGATTAATGCGGTCTGTGCAGGTGAGTTATACGGCCTGGGGGACATATTATAGGAGGCTAATCGTAACGATCAGTCGGCTAATTAGTTAAAAATCGTTAATGAACTTTTTAATTAATGAAAATAGACATATGCGGAGGGCAAGTTCGTCTGCTTCTTGCGCAGGGGGTAGCGGTGACGTCAGAACGCCGAGCCCTGATTGGCTGATCGCGACCCCCCTATCTGAGCGTCGTCTGCTCCTTTGCAACGTCGTCTGCTCGCAACGTCGTCTGCGTCTGTCTTACCTTTCCTGCGACTTGCGGAAGTGCAGAGGCCAGATTCACACAACCATCTTACGCCAAAAGAGTGCGTAAGACAAAACGTGAGAACAAATTCGTATTCACGAAACAAAATTATCGTAAGTTTTGCTCAGGTTACGACGGAATCCTACGACGATCAACTCAGCATGGCCGACAGCGTCGCTCAGTTACTTGGTCGCGACGATCAACGGACGTTTATTTTTGTACGTGCTCTTCTCACGCGTCCCGACTGCAAGCAGCAAGAAAAAAAGTAAAAAGTACTTGAAATAAACCACAACGAACAAGAACGCTGGATTCACAAACACCCGGGAAATGCTCCAACGGCCACGATTCCACCGACCCCGAGTAAGCGAGCTCGGCAGATAGGCCTAGCAGGCACAGCGGTGCTCCGAAGGTCCTTGGCCAAGACCGTCTGCCCACGACCGGCTGGCGTGCTGAATGGAATATGCCCGCGTATCCCTTGTGAACTCTTCAATCTCTTCCTCGTGTCATCTCCTTGTTTTCCGAGGCAGCGGTGACTCTCGCCGGTGAAAAAGCGGTGAATCTCCGACAGACGCAGGAAAGGTAAAGCAGCCATCGTTTTGACTAGCAGACGTAAAGCAGACGATGTTAACTGCGCCGACCCGCCGACGCCGTTAAAGAGTGAGGAGTCTCGCCGCACACGAAAGGCGGGAAAAAGTATTTGGGAAGGAACTTGCGGACACTAACACGCTCACTCTCGGTTCTTAGGAAACAAACCTTGGCGCCTCGGGACACCTCACCAGTGAGTCCTTTGACTTCTCTCCTTAATGCGCGTCTGCTAGTTGTTAAAAACAACGTACCGCTCGATTTATTTTGTCTGCCCTCTCTGAAAGGCGAAGTCGAGCTCGCTCGTAAAGACCTGCACTTCCGAAAGTCGCAGGAAAGGTAAGACAGACGCAGACGACGTTGCGAGCAGACGACGTTGCAAAGGAGCAGACGACGCTCAGATAGGGGGGTCGCGATCAGCCAATCAGGGCTCGGCGTTCTGATGTCACCGCTACTTCCTTTCTCATGCGCAGAAGACGAAAATGAGCCCACTTGCGAGGCGTATAGTTCCAATTCGAAACTTGCTCAGCGGCATCGAAAACCACTAAATCAGTAATTTTCAGAAAGACTTTGAGCGCGTGAGAAGCGTAGTAGTGCACTAAAGTTAGCACTCGTGGAGCACGTACAAAGCTAGCGGTTGCGATAAGGCGCCCGCTCAATTTTTCTGTCGCTTATCTAGCCCCAGCCTTGTACCTGCTCCACGAGCGGTAACTTTCGTGCACTACTACGCTTCTCACACGTTCAAAGTCTTTCTGAAAATTACTGATTTAGTGGTTTTCGATGACGCTGAGCAAGTTTCTAATTGGAACGATATGTCTATTTTCATTAATTAAAAAGTTAATTAACGAATTTTAACTAATTAGCCGACTGATCGTTACGATTAGTCCCCTATACTATGTCCCCCTGGCCTTATAACTCACCTGCGCAGACCGCATTGACCTAGCTTTCATGGTTTGTTTTTAAAAATTCTGTTAAGCTTAAAAAAAAAAACACCCTGTATAATCTATTCTAATATTTTATTATCTTGAATTATATTTTGATATTTCAGGAATACAAACTCTTCCGCATTTACAGGCACATTCTTACGACGGCAATATTTTTTTCACTCCGTTTATTTAACTGAAAAAGAATTTTGTAAACTTTTGCAACGAGGGAAAGTACGCAGGGCCAGCTGGCTAGGAAACATAATTTTAAGAAAACCTGAGACTGGGTTGGGCTGTCTGTGTTTTTTTTTTGTCGCAGTCTCAGGTTTTTTTCAATGTCGTAAACTCGACTTCCAGTCGGAAGTTTTATGACAAGAAGAATCGTGAAAACTATAATCTGAAATTGAAGTTGGAAGGTTGGGTGGACGTGACTGGTTGGTCTGTATATTACTTTATTCAACCAAACCGAGGCGTTTGAAAGAAACAAAATAGTTGTTCCAAACTGACAAGCTTTTTATGTATTAGCTTTCGCCACTGGATTGTATTGAATTAGAACTTCGAACGTCTCTTGAATCGCTACTCTGTGGCAAGGTTCAAGAGCCCGACTCCTCCTCGTCTTGGGCGTTCCATCGTTCGAGAGGTCTGCGGCTGACACCCCCAAAAACAGTCAATAAAAAATGGGTCGCTGTTTTTTTCCTTTCATCTTGGCGATTTCTTTATCACCGATATGATAAAAAAATGGAAACATGGTGAGCGATATTGCGAAAAGGAAATGTTAGTCTTCTACCTCATATATACACCAATAAAGCGAAATTCGAACAAGGTAATGCCGCGAGGTTATCTTGACGCTAAACAGGGATCGGCACGCCTCAGCAAATATATCTAACTTTTTCTTTCCTGAAGAGGTGACTGCCGCGGATGTTATTACGAATTGAGACGAATAAACTGCTTACGTGGAGGGAAACACAAAGTTGCTTGTAGCCGTCGATGTTTTTGCTCAATCGACTCACTTATTTTTTTTTTTAATTGAAGCGTGAAGCCGACATTGCTTTCTTGTGGTTGTGGCTTTTATTTTCCTGCTCGTTGTATTTTGCTTGCAGGCGGGACGGGTAGAGTGTAACAATATACATGGCGTCTTAAAACAAAAGAAACCTAGGATGAAATTTTTTCGGCGATGTTATCCTATATATAGCGCTACTTGTTAGTAATTACATTGAAAGGCACGTGTCGTTAAAGAAAAAGTATATATTTTATCTTTATTAACTTCGATTTATTAATTTTAGTTTTTGGTAGAAACATGCCTAATGCGAAAACAAGGGAGAATCAAAATTATGTACTTTTATGTCAACACATAAAAACAAAACACGTTTTTCGAAGCTGTCCCGTAGCTAGCTTTTGATGGCTTTTGAAGATGGCCGGCTGTCACGTTTAATACCGTAAATTGATTTAGCATATATTCATTTCTTCACATAATTATCAATATTTTTTCTACCGATAAATGTTCGTTCCCCCTGCAGATGGAACACTCTGAGTATAAAAAGTAGCGACTTTTGTGATCGTTTCTATCCTAGCGCTTGAATCACGAAGGCAAAAAAAAAGTTCCTCCAAGCTAATCAAAATTTTTGCGCCTCGAAAGAAAAAAAACACGGGAAACAATGACGGCGACCTTAAATCAAGAACAAAGGTACGGCCAGAAATAACAGTTTATGATTTAAAACAGAGTATTAGGGGCAAGCAACCGTCCTTATTATCTGCCACCAGCATCACGTGACATACAAATTCTGAAAGAATTCGGTACTTCTTTTGTTGTGCTTGAATTCAGTAACCATATATAGCATTCGCGGCAATTGGCTCATTTTTTTATTACGCCACATGTGTAGTCAATCGACTGAAGCACGTTCGAAAAATACCTGTCATAGGACAGACGAAAATAACAATCTTGACTGAGATTAAGCGTTCTGGAGAGCTCGAGTATATATCGATAATTCTCCTTTCTTTCATTGGATATGTTGTTGTCTATTCCCAACGGTTTTGCTATACCATCTCTTTTGCATGCAACAACATTAATTAATCACATTCAACGGGTATAGATATGTTTTTTTTTATAAATTGTTCCTTTTAAAATAAATTAGGTGCATATTTGCTCTCAACTATGCATGCTAATCACTGTGGTAATCTGAAAACGCTTAGATTGTGGAAGAAATAAAAGCCCTCGTTTTTCATTAATTTTGTATGTACGTAACGTTGCCCACGGCATGCCTAGGAATGGCGAAGCATTGACATTCCTACAGTGCTTATCGCGGATTGTATTTTGTTTCAGAATAGTTAGTTAGACATAAAGTAAGTACAGAACGGAGTGTGTACGGGGGTTGCCGATTTACGCGAGGTGTTGCTAAAACGTTTATAAGACATGGTAAAAGTCGCTGCATTTATTTGTTCCCAACTTATATCCTTGATTGTTGTTCTGATGTCCGTACGGGAGTTGCTGGCAAAATGTCGTGAAAACGTAGTTAAAAGAAATTGACACCTAGATAAAAAGCTCTAAATGTCGCTTCAATGATCCGCTAAAATACAACTTAGTTCAATGTTAGTTGTTTATTTAAAATACAACTTACTCGTATTATAAACGGACAAAGGAAGTGCAGAAAATATCGCTTACTTTCAATAAGTAAGCACTCTCTTTGTCCACTCGATTCACTTGTACATCGTCTCTTAGCGCTGTCTTAAATTTTATGTATGGTAAGAAAGGTGGTTGAAGTTTTCACCGAACTATAATTGAGTAATTTATATTTAAAAAGAATACACTCCCATCAAAGCCCTTAAAATTACAGTTCAACGCTTTGAAACGCATTCCGTTTCTTCATCAGAGTTGACTAAATAGCACGGTGACGCAGCAGTGTTCTTCCGCTTCTCCTTTTTGCCCATCGAGATACCTTCTTTCTTTATTTCCGAATGCGTTCATTTGGCAACTCTATGCCTTTACCCAGCCAGACAAATGTTTCTCAAGTATGTTTACGTTCTAGTAATTTATATTGCCTGAATCAGTCAAAAATGCCAGCAGCTATACTCAGATCTCACACTTTAAGCATCAGCAGGCCATATTGAATGATAAAGAAACAGATTGCAGTGTATGTACGCGTTTTGAGATCGTACTGAGAGCCAACCCCTGCGATTTTGGAAGGGAATGTTTCGTAAGTCGAAGTCTAAGAAACTCTGAAACTCGGAAGCGAGCTCCATTGAGGATGCTAGTTATTAAAGCGTTTTAAATAGTAAATGTTGTGTTGGAGGTCACTTGTTTTATTATTAGAACGTATATTCCCGTTCTTGTTTCTCTCAACGTAGTAACCATAAATATTTGTAAATGGTATTTTACATCCACGCCAATAAGCGAACGCGCAAGCATTTATGAGCAGATGGGCATACAAAGACCTCATTTGTAAAACCAACGCTAAGGGGCTGCAACTTATAATCACGTTGCAAAAAAAAAAACACTTTATTTTATCTTTTGGTACTTAGTGTTGTAACCTAAGCAATACGCTCTTTTTCACCGAGTGACTTAAACATTTTTAATTCACCGGTGGGTGCAATTTCGTGTCCCTGCAATATGACTCCTTCCCCTTCCCCCTCCCCAATAAAAAAATTAAACGTCAGGCGGGAATGTTTGACAGGTAGTCACTTGGGCGACGCGAACTTTCGTCGAGCGAGTGAGCGCTATCGCAAAGTAGGCACTTGTTATCATGCAGGACATTCGACGCATGGAATCTGTCGCCTGTTCTCAAACGAGAAAAACAAATATATGTGAGCTCCGACAGGCAAATTTTACCCCAATATACATTCCTATTCTAAAAAAAAAAAGAAATAGTGCGCAGCGCCTCCGGCATTGTTGACGTCGTCCCGAAAATTCCCGAAACGCCTCGTTGACAACTGAGTCAAAGCCGAGCATATTTTCCTTCTCAAGGTTTACAACGATTTTTGGAAACAGGTTTCTTCTTTTTTTTTTTTTGCTGCTATTCGTTTTTGCTTGGATCAACAAGAACGCAATCTTCATTTTAAAGTACACTATATGCCGCTGGCGCTGTCAGGATGAAAAATGTATAAAGTGTAAATTTTTTTTTTTTTCAGGCATGCTTGGGAGGTTTTTCTCCACTCGAGTGCAAAAAAGAAAGTTTCATTTCGTATTGACTTTTTTTTCCCCCGATAATAACTCTCTTATAATGTAGAAAAAAGGACTTCTAAATATAGACATATCATAGTCCCTTTCACTTTAAGTCTGATCGCAGTCGACGTTACCATCTGACAAAGCCAATAAAGTTGCGCCAAAGTGCCTCGTCATGGCACTCGTCGTCTTTATGCGCTCGCTAACCCCGGCTAAACCGATGACGCTTAAAAACAATGCGCGGCGTATTAAATGTGCGTGATTGATTTAGCTGGTGATAGAAAACGCCACAAAAATATTGAGCTCCTTGACGACGCACGTTTGGCGCCGCTTTAATGGGGAGCGCAAGTTTGTCTGCTTCTCTTGCAAGGGTTGTGGTGACGTCAGAAAGACGAGTTTTGATTGGTTTTTGAACAGAGGATAGTGGGTAGACCTTGAGGCAGCTTGCTTTGAGGCCTATCCCCTATCCTTCAATAAAAACCAATCAGAGCTCGGCTTCTTTCTGACGTCACCGCAAACCACTATCCTTTAATTAGAGCCAATCAGAGTTCGGCGTCTGTCTGACGTCACCGCAACTCCTGCGCAAGAAGCAGACGACTTGCTCTCCGCATTCGCTTTGTCGTATCGTTGCGTTGGCCGGGGTCGAATCTATAGTGTGAAATGGAGAATGTATTTCTTTTTTTTTTTGGCGTGTCTCAAATGTGGTTTGTACTTGCAGCAGCGCTGATGTCAGTACGTCTCGGAATCCAACTAGGAAACAGAGCAGATACCACGTACCGTCGGAATCGTTTGAATCATTTTTTTTTTTCACTGTGAAGTCTCATTAGTCTAAGCCTCATTCCTAAATAAGGAAATATCGCCGTGGAACAACGGAAACTTGTTGATAAAAGAGTGAAGATGTTTCAAGAAACGCGTGTCAAATGGCAACTGCGATAAGCATGTAAGCGTGATATTTGCCTCTGCCAAAAGGCCCATTAAAGAAGATATATCAACGTTTGCTATATCAAGGTTATTAACTTTTTTAACTATACAGTTTTTTTTTCACACGGTATGTTTCCCAGTTGTCGCGTTTTGTTTCCAAAGGAATAGGACAAGGAATGGGTCAAGGGACACATATTTTCTTAATTATCTAGTAGGAGCCCGTACAATGCTCGGGAGCTGTTTAGGTTTAGAAGCGCCAAATGAAAATATTGAAGGCGAAAAGTTCTCACTTTTCTTTCATTCGGGTTTGTTTTGGCGTGTCCGCTTCCGCGACCTTCCGGCGGTTTTAGGTTCCAAACCGTAGGTATTTTACAGAGCTGTTTTATTGGATGGTAAGCTCTAATTCACTGCATTCAATTTTGAGAAGCTTTCAAAGTTTGAATCGAAAGGGCCGGCCCTTCAATTGCCACTATACCGCTAGAGCAACCGACATGCTGAGTGACCATCTCGCCCGTTCCACGTGCACGAAGCGTCTCATTTAAAAACTCTAAACAGGCACAGCAAATAGAAACACCTTACAAATATAATGTTTATAGTTCTACAAAAACATAACAAATAGTAACATATCCCGCAGTGTTCGCAGTTTAGCGTTTAGGCAGGCACTTTCAAATCAATTACGGCGACGACCGTCGAAGGTTTAATTACGTTTCAGTAATTAACTTATTAATGGCTAAGCTTGAAGGCGAGGATTTAATTAAGAAGTTTCTGGGCATCTTAGAAAACCGCCAAATTAATGCAATTTACAAAAAAAAAAAAATGAGGCTCATTGCGTAGGTTAAGGCGTTAATGAAATACTAAATTTCAATGCGTATCCACGTTTTTTTTTTTTTTTTTTTTTTTTTTATGGGGTGGGGGGCAGGACCGCTGGCGCGGAGATGCGTTTTCATAGGAAGCCGAAACTTTAAAACACGTCCAAATTGAGTTTTTTTTTTCCCGTTTTTGAGCGCTGTAAAATGCTGCGCATGCGTCGCATCTTTGTAATACGTGTGAATTTAGCAGTATTTTTTTTTTTTTGTAGAATGCTTATCAAGCCTATGCGCAGTTAAACTGAGGGAGATGAGGAAAGGAGGGCGCGCGGGGGCGTCAGAATACCAAGCTCTGGTTGGTATGATTAGGGGGTAGTCCTAAAGCTAGCAGCTTTTGCTTACATTGCACTGGTGGAACGCGTAACTCGATTTTAGGAAAAACGTCAACCTCTTCTAGAACTGAAACATTAAAAATAAACGGACAAGCACACGGAGGAGTTGAACTAGCCAACAAATTTATTGATTATTTTATTAACTTTGTCAATACTGACCGCAGTAGAGTGAATGAAGCACTGGTGTATGTATCGAGATTTAGAAATGAAAATATTTTCATTTATCCAACGGATGTTCATTAGGCTAGCTCTGTGATTTGTAACCTTAACAATAGTAAAAGTTGCGATATTGATGGCATGCAAATAAAACCCGTTAAATATGTGAATGCGCAAATTGCATATATTTTAACTCATTTGTTTAATCTATCGTTATCGGAGGGTATTTTTTCTAAAGAATGCAAACAGCAAAAATGTCAATATTTTATAAATCTGATAAAATGATTCATTAAATTATGTACCGGTTTCTGTACTTCCGATACTTTAAAAGGGTTTAAAAAAACTGATGCATTTTTGAATAAACCAGTTTTGTGAACAATTTTCAGTCGCTACAGATTCTCAATTTGGACTCAGAAAAGGACGATCGACTGAAGTTGCGCTGTTGAACATCAAAAAACTAATTCTGAAAAAAAAAAAAAAATTAAAATAAAATTTTAACGGCAGGAATTTGTATCGACTTTTCCAAAGCCTTTGATCAGTTAAATCATGACACACTAATCAGTAAACTTTACAATTATGGCATTCGTGGAATTGCCGCGGCGACGTTAATAAGTTATTTGAGCTTTCGTTTTCTGAGTATTCACATCAGTGGCCACTTCTCTGACCTAAAACAACTACACTCAGGTGTACCACAAGGAAGTGTGTTGGGACCTATTTTATTCAACCCATATATTAACGACATCATAAATATTTCACATAATGCCCAGTTATTAACGTATGCGGAAGATACGAGCATATTTTTTCAAGGAACGAACATAAATATTATTTCATCTGAAGTGAACAGTTCCCTCCATTGGCTTAGTTCGTGGGCACTGGTAAATTCGTTAAAAATCAATATTAAAACAAAGGTCGTTCCATCTTGCCCTAAACGTTCTCTGTGTGACATAGGTATTCCACTTAAAATGGATACATCTACCATATAAGTTGTTGCAACGGTAAAAATACTAGGGGTGTCTTTTAACCAATACATGAGTTGGAACGAACACATAGAACATGTTATGTCTAAATTATCAAAAATAATAAATATCATTTATAAACATCTTTTGTTTACAAGAAAGGGTCAAGATTATTTTATATAACTCATTGTTTGCTTAACATTTAAAGTACTGTCCTAGCTTGTATGGGGAAATACGACAAAATTAAACCTAGACAGATTATACATCGCACAAAGAAAGATGTTACGTTTAGTAGCCAATGTACAATATAATAGTCATGCCGATATTTTATTCTCAAATTTAAGATAACGCCTGTTTTTGACTTATATGCACGTACATTAATCCAGTAATATAAACATAGTATTTATTATTGTAACAGATCATTCCTTCACTTAGCTTCGCGGGTAGAAAACTATACGTTTTATCATATGCATAGTCCAGAGTGCTGGAAAGTAGCGCATCCAAGGGCCAATTACGGATTTCAAATGCTCCAGTATACTGTACCATCTACCATTAATGAACTCATTGAAACAATATTCACATAGAAAATATGTCAAATAACCAAATTAGACAATTGCATTTTAACAACCAATAATATTTTTAGAAGTTCTGTCTTGTTGATGATATCAAAAGCTGTATCATGCCCTGTACGTTTTTTTTTTGCATGTTTCGACTAATTTGTTTAAGTCTGTACGGGAGGCAGGGACCTGTCAAGCTACGCAATGTAGCTTTTTTCTCTGTCTCTTTCTCCAAACTGGAGCCAATAACAATAAATTGAATTGGATTTAATTGAATTCAATTGAACGCAGGTGTCTGGCGTTTGGCTCTCGCATTCGAATGCGTTCGACGAGTGCTGGAGATAAAGGCTGCTTGCTTTAGGTCTACCTGGGGTGCCTTCATGTGCGTTTTGCTTAGGGTGACGACATATAGCCATTTTCTTCCGAACGCTTTTTATTTTTTTCTTGTTTTGAAGTTTGTGAAGGAGCGTGTCCCTGCACGCGCTGGTGGCACTGATAGTGCTACGGAGACATTTTGTTTCCGTGATTTCTTCGTATTTTCTCTGTGAGCGCGTGCTGTCGGCATCGGGTACTACAAACGATGGCATCACCCTAAACAGAAAGGCCTGGAGGCACCCTAGGCGTACCCATTAATAATTCGAATGAAAGCTGGACTCTGTTTTTTTTTCCAGTTTCTTGGCTAATAATTTAAAGTGCACCTTGAAATTTAGCAATAAGTTTTACTGAGGCTAATACGACATCAACCCCTTTTTTTTCTGCACGATGCGTAGATTTAGAAGGAACGATTCGGTACCCAATTCGTTTACACATTCTGTAAACAAATATTTTGAGAAGCAAAAGGTTTCTTAGAAGCACCTTGAAAAAACGACGCGTTTCTAATGTAGCCCGACTTTTAATGTACGCGCAACAAGTTAATACACACGCGTGAGCAATTTATATCTGCTTAAAAAGCAACTCCGCTTCATTCATGTTTTTGAAGGAAACAATGCAGTCCTCTTCACTCTCAGCTAGAAAAACCACACGTCAAGTGTTACGACCTAGTTTTGTCTAAGTATTACATAAACGGTCCGGCAGACTTTGTAGTGCGCCAAGTTGCCGAAATCGGCCGACTCCATCGGGCGAATTTTGGCACAATCAACAGCGCGGTCGAGGCTACGGTGTTGCCGTAGCCAACATTGAGCTAAACGTAATCAACATTGCTACTTTTTGTTCGTTTTTACTTCTCTGTGAAAGCGTAACAGGTAACGTCAGCTGGGTCTCTTCTCGGCGCTCAGTAGTGGCCACGTGACTGGCGTAACGCGTCTGCGCAGCGCGCTTTTCAGCCTTGGTTGCCGTCCGTCCGTCCCGCCGTTACCGCCGTCTCCCGCGTCACAACCCCCGTCGTCGTCTCGCCGTTTGGAATTCTTGGCTCTCGGAGTTTCGTTCACGCTACGTGCGCAGACTGATGCAGCAGCTGTGCAGACGTCGTCGGATGTCGTAAACATTGAAACGTGGTGAAGATTGCGGTGCTGACGACACTTGCGCCTTGCACACAGCCGCCCGAACGGTGGCCCGCCCCGATCCCGCCCGTCGTCGCGTAAAGGATCACGTGACCGTTTGTATTATGTGGTAGCCGTGCTTTTGAAGGGCCCAAGGCCAATGTTGCCTGACGGAGCCGATGTTTCGGTTTCGGTTTCTGCTCATGTTTAAAGTGAGATTTCACAAAATATATCCATTTTCTTTCACGAAACAAACGATGGCGTTTCTTTTATTAGTTTCTTCTTTATTGTGAAATCACTCATAATCCCGAAATTTTCGGAATTGAGCGGAGTTGCACTTTAAGGGCCACCGCCAGAAAGAAGAAAATAAAGACAAAGACGGCACTTGGGCAATAAATCAAGAGCTGTCACTCTAAATCAAGCCGTTTCTTTTAAAGGTGGTTGCCATGGGGCAAACATAGCGCAAGTGCGGCTATATCGAGATTAACAACCTAGCCCTTTGACACCTGAGTGTTTTATTTTTTTAATTTCAAACTAGGTCGAGACTGTAAGCACGCTACTCCAATGAAGTGTTCTCGTTGTAACGACCTGCAACGTACAACAACAAGGTTCCGACAAAGTTGTTATATATATATATATATATATATATATATATATATATATATATATATATATATATATATATATAATTCGTATTTGTTTCTTCTGTTCCGTCCCTTTGTTTACTCTTGAGCGAGGAGATTGCGAAACTTGATCTTATTCCGGAAGCCTCGGATTCCCTCCGTGAGTCCCGTCATGCTATGAATGGAGTGGGAACTCAGGCTGCGTTGTTTCAGCTTTGGTGCTCCTGTTTCCCTAACAATGATGTTCAAGTGGGCGATCCACGCCCAAGGTTCCAGAGACGCGGCTTGTTTCGCTCGAGTGATCTTTAATGCTCTGGCTTTCGCACAAGCCGGGGAAAGTGGCTGCGAGCAAAAATTTATACTATATCGCCCACACATAGCTAGTACCTCGGGTACGTTGTTATTCTCGCATCTTAAAATCTCCACGGGGAAAAAAAGAAAAAAAAAAGAAAGAAAGTTTGAAATACTTAAGCGACGAACAATGTGGCTTTCAGGAACAAAACACTACGGGACGATATTAAAGCATTTTTTGAGTTTCTCTCACATTCGTTTCAAACTGGAAACAACAATATAATACGCATACTTAATATGAGTATGTGATTAAAAAAACAAACGAATTTAACAACACTGTCGTTACCACATTAAATGTTTTTAAAACAAAAGTTATA
Organism: Ixodes persulcatus; assembly: GCA_013358835.2. Classification (NCBI taxonomy): domain Eukaryota; kingdom Metazoa; phylum Arthropoda; class Arachnida; order Ixodida; family Ixodidae; genus Ixodes; species Ixodes persulcatus. The sequence continues at coordinate 3,611,556 of JABSTQ010009418.1, forward strand.
ATTTAATTTGGTTACTGTTCACAAAAAAGGAAACGTATGCATTATATTTTTTAAAGAATTTTTGTTATTAGAAGACAGCGCTTTAACGAGAGTTAGTATGAGAAAATAAATCGCGTTCAGATATTTTCTTACATTTATAGACGCAATTTTTAGAGACAGGTAGCGAGTGTAATAAACCGTAAAAAAGATGACCGAGCACTTCGCACTAAGAAGTTGATCGAATCCAGTAAGCGCTTTCTCAAAGTGTACAGCGTGAAACTAGTCAAGCGGTTTTGCAGTTAGGTAGTAATAAAACATTTTGAGTTGCAGTTTTATAATTTTCTGTAGGCGGATTTACTTTGTTAAAGGCTTAAGTTGAGCTAGTTCGTACAGTTTAGTGATGGGTCAGCTTAAGCTTACAGAAACAGGACGTAGAAAGGGCGGGACAAGAAAACAAAAACAAAGCTGTTTTGTCTTGTCCCGTCATTTCTACGTCTGTTTCTGCAAGTTCAAGTTGACCCATCACACATTTTTTAATTGTTTCTGGTGTTAGTCTTCCACGAAGTTCCCAACCATAACATAGAACTACGTTGTATATCTTACGTGGAAACAGTGTTCAATTCATCCTCTCGGTGTGATTACATCATTGTTGAGAATTGTGTCGCTGATATCAAGAAAATATTGAACAAATTAATTAAAAGCCCATGTGATCACTGGTACAAAATAACGTTTTCTGTTGATACTAAATAATATTCTAATCATTATTTCTGTCGGAGGTATGTGGTTCATATTACAATTAAATGAATTTCTATTCTGGTTGTTGTGTTTCAGCAATTAGAGTTAAAAGGAAATTGATGGAACTGTTTAACGGGATGAGGCGTATATAATTTTTGCAACTTAAATAATAAGTAAACACCGCCCAAGGACACTACAAATCTTTAAAAAAAGTCACCAATTGCGAGAATTAAATAAAGGTTACTATTTTTTATATTCCCATTAAACTTTATTAATTGATTTTGAGGCCGATTCGCTTATTAAGCAGAAGACAATGCTTTCTCATAAATACTAACTATATATTGTTGTATCAGCATTCATACAACTCATTTGATGTTTCTCATAGGCGACTATGCCGAAGAGTAAGTGAGCGCAGGCTTCCTTTGAAGCACGCGAGTATGCGTGCCGGACTGTTCATTCCTATTAAAGTGTTTCGCGTAGTTGCGTATTTGCACGCAAATGCACGCCAGCTGCATGTTATAGAGCGCAGCTCTTAGGCGCCCGTTTCCGGCTTGAGCGGTGTCGCCGTCGCCGTCGGCGTAACCGCGTGGTGCATTATGGGAAACGTCTCATATTGACGTCGCGAGGGTCATTTGGAGGAGGGAGGAGGAGAAGGAGGAAGGGGAGGAGGAAGGGAGGAGGAAGGAGGAAAATGAGGGGAGGAGGCGGGAGGATAAGGAGGGGAGGAGGAGGAAGGAGGAGGGGGAAGAGGAGGGAAGCTGGAGGAGGAGGAAGAGGAGGAGGGAAAACAAGGAGGGGAGGAGGGAGGGGGTAGGAGGAGGAGGAAGGAGGAAGGAGGAGGAGGAGGGAGGAGGAGGAGAGAGGAGAGGAGGAGGAGGAGGGAGGAGGAGGAGAGATGCCAGCTACCCGTTGTGCAGGGCAGGCAAGTGATATCACCAAATCACAAAGAGGCATGTATGAAAACGTTGTGTACTCGTTATCCTAGTGGCCAGCTACATGGGTTCGGGTCTGTGCTGTACCCATCGACCACTATGACACGTCAGACGAAGTTGGTAAATTGTGTGCCGCCAAGGTCGACAACGGCTTGCTCGTGGTAGCTCTGTATCTCTCGCCTACGGCACTCACCGAATATATCGTGCAAGACAAATACCTTCATACCAGTCATACAGGAAAACATCCCACTAACCCCAAGGGACGTGCACTCGCTGTTCTGCTGTGCCATCTCGGGGGAGCACGCTCATGACTAATGCTGAGGAAATCAAAGACGCCAGACAGTCTTCGACAGAGCTGACAGCAAGTAGGATGACATCGACAGGATCACGTGCTTCGTGAAAGTGTTGACTTTAACGCTGTCTCGTTCTCTCGCCTTGCTCCTGCTGCCCTGTTTCCTGGCACCGGCAGAACTTAGACAGGGTGGAGCTTCCAGATGTGAGAATTATTTTTCCTTTCTCCGGACAAGCGGCAAGCGAGAATAGCACAATATATATATATATATATATATATATATATATATATATATATATATATTGTGGAGACGAGAAAACGAACACCAGTTCTCGCGGTGTCCAAGCTCCGACTGCCCCGCGTGCCAGCTCGCCCCCCGATCGTCGGTGCTCTTTATTCTCGTCTTTTTCCGTTCCCCACACATTCCCCCCCTTCGGGGGAAGGAAGCGTTTGGTTACAACACTCTAGTTTGGTTTTGATGGCAGCGATGGCCGCCTGCAGGAAGCGGTCGCCCTCCTTGAAGAGGAAGTGGTCGTCGATGAGCTGCTGCTGCGTCTTCTTGCCCATGCCGGTCAGTGGGTAGTAGGTGGCCTTCAGCTCGCCCTCCAGCATGCGCAGAGTCGAGCTCACTTTCTCCTCCATCTCGCGGTATTGGGCCTCCGTCAGGCACGGGTTGAAAAGGTAGCCCTGCAACGAGCGTCCGCAGCGCACGCCGGTGGAAATGACGAACTGGTCGTCGGGGGTCCACGTTGACCAAGGTGCTAAGGTCTCCGAAGTCCGTGAGCGAGTGCTTGTTTCTGTTCCCCCCAATATATATATATATATATACTGCGCTGTCATCGCGCGACGCAGCAGAGGATGGTTGCACTATCTCTCCACGGGGCGCGGTGCCGCCGGGGCGGAGATGCTCTCCGATAGCAAACCAAAACTTAAAAACCCGTCGAATTTGTGCGGTTTTTCAGAAAGCCGTAAAATGCTTCGCGTGCCTTCTATCGTTCTGCAATTTGTTGATTTAGTGTTTTCTGATGATGCTGAGCCATTTTTTAATTGAAACCATGCCCTTAAACGAAATATTAAAAAAAGGTAATTACGCAAAAATAATTAACAGCCTAATTATATATATATATATCTTTCTCAGATTGTTTAGCACGGAAGGTGGAGAGAAGGAGAAAGTACGGATGAGGAGGAGGGGCATGCCCTCCCCTCTGTACTCTCCCCTCCTCCTCCTCAAGAGCCGCGCTCTAATTCGGCATTACATGAAGTTGTAAACGTCTCTCAGCTTTTAATATATTTGGTCAAAATATAAATACCATGAGCTGCTAAAATGCATATTTTTTGTATTTGCCTTCTAATATTATTGTGTTTTGTTATTCCAACAATAAAAATTAAATGAAAATATTGAATCGTGCACTATTGACGGGACGGTAGTCGCGCATTTGAACTATATAGATAAAATTCAAAGCGTATCAGATAATTTTTGTGGGGTAGCCATACGGAACAGCTTATTTATTAGATAATTATACTTTGTATTATCGAACGGCAGCGAATAAGACGTGTATTTAAGATGGCCCGCGCAACACGCTATGGTAAGTTTAGGCAACTAATCTTGATCACTAAGAACACGTAATTATTTCATGCATTATGCATGCAGGCAAGCAGGGGCGAAATATAACTTTTAAAGACAAATCCTTGAACAATCTGTGCGTCTGCTTTCAATTCCCCCTACAATACACGAACCTGATGACTCCAACTCTAGCCCTGACTATTCTTGTAACGAGCTCTGTAAAGCGTGCACCACTGCGCGTCGTGTGTATCAGAGGCAGAGCCTGCTTGCGTGAGTAGCTTTTTAAAGACCGACCGACCATTTTGCGCTTTCCACTTTTCCCTCGCTTCCTCCTCTCCCGTTTTCTACCCTCTTCACCGTTGCCTGTTTCCCCCTGCCCCAAGGTGAGGAGAATCTTCTGCCTTGCAGAATCTTTAGTCTGGTCGTCGGCCTTTATGCAAGTAATTTTGTCTGCAGGGCGTTTTCAGAGAAGATTGAACAACCATGTCCGGTGACCATTTATAATTTTGATGAAAAAAAAAAAATATATTTTGCTGTCTCCATGCCCCAAAAGATGAAACCAACCCTTGTTTTAAAATAAAAAAAAAGTCTTTGCAAAAAAAAAAAATGTAAGCACCTTTAGTCACGTGCGCGTTTTGCGTGTTGCGCGATGTTGGCAAAATCGTAAATACGGCACATTGCGCAAATACGGCACATTGCGCAGTAACGCTATGAATTAAAGATATTTTTTTCTCCGTATCTATAAAAGCTAAGGTTTTCAAACTTTGCCACTGTGTTGCTTTGTATATAGTTCATCTGTGCATGAAATATTGTTGTCCTGGTTAGCGGGAGAAATTTACAAGAATTGCTCACACAGGGGCATTTAACTAAAAATGCATTATTTTGAAAATCATAAAAAAGACCGTCTTTAATTTTTTTTTAAACTCCAAAATTAACTTTTATAATATGTGCTATTAGAAAAATTTGTGTGGCTTTGAAGTTATAAAGCGGGGCATATGGCCAAAGTCACGCTAACGCGGTTGCCTTAAATGTGACGTGCACATACCCGTTCTTCGAGTTTCATTATTATAAAAATGCTAAGGGGTGGTCAGCAAGATGCAAACTGACAGAAAAGAGGTGGACGGCAGTTTTGAAGGGAAGAAATTCTAATACATTTTTTTACAACCAACCCAAAAATGCCCATGGGCCGGAGCGATCGAGGGACGCCACCCTGTAACATGCTTCGCGATGCCTGTTTGAGCAGCCGGCGTGTAGCGTCTCCGTCTACGCGACGTAAAGGAAGCAACCGGAGTGACTTTTCAAAGAGATTAGCCCACAACCTTGGCGGTAACATAATATAGGAGGTAGGGCCCGGCAGAACCTTAACCTGTGCCACCTGTGAACGCCAATAGATCCGCCACCGTAAATAGCCAGACAACGCAAACAAAAACAAAAAAACTGGAAATTAAATTGCGATTGAATGAGATTGTGTGTAACTTAATTTATATGACAATGGTTCGGAGAATCGTGAAATCAAATTTGGGTATGGTCATGTGACCTACGTCAGTGATGGTGCAGCAAGCCACTTTAAGAACAGATAACAACTACTCGAGCTGCAGAGCAACACGCACATGTCAGCGAGTGGATTGTTTCCGCAACTGGACATGGCAAAAGTGCCTGCGATGGAATTGAGGGTCGTGTCAAGCACCAGGCAACGTTGTACAACCTCCGACGGCCCACCACGTTGGTGATCAAGTCGGTGTCAGAGATGGTTGCCCCACTGAATACTAAACTGCCGAAAGTGAAACTAATCTACCTCCAGAAAGCTGACGTCAAAGCGTTCAGGGTCATGAAAGCAAAAGACTGGGACTCTGTTTCCGTTGTGCGTGGAATTTAGTCCTGTCACTGGTGGCAGAGTACGCGGTCCGACACTTCGCAACCACAGCTTTTATTAGCAAGAACAGTCAACGCAGAAAAGATATATCTTCAAAAGTAAAGTCTCCTATGGCTGCGAAAAGCAGATCGATGTCGCGAGCTCGCGGTCCCACTGAGAAGAGTTCCTCCTCGGAGTGCTAGGAGAGCGCCGTGACCTACTCACGTTACCGTCTGGCAGAAAGCATGCAAGCGACAAGCGCCGAATGTGCGCACAGAACCTTGATTCATTAAACTCGTTTCAAATGTACTACTTTAAACACGTGTTCTTTCTTATCACTATTTAAACGTGGTCGTCAGCAGCTCAGCTTCCCTACGAAGGGTAGACTCCGAAATTCACTAATCCGAGAAATACGTACTTAGATTGTTGGCTTGTGCTTGAAACTAACCTGTAATTGTTTTGTATAAATTCTTATTTTTCACAAATTCCTGTCACCAGACTTTCTCTTCTAAGACTTCCCACCATTTTCGGCCACTTTCTTGCCCTTGTTCGAAATCGGTAACGTCCTATCTTTCTCTACTCCCGTTACGGCAATTCAGTATATTTAGCGCTCTGTAAATTCGAAAAATACAAAAAATGAAATATTCCAAAGCATTCTTGAAGGGCACGATAGGACAGATTATGACCCTTGATCTGTGAAAATAAAAAAAAAAAAAGATGGCCTTCATTTTAAACTGATTTTCTAATTATTGGAAAATCGGTAACCTGTCTATATTTCAGTGTATTTTCTTAGAAACGTTTTTGTTGTTATCTTCAATGACAATTTATCCGAATATTAAACAAACGCGTCCAAACCATGTTAAAAATTTTGAAATTCCAGTCTTTTAAGATTCGGATCCATAAAGCTCTGAATTGCCTAGTAATCGATAATACATGTTTACCTCCTTTTATTTTATGTACAGTCTCTGCACAAAAAAATATAAAACCTAAGGCGACAACAGTTTGTTTTATAAATAAACAAAGGGACGGTTTCACGCAAGTCGCTAAAATGTGCGCGTATACCGACAGCGACTTTGTGATTTTTTTTTCCTCGAGAGAAATTTTATTTTCCGCAAAAAAAAGTTCAAATATATATTTGCGGTTGCACAACAAATAAATTATATATTTTGCTAAAAAACACAAATGTCGACCGGACATGGTCATTCGATACCATCTGAAAACGCCCAATACAAATATTCTCAGTCAATCGATTTTTTTTTTTGCAGTATGTTTTTTTTTACGTTGTACGGCTTTTTACGGTAACGAATCGATTGGTGCTCACTGGCGGCGATGGTTCAGATTCTGCGGCGTGTTACCTCTTACATAATGTTACCGCCAAGTTTGTAGGTATTACAAGGTGGCGTCTCTCAATCGCTAAGGCCCATGGGCATTTTTGGGTCGGTTGTACGAAAATGTATTAAGAATTTTCCCTTCAAAACTACCATCCAGCTCTGTGCTGTCAATTTGTCTTTTCCTGACCCCTATGCAGCATTTTTATGTTTTTTAATGATAATGAAATTGTGAAGAATGGTTATAGGCACGCCCCATTTATGGCAACCGCGTTAACGTCAATTTGGCCATATTTCTCGCTTTATAACTTCTGAGCCACACAAAAATTGCATTATGTTTTTGCAGATTCGGTTAGTACATATTATATACGTTAATGTTCGGGACTTTAAACTATATTAAAGATGTCCTTTTTTTAAAAAAAAATTATTTTAAAAATAATGCATATTTAGTTAAAGTTTCCTGTCTGACCAATTTTTGTAAATTTCTCCCGCTAACCAGGAACAGAACATTGTATGCAAAGATGAACTATATCCAGGGAAACACACTGGCAAAGGTTGAAGACCTTAGCGTTTATAGACATTGTGAACAAAGAGGGGAGAAGGTGATTATTGGATTTGTTGCATTACAGTTAGGGAAAGGAAAAGGAAAAGAGATCTGGCGAAAAATTGGGCCAGGAACGGGGATTGAACCGGCAACCTTCGCCTGTCCGGGACGACGCCTTAACCGATTAGACCATCCCGGCCACTGGTTTCGGCGGACTCAATTTTTGACCAGCTCTCTGTGTACTGTTAGTTTCGAATTCGCTTAGGTGGGTAGACGACAGCCGTTGCTGATTTAAGGCCCACGCTAGTTCCGAATTGCGGCAGCGACGTGGCACGTCATCTCAGCTTGCAAATGTCGAAAAGCTCGCTCCTGGCCCAATTTTCGCCAGCTCTCTTTTCTTTTTCCTTTCCCCAACTTTAATGCAATAAATTAAATAATCACCTTCTCCCCTCTTTGTTCACAATATTACTACGGCTGCACTTGTCAATTTTCACTCATTCCCGTTGATAGATACGAATAAAACAAACCTTTATTCCAGAGCGTTATTGGGCAATGTGTCGTATTTGCGATATCGGTTCTCAAAATAACGACCCTAATACTCGTTGGTTAATGCTTTTTGTCAATCTTTACTATGCCTACTTTGTCAGTAAATATTTGTAGACCCGCAGCCGGAACAGTTTTCTTTTGGGGAGGCCACCCGAAATGCCAGCATTGCGCGATACGCAAAACGCGCATGTGACTGAGAGGGTGCTTAAACTTTTTTTCTCAAAGACATTTTTTTTTTATACAAGGATTGTTTTTTTCATAGGACATGAAGCCAGCAAAATATATTTTTTCATCGAAATTAAAAATAGTCACCGGACATAGTTCTTCGATCTTATCTAAAAACGCCCGGCATTGAAACGATTGACTTGTACTTCTTCGCTACATGATCACTTTGTTTAAACTGCCACATCATTACGGTAGCTGTAGTTAAATAGGTTTGGTATAATACAGTATTTAACTGGTGTAGTAAATTCAGAGCAGAAATGATATACGCAGGGTAAATATTCACGTCTGATACATAGCAGACACAATTTGTTGTACAGAGCCTGACACTATTAGCGTGAACACGCAAGCTCTTGTTTTCTTCGTTTTTTTTTTTGCTTATTATAATCACAAGGTTGTAATCATGGTAGCTAATAGTGTTGCGTAAATAGTTTAATTGAAAGACTAAAGGTTGTAACCATAGTAGCTAATAGTGTTGCGTAAATAGTTTAATCTACTAGCCCAGTGGTTTTCAACCATTGATGTTTCAAGGACCCCTTGTGAATCGGGGGAGGTGATGGAGGACCCCGTTCGTGGAGAGAGGAAGGGAAACGTGCAGGTTAATTATGATACTGATTGAATAAATGAATATAGCTAAGGATTAGTGTGAAGTAGACTTCTCATATTGACATATACACGAGAAAACTCACCCGAAAATTGGATCGTTTCTTCTCAATCTGACAAAAGACAACTTTTATTGCCGGGCTTGACTGATGCGGCTGGGCTTCGCGGACCCCTAGATTGCCTTCGCGGACCCCAAAGGGTCCGCGGAGCCCCATTTGAGAACCACTGTACTATCCTAATCAATGAACGTTGGTTTCCTAGCAATTCACCTTCAAAGTAAGATTAAAAGAAAGCGCTGACATTGGGTTTGCGCTAACTGTTGTGGGCTCCCATGCTCTCGGTGCCGACTTCGTGTTTGCGCTAAGAATAGTGGGCGCCTTGTTGGCTCCCATGCGCTCGGATGGCTAGGTCATCTGATGCCCGAATCAGTCAGCCATGTCTTGTGCCAAGGAGAGGTCAAGAACGCCAGGCCTCGAGCAAATTTCAAAACTACATAACAGAAAAGGCTTGCACGCGTGGCTTCATCGTTTGCGGCCCCTCGAACCTCCCCCCCCCCCCCCTTAAGCGACAAACGTGCGTTCAGATTGTGACACATTCATGGGTAGTAATTCAATTACTGTGACTGCAATATTACAGTATAATTACTCTTACAGTAATTGGCATTTCTATGTTACACTTCGTTTGTATAAACTTAGATGTAACGAAAACATTATTTCTTTATAGGAGAAGTAGCTGATGATATTTAATAGCTTCAGCTAGTTTACCCTTATTGTTCAGTGGTGTAGATCATTTAGACGGAATTACTAACAAAATGAAGAATATCTGAGGCTGAAGAAGAGATTTTCAAGGTATTGTTCTCGAAAATCCGGTAGATCGTGTCTGCCATAAAATACCGCCAGGGACAAAAAAAATATCGTTTGTTGAGTAGAAATTACTTACTTCAGCAACTGTAAAAAAATGCAGTACCCATAGAGGCGCTCGGAGATATCGAGTGCCCTGTCTTTATTTTTCTGAAATTTTAACAACCGTTTCAGTGTAGCTGTAGAAAAGCTCCGGCATTTACTTTTCTCACAAATCATGCAGATAGAAAATCGCTGTGATTCACGAAACCGTTCGCCGAATAACAGAACGAAAACTATGTCTCACCCCCCCCCCCCCCCCCCAAAAAAAAAAAAAAAAAAAGAAGAAAAAGCTTGAGCTTTGGCAATAAATAAATACTATGTACCACATAATACGCCACTTTCAGTGAAACAATACAAGTGTCATTATTTATTCTAAATGACCTCTCTGCTGCCTCATCCGCCAATGTGAATCGCCGTTCATATATCTCCGCGAGCTTAGCGAGAAAGTGAACGTGCGGTATTTTCTTCAGAATGTTTGTCTCCGCTCAGTTGTTGCGGTGCACGGTGCCGTAATTACGTCACTTTTATACTGAAATTCCACAATTAAACCAAATATCAAGCTTAGTGCTTGATAAAAGATAATATAGCAAACCTCAGTAATATTGAGTCGAAGCCCAATGATTCAATTATTAGAACTGGTAAAAATCACTAAACGCAGTGAATGCAGACCGAAAGCACTGTGCATGTTATAAGTAGGCTGTATACTTTCCGGTTTTAACCGAAAAACACCGATAAACATCCGCCGGTGTCGAAAATACAAAATCGGTTAAAACCGAAAAACACCGGTTCTTTCATATTTTCGAGCAAGCGCTGGTTTTTTTCAGCGAAAAATTCCTGTATACTTTCCAATTTTCACCCAAAAACATCAATAAACATTCGCCAGTGACGGAAATAAAAATTGTTAAAAATGGTTTCTAAATTTTTTTTTCTAGCAATGCGTTTTTTCACTGAAAAAGTCATACGCAAACTTCCGTCAAACACATTATCTTACCAGGAATCATGCACTTTGGCTGTCTTTCTTTTGTGACCTACATGGTCTTCGGACTCTTGCAGGACAGTAGCTTTGTTCCACTGTTCTCCAAGGTCAGCGGTCCTCCTGGGCCGCCGAGCTTGAAGATCACTACTAGCGGCCCGAGGGGCCAGTCACAGCTGGCCAGTACTGTCCCGAGCATCGTTGGATGTTTTGGGGCTTCCCGTGTCTAGCGCAAATGTTGAGCGGGCATTCTCGGAATTGTGTGTCGTCAACAGGAAGGAGCGAGCGTCATTAACAGACGCGAGCCTTGAAATGTGTGCTTGCATATACTACAATAATCGAGTGTGAAAGAGATTGAGTAAAATATGTAAATAAAATTCGGACTGTTTTCGTCTCCAGTGGTAGTTTGCATTCGCAATTCCCCCCCCCCCCTCCCGCCCCCCCCCCCCAATAATAACCGCTTTTAGCGTCTGGACAAATGAATTCACCGAAAAACACCGGTATTGGTGAAATAAATAAACACCGATAAACATCCGCCGATTTTTGTCATAAATAAACACCGGAAAGTATACACCCTAGTTATAAGTTATAAAATAAAAAAACAAGGAACGAACAAACGCATTTCTTTGCTAAAGCCAGTTTCCAAATTAATGACACTCGGGTTGCGTGTTTGAAAGGATTGCATTTGATTTGCAATTTATTTTTCTAAAGTAATGCGAAAATGTGACAAAATACCTATTGCACTACAGTACCTCTACTTATAAGTAGATAGTTTTGTTTTTACGAAAGAAGATATAGTTGACGTAAATAAATAATTAAATATACTTCCCAAAGTCATCCGCCTAACCGACATTTCGCTCTTTTGAAAGTAAGCTCTTTGTCAAGACGGATAAGCGTTTATTCCTCAAGTTGATTCTCTACGGCTTAGGCCGCAATTACTGAACGTTCTCTCGGTGATCAAATCCTTGAGGACTCACAACAGGTTCGCTTTAGCAGCCCCCGATCTGTCGTTGTCTCCGGCTAGGTTCCGACACCTACATATTAAGAAATCACTGTAAAATTACCGAAGACTGCGGTGACACCACCGCAGTGTCGGGGAATTCTACAATGATCGACTTACTTCAGCTCATTTGCCTCGTCACGATTTGTTCCATAGCAAGAAACCAGTGTAGCTATCTGTAAAGCGTGCTCCACTGCAAGATAACTTATTGCGAGGCAAAGCGTGCGCACTTCCGCTTACGGCTTTAATCATTTTGAATTGGCACTGATGATAATTTCAGCTATTCAGCAATTATATTGCCTTTTACGATCGACAATGAAAAAAAAAAAGAAGACAAGAACCTAGATTGTTTTTGAAGATATTTTACATAAGCTTTGGTGACAGTTATGCGACACAAATAAAATACCAACAGGAACAAAAAGTGTGCATGGTTTTCTTCTTTATCAGTCATCGAGTTATTTAAGAACAGTCACCCAAGTTTGACGACACAACGTATTTCTCAGTTTTGAGCCATTTCCACCCTCTACCCCCGGATAATCGAGTATTAGCTATAAGAAGATTTTAGGCAGCAGCAAGGGAAACCTAGCATATAATTTCACTCTAGTTATGCAGAAATACTCCCAAAAGACCCCTTGAAGCGACAAGGAATTTCCCCTTAAACACATAAAGCGCAAAATAAATCCCCCCCCCCCCCCCCAAAAAAAAAAAAAAGTTTTAGCGGAATATTTACGCTGCGAGAAGCAGAGTTTGGAGGGAAACATCAACTTACTTCTGTATTTAATAATTATAAGCACGCCTTCTCAGTTCCCATTGACTGGAGAGATGATTTACGTTATGAATGTTATGAAATTGTTATTACGTGTTCTGTTAGTTCTTAAGTCGACGTATTTTATGTATAGAAAACAAAAAGAATCAATACATTCCTTACTGCTGCTAACATATATCAAGACCGCCAGTTTCACTTTGATTCGAAACCAGTTTAGCTGGGGTGCACTTTAATTTGACTGCGTGTTCAGCTGAAAGAGACATGCCTGCAGGCATATGAGTCCACAGATATTCCGTTAGGCAATAAAAATATAAAATATTTGAGCACAACATGAAATATACAACTCCCGTATTAAAAAAGAAAAGTTGTACTTTATTCTGAGACATTTTTTTAGACATTCGACATTGCAGAGATTTCGAGCTAAAAAAAAAACAAAAAATACCGGTACGTAACAGCCGAATTGTTTTCACACTACATTAACGCTGCGAACGTGCAAAACGCCTAATAGATGGGCGTTCACGTTTCGAAAGGCTGATCTAAGTCTATGAGTGACACAATTTTTCCTTTCTTGACTCCTCTTTATCCGATTCAGCACCACCTATACTAAATGCCACAAAAAAAAAAAATGATTTGCGCGTTACGTAGGCGCCGTGCCAACTAGTCCTTACAAAATTTGGTTGTCCAAGGAAGAAACGATGGTTTTGGCATTTGAAACGTGGGCGTCTTGATAAAATCACATAAAAAAAATTTAAAATAGACCTTCACATATCCGAATACACCAGATAAAGGGAGAAACTAGTCACGTTCCGCGAGAAGCCAGACCCCTTTCACTGCCATTCTTGAGGTGAATACGAGAATAGCTAGGAAGTCGTAGTGCTGCACTTACTCCGTCACCTACAGAGGACCTTCGCGGGGCACCTATTCGACATGACTGCTACGACAGAGTTCGGCAGAAACTCGCGTTCAATCAGGCAGGATCCGCGTCTCCGACGAATGCTGACACAAAATTCGCATCCAATCTTTAGCCCGCGCTGATCCTCGGCAGATGACGTACTAGAACATTGAACACTACTGGTTCAATAGACCTTTTCGGAAAATCTCAGGACACCTTGCAACGAGAGGAATTTTGGGGCTGTTCCGATGTACGCTCGTGCCGGCTCGAACACCTTGTATATTCGTGTAGCGGCACGAGTAATTCTTTATCATGATTACAAACTCAGAAGAGAGAAAAAAAAAGTGAACGGAAAAGAAGGTTATCACATACTCTATTTTGCGTTCCTTTTTCTTTCTCTGCGTTTTGAAATCACGAACTGCTGAAGCAACGTCCACTTCGTCTTCGCTTCTTGAATAATTTCATGTGCCGTACATCTGAACAAACACAATGCGTAAAGCAGACGCTGGGGGCACCACATATTTCAGGAAAGGTCTATTCAATTCAATTTGTTTTAACGTGAAACGCTGTTTGGTTCGTTGCTCCGAATCGCGTGAAGTCGCATTTTGTGAATCCGGGGCTTCAGACGTTACATGACGTCACAGTTTTCTCACTAAATTTAGTGGGGACAAAAATGTCACGGGACCTCATGTCATGTGACCCTTACACAAGTTCAGTTTCGACGCTAAATTTAGAGGGGGAAATGATTTGGTGTTGAGGTCACGTGACGCCAAAAGTTTGGGATGCAAGCACGTTTCACGTATTCCACATAATTGCATATCAATTTGGCATACAATTTTTATTATCAGTAAGGTGCACGTACATTTTACTAAAAAAAAGGCTGATGGACCAGTAGCCAGTTGGCTAGTTTGGGTCTATTAAAATTCTCCCTATTCGCCTCGAGATCGAACAGAGTCGCCGCCGTGCGGCCGATGTTGGAAACAGTGCTTGTGTGGATACCGACGCTCGTTGTCTGCTCTCGGCGCACGTTGAAGCATGCATCCTCGTGACGATGAAGGCTGTTTTCGGGTAAGCTTCGCTATTTACGTCGTGAATACTTGCTTCTTCGAAAAGATTGTATCGTTTCATGAGCGTGGAAATACGCGAAGGTAAGGAATGCCAAGCCGGATACTTACGTAATGTTACTACTGCGGTTGGTGTTGTGATGCGGTTCTTTGTTTCAGTTGCTGTGCCATTGCATACTATCATGAAGTACATTGCCAACGGAAAGTGGTGCCTTGTCGAAGGCGGACAACTCGTGAATGCGGGGACATTATTGAGTGCAGTGTTGTGGCCCAAACGACCACGTCGACGAGCGTAGACGTGCGGAGTTACGTGCTGCCCCGTCGTTTGCTCTCAGCAAGGATTCCCACACTGTGAATTCAAAAATGACGAATGGTGCCACGATTGATGAAATTTCGTTCACTTGCCCTGCCGGCTAACTACTGTTTGTAACTCCAACCGCCGAAAACGTCTTTGAGGGAATCGCACGATTCGTCCTCCCGATTGTTTTAAACGCTGCATACGTAAAACCCTTTATTTACGAGATCCCAATTGTTCGCAAATTAGGCATAGGAACTTATTCGCAGCCGCTAACTCTCGCGATTTCTAGAGACTTGAATTCTGGCCTCAAAACAAGAGAGATAATCCCGTGCCACTTTTTATCGCTAATTTTGTAATTCTCAAAAATTGGGGGCTCGCGAAGGGTTTTGAAGTAGGCGGCGCAGTTACTTCGGAAAAAGAATGGCTCGAGCATCGTACGTGTCGCCGATGTCCCTTAGTAAGCTGTTAACCTTAGATGTAATGATGCCGTTTTCATGTAGAGTGATTTGCCGTTGAAAATTCGTTTTTCAACCGAAGTGGCACGAAACCTTCGTCACGCGGAGGGTAAAAATTTATGGAATATAAAAAAGTGATTGATTAGGCTCGATAGTTCCTGTTGCTCCTTTAGTAGCTTGATCAGTTTTCCATCAACCCTATTTACCGCGTAGTTACAAAAGAACTTCAAGAGAATTGATCAGGTGCGCCCAACGCACAGGAAGACACTGAGCAAGTCACTTCCGATGCAGTCGATGCCTCCTTTAATTTGTCATAGTGTAGGGGGAGCTCGTTGGAGTGACCATTCTACAACGTCTCAAAAATCGAATTCTCACGCAGTGATAAGTTCGTTACATTCGCATCCTCTCCAAAAACACCGCAGCGGGAGAACCCACACTAAGGACAATCACACTGCCCGCCAGCGAGCGAGTATCAACGCGCACGCTTTACGCGCACTCTACCTTAGGCCACTTATTACACTTATGTAAACAGCTTTTTTTTCCACTTACATCGGTTGTCATGTATCGTTTGTTTAAAGTCTTCGGCTAGAAATGTTTAGAGCAAACAACCGCGTGAATCGAATTGGCTTCTTCGCAGATATCAACTTTGAGAGCCACTCTTTCTTCAGCGCGCCGGCCGCTGAACATCGGTAAAAAGTGACCCCTACCTCGGTGAAAAAGGTATTGCACTGAGGCAATGAGCAATACCGGATCACTTTCTGTTAAAATTGCTTTCACAATGATACTGTACGAGAAAATAAACACTGTACGAGAAAATAAACGCGATATTCAGCAGGTTCTTGGCCGCACTCGCAGATAGCCTATGGGGCAGCCATCTTCCTATCCACACATTGCTGATGATGATAGCGCAACTGTAACGCCACCTTTAGTTCGATCTCAAGGCGAATAGTCGTTGTCAAACCAAAAAAAAAAAAATGGAAGTTTTGAGCAGTTTATACAAAGTGCGAAGTAGTTCTTACGGGCGCTTTTCTATGTTGGGGAAATAATTCATGTTTTGGGGGTTTTAAGCATGTGTGTCTTCATATACATGTGGTTATTTTAAAATGCACCTACCTATATCCGAATTCACCAGATAAAGAAAGACATTACTAATGTCCCGCATGAAGCCGTACTTTTTTTTTTTTACTGCGGTTTTTGAGGTACTAATGACTAAAAGTGGCTTCCATTAAAGTTTTCATCTCTGGGGTGTTGCCTGACCTCGGCGCGTTACAGGGAGAGAGCTTGGACGCAAATATAAACGCTGTTTGCGTTGCCCCTGAGAAAAAGATAAAATTATATATTACATTTACACGAGGGAGTTATACAAAGACTACTTCAAATATCTCTCAGCTTTTCAAATTCAGAATCCTTTTCAGTTCAACGAAAGAAACGCATTTCCGAAAAATAACTTTTTAGTGAGAAGATTCGCTCAAGTTTATTTTGTATCAAATTAACGGGAAAATTTGATTTTATGCCACTTAAAACGAACCACGTGGCAATCATTGCAACTTAATTCCATTCCTAAAACCAATCGCATAGGGCGACGTTCCCCCACATTAAAGGAGCCGACTACAAATTAAAAAAAAAAAAAAAAACGTGTTTGTATGTTGTGCATTTTTATTTTGCCGGCCGCGGCTATTCTGGATTTACTTCTGTAACTCGACCCGGACATTTGTGCTTGTTATTTATGGGGAAAAGAGGGCGCCGAAACCAATGTTTTTCTTGGAACCGCGCCCGGATTCGATTTGAGGAAACACAATTTTTATGCATGATTGCCGTAGCGCACATTTTGGTTTTGCAACACGGGTTACATAAAAAGTAATCCAAAATCGTTTTTCATCCGCAGATCTTGTATAATCCACGGAATATATGAAACCGAAAATTTCTTTAAAATTTGTATCGAAAAGTGTTTTTCGAAAATTCATTGCGGAGTGCGACTTTTGAATATCGGCTTCTTCCCCAGGTGTAATTCATTTACGTAATTTCATAAAGGGCTTTAACCACTACAGCAACCTTAGTTGGTATATATAAAAAAAAATATAATTCCAGAAACATGTTTTGAGCTAGTAGGGCCGTCACCCGCTTGATGCGTGCGTTTTATTCTAAAGTTTATTTTATTAATTTACGAGGCGATATAAATTATAAGCCCAATACGCTGACCTTATACTACGCATTAAAACATGGAAAAACACAAAACGTACCAGGCTCGTTAAAAATAATAAAAAGAAATACAGCGTTTTGTATTACCATGACTAGTGGATCAATGTGAGGAAGGGCTATTTTCCATTTTCAATCAGTAGATCGGGTAGAACTGATTGATAGTCCGATGGCCCTAATCAAACGTAAATTATCACAATATGCTGCATATACTGTGCCAGAAAGTTTTTAGCCAACCCATTTCACACATCCTGGTCGAAGCAGAAGACGTAATCATACCAGTGTCACACACGTTGCTCAAACGCGTTTGTCTCGGCGTACACACTAGAGGGAGCCAGTGACAAATGTGCCCAGCCAACGCGCCCAGCGCGCGTGCACGATTGGCTCTCCCTTTCCCCCTTACTTAACCTACAACGCTTACTACTACTACTACTACACACTAGACGCGTACGCGCACAGACTCAAACTAGATTTTGTAAAAGAGCAGCTCACACAGGCAAGCGAAGCGTGAATTCGTGGTCACACTGTTCGTACATCACACAATAGACAATTTGCGGACCAGCGTGTAAAGGGCTGTCCAAACAGGACACTACAAAACGCACGACTCCAACAAATCGTGAAAATTGAAGTGGACGCTTCAATTTTTACGATTTGTCGAAGTCGTGAAAATTTTTGCAGGAGTCGTAAAAATTTTCACGATCACGATCTTCTCTCATCGCCTCCTCCACTTTTCTCTGACGTCGGTGCTCGTTAGATTTGATGTCCCACGCCACCTGCGTCTGGCTGACCTCGCCAACGCCCTCGCGTACCGCCGTCGCCTCGGCTCGAAGGCCAAGGCGGTACGGCTTCGGGTGGCTTTGGGACATTCCTGGGTCAAAGGGTGCGTTTCGCCCGCCTCGGATCTGCTTTCTTTGTAGAGATTCACTTTCGTCATGATGGCGTCCGATGCGGTTCCGTATCGGTTTCGCGCAAAAGCCTTCGCCTCCTCACCTTCGTGTCGTACCCTTTCCCGTTTTCGGGACTTGAAAAACGGCAGAGGCCTTGAGCGATTGACCGAGAGCCAACAGAGCGTGTGAGTGGCTCTCCGGACCCACGTGATGAGCAGAGCAAGGCCGCCGTGGAGGAAGCGAGGGGGAAATTTAGCGGGGGGAAGCTTCCCCCCCGGCAGCTTTAGCAGGGGGAGGTTTCCCCCCGACGGCCGGAAGCGGAGCGCCGCACGATTTGCCGGAGTCGTGAGTTTTGTAGTGTCCTGTTTGGACACCCCTTTAGATAGGCAGGTGGGGAAACGACTACTGAAACATCCCGCAGCGGAGCGACCGGATTGTGTCCTTCGGCAGGTACCTCCGCCTTACGATAGATGGCGTGGCGGCATAGTGAAGGCGATGAACTCGGGTTCTTATGGAACTCTGCATGAGACCGCCCCGTGTCAGCGATGTATATATGTTTTTTAATTATAAGTAGAATTGACTATATTCTGCCAAAATAAAGTTTCAACAAGATGTAATATCGAGATTTTTCTTTGGTATATTTTCCAAGCCGCGTGAGCGGCTGGCATTGGACAGTCGTCTGCGAAACATGTGACGTCCTCTTTTCTTTTCGTTTTGTTTGTTTTGCTCCCGAACGCACTTGAAGCAGACGAATTTGGCGGTAGCACACAAAATTGTGATTTCTCGCCGTGTTTTAGAGCCTGGGGACGGCCAATTTTTACGAGGTATGGGCTGCTACTGTTTTGTTCCAAACTCTCGGCCGGAGCCCAGCCAAAAAAAAAAAAAAAAAAAAAAAAAACGGTGAAATTGAACGAGGGCGATGTTGAGAGCGGGTGACTTATGCTGGGCACAGCGTGACCGCAGCGCAGTGCGACGGCGTACCGCTGGCTTCAAATCACGTCGAACAAAAACTTACCTCGCTTGCACGTAAGCGGCGGAAACAGCTAGATCGCCGAACACATCTGCAGTCGCAGTGGAATCAACGCCATCGACGCATTCACGACACGCCTCAGCTGACTTCTCAGCTCGCCTTCATGTCGTCGCGCTGCCCCCCCCCCCCCCCCCCCCCTTCCTTCCCTCCTTGATTACTTTACCTTGTAAACTACGGGCAAAACGGAACCCATCTGAAGCTGAAGGGACACAATTAGGTAGCTGAATCGGCTCTCGTTTCTCCACCTGCCAATCTTACAACCTGCTGCATAGACTGTGTTGGGCGTCTTCCTTGGGCGACAGCCTTATCATGTGCTCGACGCATGTCCGCAGACCATTATTTCATCATGTCTGCGGCGAACGGCTTGTCTTTTGTATGATGTCCGAGCAGTGGGACCAGAGATTAATCTGTTTTGCTCGAACGTAAAAACTGCAACACTGCCAAAGTTTATGTTTTAGTCGCATTCTAAGGTTTTTGCTAGCCGGTCAAGCGACTGAATTGCGGCGAATGTTTTTTTTGTACAGGGACGTTTTCCTGGACGAACACGAACTCTAAGAAAACTTCTCTGACTCTAAAAAGTGCTTTAAAATAAAGAAATGCTGCTGAGAAGGTAAAATCCAGCAACCGTTCCTTTGTCGTGCGTGTCAAACGAATCGCGTTTTCCTTGCGATCAGTTCGTCGCAATTTTCGAATGCCTCTCCGCTCTCGAAAAGAAACTCTTTGGAGCCTTCTTGTTGCGCGTTCTAGTGCACTGCGGAACGGCAAGCGCCGTTCGGTTGTGCCAAGGATCACGCGTTTGTTCAGGAAAGCCCGGAAACGACATTCCGCACTTAAACGCAATCCAACACGCAAATGTCCGAAAGGCCGTTTAATTGGGGGGGCCCAGAGACGTCGAAAGCGAACAGCTTCCCGGACACTTCTTATTTGTCAGTAGGAAATGGTGTTTGAGTAGGTTCTCCACCTGCTCTGCAGATGCCGATCGCATGGTTGTTATGGGTCCGAGAATCGGCGATGTCGCAGGTGACAACGTTTTCGAAGATGTTAGGATTTTTGCGAGCGTGCACTCGCAAAAATATAAAGATCTCGTTTGAAGTTGTGGCACCGTGTTGGAGAGGAACTACCAAAGAGACACTGATGGCGCACATGCTATTCGGTTGTTAAATATTTCAGCGACGTTGCTGCCATCGAGCGTATTTCAAAGAACTAATAGTAAGAGCCGTCACACCAGGCGTGTTATTTTAACCCCCAATTTAATCGTTTGTTCCTTCTTCCGCAGAAAAGCTATCTCTCGCGGTTCTCTGCAACATTCTTTCTCCACATCTACAGAAAGTGAGCCTTTGTGGTTGAAGGCCTGTTCGACGGCAGTCAGGAATGCAGTGCCCGAGAGCCCTGCTATTGACATTGCGCGCTCATTCCAAGCACCTGTTGCGTCATACGCCACATTTATTCAACTTTAGACGTAGTCATTATAATGGTTCGGCGGACGTCTGGTTATTGAATTATTTTTGGGTGAATTCTCTGCGGTGCTTGGTACATTTCCGAGATCCCCAGCCGTTGTGTCATATTGCGTAATGTAGTCGGGTGTTCGACGACAGACATGGGGGAAGTCAGAACCATCAATTTCACTCGCTTCAGTTGAAGTCGATGAAGCCGAACGTCATTGTATATGGTTTAGATGCCCTGCCGAACTCTTTCATAATATCTCTCGACCAGCCATGAGCGATAGAGTTCGATTAAAATTGTCGATAATGAAAGGCCTTCCATTCTTGAAGAATTTTGAAGCAGGTATCTTTGCTTGAGGTTGATCATCTGCTCTTTCTGGCGAAGGAATAAATCTGCTTAAGTTTGTAACCAGTTTGCGATTAAACATCGTACTGGCAGGTGTCGTTTCGGTCAAAGTAGATATTGTTGTGTGTTGCTTATAAAGGAACCTTCCAACTCTCAATGACAGGAGTCCTGTTGTTAACTCTTGTTTTGAGTTTGTACGCAACGCGCTTGGCTTGACCATTAGTAACGAGATGATACGGTGCGCTGGTCACTGCGCGAATTTAATTTTTCTGATAAAAGTCCATCATTTTGCTCGCCAGAGAGACTGTTTTGTTATCGGACATAACTTTCCATGGTGGTCCTAATGTTCCAAGTAAGTTTTTGTATTTGAATGCTGACTCGGACCGTCATCAACACAGTACGCGTGCGTTCATATACTTTATATACTACAGTAAAAAGAAGTTACGCCGTATAAGGGAGATGTTGCAAGAAATTGCAAACGAATGATAGCACGTGCCGTCGGTAACGCTACAAGTTGTCACTACCCTGGCAGTTGGTTCTGAAAGTACCAGCAAAGAAGACGAGCTGACGCAGGGTGGCGATGGTTGCGACGTCTCAACCCGAGGCTACTAAAGTTTTTTCTCGACTGACCGGATGGCGAGTGGTCTACAACAGAACCCATAGTACTATCTATCTACAACAACTACTAAAACAGACGAGTACGTCGCCTGTCGTATGTATCGTATATATTGCACCTCTTGCTTGTCGTAACCTGGACGTGGAAGATTGTGGTTCTGTATTCACACGAAAGCGGACGAGCGTGCTGGCGCACGAAATATTATACTATTCATGCGCGCATACGAAAACATGGAAACGCACGTACAGTGCGAGATGAACGTTCGCCATTTGTGGACGATTCAATAATTGAGGAGTCTGTTGAATTGAATCAGGACACGTGTAGACGAAGCAGACAATGCGCGCCGGCTCTAGGTATGCGTGCGTGCCTTTGAGCATGCATGAAGTTCGACTCGCCTACCTGTCACGTGTGACGCTCTGAGAAAAAAAGAAAGAAAAAAGACAGGTGCGTTTGGACGCTGTTTGAAGCTAAATGTATTTGCTTGAGTTCTGAGGTCATTTTGTTGATGACTACCTCGAGTTATCATTACTAATATAGAATGTTCTTTTTTATTTTTTTTTCCTAGATTGCGAGATTTATAGTGAGTGCTCGTGACTTCGCATCGAAACACATTTTATGGTGGGCGCTCGGAGCCTATCAAAAACCATCAACTAAATTCAAAAACGCTCCTATTTGTGTCCATTCGGTCACCATTTAATTACTTCTATAAAGTTACATGACGATACACGAAACAACGCACTAAAACATTTATAAAGCATTTGCAAATGAGATTGTTCTTCCTGGAGGTTGGTGGACTAAGGCGAATCACTCTGAAAGATACGTCAAGGTAAAAACAAAACAAAAAAATAAAACAGAACGACAATTTTATGTGTTAAGATGTGTTACAGTATTGTTGTAGTTGTATTCTGTGGGGTACGTTTTATCGCGGGATGTCGATTGCGGTCGGTGCTCTACGCGAGTGAAGATATACACAAGCTACTCTCCTCTGTTTTCGTCGTCCCTAGGTTCTCGCATTTTGCAACAGACGTAACGTGAAAATAAGAACAACGTATGCGTAGGAGAATGTACGTCTGCTCCGTCTGCAGCGCATAAACCGCACCAGTCGAAGCTTATGCATGTTGTAGAGCTTATCGGGAAATTCCTTCGAAGAGAGTACCTCCCCGAAATACTCCGGTTGATTGGACGGAGGGTTTGGGAAACCTCAACAGGCAACAACTGACCTGCGTATACCTCGTTACGAGGAGGCTATTTGATGAGAATACTCAGTTTCTCTTAGCAGCGGTAATGCGGTGCACGCTGCAAGCCGTCGGAACCCGTCCAATGCCGCGTGTCGCGTGACCTGTAGGAAGGGCACAGCGACGCGTGAAGCGCGCAGCCCTGTGACACGTTCACAGCGTTTGATTGGCTGGAACGGCTCATGTGGCATCCGCTGCAATCCATCGTAAAAAAAAAACAAAAAAACACGGGGCATTGGATACATAGTTACGCTGGTAGACGGGGAACAAAGGGGGGGGGGGGGGGGGGGTGACCGGTGCACTTATGGGCACCGTTGTTAGTGCATGTGTATCAGGCTCGACTTATATGAGATGGGAGAATGACTATCACGACAATGTTCATTACCGTTTTAAATATTGTTTTGATGGGCCATGTTAAAATTGTGGAATTGAAGGTAACCACTATAGACCAGTGTCCGAAATCCTAGCCCCCCGAGCGATAAAAACGGGGAAATAATAACCTTAAACGCAGGCTCTTGGGAAGAGGGGGCCACGCGTTGAACACGTTTTTGCTTTTTTACATCACTCTTGGCATCGGTGTTGTTTTTGGAGCTTCGTGATTATGCATTTCTGGCGTTCTTGCACTACAATATGTGCGAAGGTTTCTAGAAAAAAAAAAGACGTAGTTTTGCTAAAAAAGCACAGCTTCCTACTGTGTCATGCAGTCTTGGGCAGGGACTAGTTACTAGTAACGCGTTACCGGTAACTAGTTACTAGTAACGCGTTACCGGTAACTAGTTACTTTTTCCGGTAACGTTTACCTGTAACGCGTTACTCTTTAATACTGGTAACTTGTAACGTAGCACTGTTACTTTTTCATTGGGTAACTGTAACTATTTAGGCCGTCACAGTTACTTTTTTTTTACTATATAAATTAGAACTTACTGCCGCGGACTGAAGAAATTGCCATCTTGAAGTATTTTCCCACAAACTCCTCGCTGACAAAAAACAATAAGAAGAAGCGTGGCCACGCATCGAACAAACAAAAAATTGCCTGGTTTAGCTCACGACCAAGAATGGACGACGGTCGAGTCAGCACGAAACCGGGAGATAAACGAAGCGGCGCCCGCGGTGGTAGGTGGGGCGGCAAACAATGTCTGTTTCACCGACTTTGGCTCACTCTTCTCTCGTGGGGACCATCTGCGGGTGTCCATGGTCATGCGATGTCTTCGAGTATTCCGTCTGGGCTGTTTCTGGGATATGTCCGTGTTGTCGTTTTTACACTTAGCCGTTCGCCGTTTCCTCATCCCTATAAGTTTTCAAGGAAGCCGTTCCCATAGTGTGCAGAAAGCCAGCGCTTGTTTACCTTATTCATTCTCTTCGGAGCTGCTCGAGTGAACACGACTTCCACAGTTGGCGTTTCGTACATAGACGCCGTAGTGGTAGTGGTACGCTCGTAAAGCACCGGAAGCTAATTGTCTCCTTTCCCCCTTTATCTTTGGAAGCTGTTTGACCTGCTATGTGTAAGCCTGCTTCCGAGTATATCCCATATAGGTAATTATGTGGCCATCTCTGTTCTCATTTGTTTCGGAGTGAAAAATAAACCGAAACGTTCACTGACGCGGGCCGATGGCAATCTTGAAATACGGCTGATTCTAAGTTATAACAATTATTGCAAATAAATTATGCACATCAAAATGCTAAAACAGCGAATGACGCAAAAAAGAAACACCCTTTGGGTTTAAATTTTTATAATTTCTCAGGTTTAATTTTTCTTCTCACTATAGAGTAGCAAGTAAAATAATGTTGTTTTGGTTTGTGACTCCTTGTGTCCAATTTTTGTACTGTAACAAGAAAGTAACGGCGTTACTCTTTTTGCAGTAACTGTAACTCTAACACGTTACTTTTTGAAACTGGTAACTGTAACTGTAACAGAGTTACGTTTTCCGTCTAGGTAACTGTAACTGTAACACTGTTACTTTTTCCTGGTAACGTGCCCATGACTGGTGTGTCATGGCGTCAGCATAAACAAACATGGCGGTGCCCATGGAACAGAGCAGGCACTGGTCTATAGGAGGCTAAACCAATTTAAAGGTTTTTGCGACAAAATCTATTCATTGATTAGTTTTCGCGTTTTCATCGCCTGATGCCAAAACTCGACGCAAGAAATGCGCCGCGAGCCCTGTTCACAATCATCCGCAGAAGAGTGACCTTTTCCCTCCTTTTGGAAAAGGTCACTCTTCTGTGACCTTTTGTGACCAGTTAACCTGTGACCACGAGGCGCTGCCTAGATAAGGACGACGTGGCCGAAACGACCGTATGCCACTCTTCTCAGCATAATTCAGGGCAGGATAATTTGGCGTTCTTTCTGCTTCCACTATATGAATTGGGGATACAAAAACGCAGAAAGCCATCGTTCAATATTTCAAGAGCTCGTCGGCTGAACGGCAACTGCTTCAGATTTATTCGACCTCTGGTAATGATTTTCTTTAAAGCAAAGAGAAAAAAAAAAAAAACCGCCGAAATAACAAGGACGAAGGCAAGAGAAACACAAGTACAGAGTGTCACCAAAAAAAAACAAAAAAACTTACAGGGTTTTCTTCACTGCAAAAAATAAACTACGCGTCTCCGAACGCTGATTTTCCGCCCAAAGGGAGCGCTGGAGGTCCGAACCAGATGTCAAAGTTTGAGCGCGAACCGATATTTTATTC
Source organism: Ixodes persulcatus (assembly GCA_013358835.2). NCBI lineage: Eukaryota > Metazoa > Arthropoda > Arachnida > Ixodida > Ixodidae > Ixodes > Ixodes persulcatus. The sequence goes on from JABSTQ010009418.1 coordinate 3,636,945, forward strand.
ATATATTATAAATGATTTTCTAAAAAATTCAATGGGAAAATGGTGGCCTAGGGAGCTCTCGAATACATGGAGCTCTATGGCACTAGAAACCAAATACGGGCGAAAATGGGCTCCATTTTCACATTGAAAGTTTCAGAAAATCACTTATAATATTTGAATAAATTATCGGTTTGTGCTGAAACTTCGGCATCTAGTTCGGACATCTAGCGCTACCTCTGGGCGGAGAATGAGCATTCGGCGATGCGTAGTTTATTTTTGCGGTAAAAAACAAAAACAAAAAACAACCATAATGTGTTTTTTTTTCGGGAACACCCTGTATAACCAACAGAAAACGCTAAGTCTAATGACTTAGCGTTTTCTGTTGGTTATACAGGGTGTCCCCGAAAAAACAAAACAAAAAAACATTACGTTTTTTTTTTTCAGCAGTGTAGAAGTAAACATCGAAATAAGTTCACTGATTGTGCAACAGGAGTTGTTTATCAAATCCCTATGTTGTGTGGAGTGTCGTATATAGGTCAGACGGGTAGATGTGTGAACGATGGTGTCCGTGAGCACAGGGCTTACACAAGATCAACACTGTCATGACACCTTGCTGCTGTTCATTGTAGCGGGTGGTCATGTACCCCTGCCTTCAGTGACACTAAGATTTTGAAGCCTTATAAAGGTAAAGCGTGAAGGTAAATTCACGAGGCGTTAAAAAATTAAGATTAAAGAAAAGACATGCATGGATGACACGTCCTTATACTTCGTCTCACCCTACGATGGACTAAAAACAAAAGCTACGGACCACCAGATCCAATCACAAGCCACTTAGAAATTGCCTGGTATTTTGCTTCAATGCACGTTTCGGGGCCCGCGTCAAATGGGGTGCGCGTACAGTGGTTCGAATTGAATAGCACTGAGTGACTCACCAATTTTTTATCGCAAAAAAAGCCAAAACATACAGGCTGTTTGCAGTGTCGAAGTTACAGGAAAAATGCAGCACTCTTTGATTTGGAGCATTATTTGTCCACCCCTAATCGATGTTAAGCATGTCATAGTTTAACGTGTAACGTGATTGGACCTAGCGGCCTGTGGCTTTGACCTTTGGTCCATTGTAGGATGAGACAAAGTATAGCAATATCTACACATTAATACGATTATCCGAAATGTGGGTTGTGCCGCAATACGTCATGACTTCGCGCTTCTTGATGGATATGAGATTGTTATTCTCCATGGAGAACCGAGCGCGATTTTCATGCAGTTATTCCTGCGGCGACTATCCCCGTACCGACCACCCCCGTATCGACTATCCCAGTACAGACCATCCCCGTACCGACCATCCCCAATTAAAAAAAATTGTTTAAATTAAAAGAAAATTCTGAATCTGGCTTTATCATTCTGATAAACGCGAGGAACACAGAATGTTGTCGTGCGTGTATTATGCGTGCGAAATATTTTGCTATGCTTGGTAGCGGAAACATTTGGGTGGTTTCGGAAGCGCTTCATACACAACACACTGCTTTCATTATAGTGGTCTCCGGGTTCATCAGAATTATCAAGACGAGCTTAAATTTCCTTAGGAGTAGAGTGTGTCACAATCATGTTTTAGAGAAAATGTTTTTTGTGGCTTCTGCTTCTTTGGTGAGTGCACGGTGGGCCTTGAATTAGGTAAGTCCAATCTCAGCCGTCGCTACGATTCGATAATGTCCATCATGCAGTGTCAAACGTGCGTCGTCGCGGCTCTAATGGTGTTCGTTAGTTTCCTATTGCCGACTAATCCTATCAATTACGCACAACAAAGGGTCCGTGATCCTGTGCTTTTTTCTCGAGTAATTGGTCGAGCCGCTGATAGCAAACTCGCATTAAAAACGAGCGCCGTGATTATGCACTTTTTGTACTGCTCGATCGGTTTAATCGGACTGCAGTGTCGGCTGCGATAGGATTGAAGCATAATGATGTTGGACTGTGCAGGAGTCACTGCCGACGACAACCTGCGGACTAAGAACGATTTGCTGCCAATTGTCACCGAACTCGGTTTGCTGGACCAAGTGTGACTCGCCGCCGACGGTTGCCTGCGAACTAAGTTCGCCGTACTAACTTGCCTCCGATGGTCGCCCGTGAACTGAGCATGCTGAACGAAGTGTGCTGGATTAGGTATGACTCGCCGCGGAGAGTCGCGTGCTACCGCAGGCTACCGTCGCCATCAAGTCATACTTGGTCCAGTTGACTGCGCCCTCGTCCATCTTCTATACTTGTGGTGCCGAGCAAAGATGTCGAACAGCGGATCGCGTGTTCAGGAGATCGACTCCTGCTGAGCTCCAAGATGAATCTCTCGTTTCGATTGTTTGTTCCTAGTTCCGAATATGTATAAATATATGCCTAAATATGCCTTCTAGATACTTCAGATGTTTATCAATTGCCTGCTGCTGGCTATGTATTCTTTGTCTTGCCTTGGTCGGCGTGTAACGTTTTTTCGTCACAATCGAGCGCCATACTTTTTCATAAAATCCAGCCCATGAACGCATTCTGCGTTGAAAACAATAAATACGAAGTAAAAAAAGACGAAGTAAAAAAAAAATCACAGCGGATTTGTGAATGTTAGGGCGGTGTATAAAGAAACAATAAGAAAACGGGCGGATTCTATATCAGCAGCGGTCGTTGTTACAGCTTAGCAGGATCAAAAATCGGATAAATATAGACAGTTCTTCCAAACCACGAATGTGCCCTGTTGTGACATCGCAAGGTTTTGACGGCGGAAGAAGTCCATTACCGGTTGAGTGACGCAAACAAAGCGGCGCCGGAAGTACAACTTCCGTCACCGTCAATACCTGACAGGAAGTCTTTTTTGCTGTTTTTTTACTGACCAGCACAAGCCCCTCACTGGACTCCAATATTCTCCTAAGCATCCCCGTTCCTTTCTCTGCGCTAGAAGGACTAAACCGGAACAGAAGAGCAAACAAGAGCGCCACTGGGTTATTTTTTCGGAACTTCATAGACCCAAATAAACCGCTGTACTACGCTTTGTTCAACGGAACTTAAATTCGATAACAAAGAACCAGAACTGAATGGGATAGTACGCAACACTGATAAGAAGTTTAGTTTTCAAATATTGGTGTAAACTCCGTTGATTGCAACTGCAACGCCTGCGACCACACTTCACAGTCGAAGGAAAAGCGAGAGCAGATAGGAAGTAGCGTGAGTTAAGAAAGAGAGGCTGTTGCACCCTTCAAAATATGGCGAAGCGTTCACGCTTTAGATGATAACTTTAACCAGGAGAGCACGACTGTTGACATAGTGTCTTTATACGTGCATTTGTGAGTACGCCATCGGACGCCGGTACAACGCTCATCCAGATCCAAACTGGCCGGGGCCGGGATCTGACCCAAGCATTGTTCGTGAATTCTGTTGCTCGAATCCAGATATCATTCCTCGGTTCAATATCCGCCCGTAAAAAGCGTGCTTAGCGCGCCATGGCACAACCAATACAATAAGTAGATGACTCGGCTACGTCGTTCGAGAGTGACCAATCACAAATCGAAAAGTCAGCGGCCGTGCATCTGTCTACCCTACCCGTCACTGCGTTCCACAGCTGAGCTTTTATTTGCACTGGTGTATGTACGGCACCGATAAAATGCACAAACGAAAAAAAACACAAAACAAACGTGCCGCACCAATCAATTACATCGTCATAAATTGATACACTTACTTTGTTATGAACTGATGTGCCTTTAATCACCCGATCAGCGCCGGTTAACTGGTCTGACGAGCACGCACCTTGCACTGCCTTTTCAACTTAGTTGTGAACGGGACATTCGCGATTCCAACTGTCTATTAGCCCCGAGAAGTTTGCGTGGCGCCCCCTTACGGCGAACCGGGGTGACGTCACGGCGAGGACAGAATGTTCCCCTGACTCGCCCCTCTCGCCGTGTGGAGGCTGTGACGACGTTAGCTGTCGGCGCGCTCTTTACTATTTAAATATTTTTGTTCGCGTTTTTCGTAAGAAGTGTAAATTTTCATATGTGGCTTTATTGAGGTATGACCTGAAGCTGCAGGTGAAACTTCAACCAACCTTTCAGGCATGGTTGACAAAGGAGGAAACGCATAGATCGCCGCTTGTATATGAAAATGAAGAAAATGGCGACAACTGCAGGAGCATCACTAAGATTTACATCTCTCACAATCAATGCTGCTGATGGTGGGAATGAATTGGCAAGGTATGTATACTATTTCGTGTTTTTTTTTTTGTATTTCTGTTTTTAAACGGAAACGCCGAAGCCGAAGAGCTGCATGCTGCTCGAGCAAGATGTTGAATATAGTCTGGGCCATGGAGAGAGAATCACAAGTGAGACCGCCCAAGTACAGGGGAAAAGTAAAGAAAGAAGGAGCATTTGTTTATATACATTGCTCGCATTTTACCTTTGCTGGATTCGGATAGTATTTCAATGGATTCCGCTGGTGGTATTTGTGGGCTCGTTTATTGCATCCCTCAAGTAATGTACAACAAACGTAAGCGAAGGTGTCTAGCCCGTTATTAGTCCTTTAGGGTCTTAAATTCCAATTTTAGCTAAATCAAATTGTCCTGAATCTAAAATACAAGAAGCTTTTCTCACGAAAATTGTCACTCTTCACAGGTTCCACTATTTATGCTACAAGTGCAGCATCTACCACTGGACAGTCGTTCGAATGCTTGCTGTTCCTCCTGTTTTCCTCTGTTCTCACAGAGTCCAGCTGTATGGAATAGGGAGGCTGAGGAAGCTTTTGGGGACCTGCAGCAGTGTCTCTTTTAATTGGAAATGACAATTCAAACTAAACGGTGTATTTTCTAAATACACAAGTCTGTAGTAAAGAAAGAATGACACGAAAAAGTATAAACATTCTAAAGTACGGTACTATTGCTGTGCATATTTGTGGCAGTTCAAATCCAGAAAATGCAGAGCGGCACGGGCAGAGTCGGGGTCGCGAGTTACTAACACTAAAAAGGCCAGCTGAACTTAGGAAAATAGAATACAGAGAGAGAAAGAGACAGGCATACCGCTGGACTACCAACTGTGGTTTAATACTTCCTCCTCTTTTTGAACCTTGACTTTGTGCTTTTTTCTTTTCGCTTTTTTGTTTTAAAACCCACATAAAACACCACTTCTATCCGAAACCTAACTAAACTAAAATTTGAATCACCCGCACTTCACCGGGTCATAAAACACCGTAAATATTGTTTTTCTTTGGTATTGAGCTTGATTGAGGGCTGCTCCTGGTCAGCGTGTGTGAAAAGACTCTCCACAAAACTGAAGTGCAAGACATCGGGCACAGGTGGAATGCAGCAAACAAGAGATAAACAAAAGATTGCAATATTACCCTACATTCATGGGATAACACACAAGTTAAAAAAGATAGCTGTGAGGCAGGACATCAAGGTTGTGTGTTCTACGCCAAACAAAGCCGTAAGGTAAACCAGGACACCAACCACATGAAAACCTGCAACATCGCTCACAGAACACGATACGCCCCATGTGAAAAGGGGGTTGTTTACCACATTCCCTTATCGTGTGGCAAGTGGCATATTGGCCAAACTGGTAGGTGCCTCAACGACAGGACAAGAGAACATCCAGCATCGTTAAAAGGCACAAATGCAGGTCATCTACCGGCACATTGCCGCAACTGTGCGTGCAGTGCAGAGTTCAACAGCGTTACCATCATCGCAAAATATCGCAAAACACAAGAACCAGTATGCATGAGAGATGCTCGAGACCTTGTCCATCGAGGAAAACGAAGCCACGTGCGTCAGCGAGCCCTCAATCAAGCTCAATACCAAAGAAAAACAATATTTACGGTGTTTTATGACCCGGTGAAGTGCGGGTGATTCAAATTTTAGTTTAGTTAGGTTTCGGATAGAAGTGGTGTTTTATGTGGGTTTTAAAACAAAAAAGCGAAAAGAAAAAAGCACAAAGTCAAGGTTCAGAAAGAGGAGGAAGTATTAATCCACAGTTGGTAGTCCAGCGGTATGCCTGTCTCTTTCTCTCTCTGTATTCTATTTTCCTAAGTTCAGCTGGCCTTTTTAGTATTATACACCAACAAGCTCAACTACAGCCTGTTACTCCGTCGCGAGTTAATTTGCAGACCGCCCAAAGGCCTTTAAAATAGATGCCATTTGAAATGCCTACAAAGCGGGATGTAATATTCTCCTAAATAATGCACAGGCAAGGAACAGAATTCCAGCGTCTGAAACACGCCGCCGCTTCACCGGCCCCTCGCACGATTGCCTTGTGCCGTGTGTACCAACAGGGAGGTTCATCGGCGGAATTTCCTCCGCCAATAGCTTTCTCAATTTGTAACCCGATTATTAAAGTAAAAGGGACAAGCACGTTTAGAAAAGGTACGAAAGCACGTCGGTATCGGCCTAACACCTTGTAAACGAGGTCCCGCTCCACGAAGTGCTTGCGGTTCACAACGGCCAAACCAGGAAACCGGGGCAGTGAAGCAATCCGGATTCGAGATCGGGAAGCGGAGTCCTTCCCCTGACGTCACTGTGCACCTCACCCTATCAGGGCGCGGCGACCGCAGCGACGCTTGTGTTCGTTCTCGGGGCTAATAGGTGGCGCCACCCGTTTTCCAAAATGGAGGATATAGTGTGGGTCGGAGATACCAGCAGGTATACTAGTTGCTGAGCCTGTCTTAGAGAGAGGTATGTTTATTTACAGGAAAGCAAAGAGGTCAACCTGCTTGTGAGTGCTGGTTTGCTACTTTGCGTGAAAAGGAAGAGAGTAGAGAGACAGCAGACAGAATAGAGAAGTAAAGAAAGAGCGAGATCACATATACACACGTATACCCCCTCCCCCACACATGTCACACAGACATACACAAACACATATATACGCACTCAAAGATTGGCGAAAAATAAATAGTCACACGTAAATTAAAAAGAGTGATGTCAGTTCACAACTCTTGGTCCAGGCGGGTGTCCTTTAAAGAGCCTCTGACACGCCAAAAAAAAAACATTTTTTTCATGCTAGGCGTTGAATTGGGATATCAGGACATTACAAAAAAATTGTTTCACTATAGAGTTGCGTAGTTTTTTTATAAAAAATAGAAATACGAGGCCCAATTCAAAGTTCCCGCCGTGCACTGTGACGTAACAGTGTACCGCAAGGTGTCGGGGCGGTCAGAAGGGAGGCATCGACCTACGTCACTAAAAGTGGGTTCACCGGAAGTCACGTGAGTTTCACTCCTCGTGCTCTCCGCGACCGTGCCTAAGACTTTTTTTTATTTTTTTTTATTCTGCTCTTCGTACGAGCGATCGTAGGAAACGAAGTTTCAGTTCTACTAGCTCTTTATCCCTGCACCGTTGGTTAGTTTGCGTGCTGTAAAATTTGAGGACGAAGAGTCAGTGGATCGACGTGATGGAGGTCAATGATGAAAGCGTTGCGAGTACAAGCCAGTGTACGAGTGCATGCCGTCAGTCCGATGATACAGGGCTATACTGGGCGCAAAACAAGCTATCAAGTTTTGAAAAAAAAAATTTAGAACGCTCGCAGAAATTAGGATTGCTAGCATACGACACGCCCGATCGCATTGCTGAAGGTTGAGACACCGAGGTCGGAATCATCGGATACTCTCCAGGCTGAAGATGCCTGCCGTCTAAAGAATACGAACTGGTGAGTGTACCAAGTACAAGTAAACGTCGAGCACAAAGTACGTATTTTGTCTAGAATATGAGTAGAACTTGTTTACTAGGTGCTCATGCGGCCGATGTATGTCTCTCAGAAATGCATGCAGTGTGATCTCTTCTTCAGTTGCTGAAATACCGGGACAGTCCCTCACACAGCACCTTCTAGGCATTGTAGTTGATCACGTCAATTCACTGACTCCGCTTCTTCTACCTTTACAGCAACATTAAGCGATGAAAAGCAAATAAAAGAAACCTTGTCTGCTTGGATCGCTCGTGGAGGTGCGGAGAATAACAAAAATATTTAAAAAAAAATATTACACGCGCTCGCGGTAAGCACGAGGAGGGATGCAACTCACGTGACTTCCGGCGATGCCTCCCTTCTGACCGCCCCGACACCTTGCGGTACACTGTTACGTCACAGTGCACGGCGGGAACTTTGAATTGGGCCTCGTATTTCTATTTTTTATAAAAAAAAACTACGCAACTATATAGTGAAACAATTTTTTTGTAATGTCCTGATATGCCAATTCAACGCCTAGCATGAACAAATTTTTTTTTTTTTTGGCGTGTCAGAGGCCCTTTAAGAATCGGAGTAAAGCGTTCGTTGCTTTGGATTCTTTTGCTACTGAAGTCCAGGGACCTAATATATGGCTGTTTTAGTATTTTACTCTGGGAACTATATAGTGAACAATGGCAGAGTACATGTTTAATGTCGTGTGTTGTTGAGCACGCTGTGTGTTCTGGCTACACTAAGCGACACTAAATATTCCCGGTTAAATGAGAAAGTTAGGGTGTTATGCGCGAGTGACCTCTTTTTTCTAAAAAAAAAGCATTTAAAGTAATATTTACGCCAGGAGGTACGTTTTAAATAAGAAACGATACCGAACCTAACTCTTATTTTCGATTTATTTTTCGATATAGGTTTTTATTTCGGATTCTTTTATAATTCAAAATGTGTCTCATAGCGTAATTGTTTGCTAAGAAAACGGATCGCGGAAAATATATTGTGTGACATTCGCGTCCGATCCAGGCATTTCACAATATTTTGGAGATTTCAGTGTCGCTTTAAAGACAGGGTCTTTCGTACACTTTAGAGGTAACAGGATATTGCATTTGTTGAAAAACATTGTGCTGATATTTGTGTGTTCGCGCTGATTTTTCTCACTCAGAAAATTGTCATGTGAAATAATAAACTGAGGGCCGTTTAATGGTTTTGGGGAATTTAGATGATTAATTACTTAGCATAATTCCCAGCACAAGAATAACAGAATCCATCCAAATTTTACAAAACGTCGCCGCGGGGAATGAGTTTAGATTATGTTCACAAAACGCCTCAATTAAAACAACGCTGTACTCGCTACCGAAACACTCACAAATAAAAACGGAATCCGGGTTTGAAAACAGAAGTGTGTGAGTTTTTAAGGCGATGCGTGGATGCGTGGCGCATAGGTTTTTATACTACATCCAGGGTTCATATCTATCTTGATAACGATGTCAGAGCTTTTCATCTGCTAAATGAGACATTTCTGTAAACGCTGTTATGGTTAAATGGCGTATTTTAGTGGTTGTGTTGTTTATTGAGGCCTCGATTGTCGCATTTTTTTATTAATAATAATACAATTAGGATATTTTAATACGTAGTTTTTCAAGCTTTAATATAATGTGTTGCCTATGATACAATTTGAAACGCGCGAACAACTATGGTAATAGACAGTTGGCAAATTATCATCACTGGAGACAATTCCAACATTTTTAAATAACAAATTATAAAATAATCATATTCTAAAATCAACGAAAACATTCCAGACAATGGGAGAAATCCATATAAAATTTAATTAATTGTTGCTAGACCACACTGTTCTATCAAATTCGCGACTTTTGACAATCGGCAAAACTTCAAAATTCGCCACCAGTCCTTCCTGACCAGATCAAACATCCCGAGATACAAAAAAGAACAAAACAAAAACACGTCTTTTTAATTCTTTTTTAAACGTTTCAGATTTATTTTTCATAATTTTTGCGCGCCAACGTTTTGTCAATCTTAGTCTTTGCTGTTCAGAGAAACGTCTACCCGCCTGCACGTCTGCTCACTGCAGCACGTTTCGTTGGCTCTGGAAAACCGGTGAAACAGTAGCGAGTTTTAGTATTGCCTATACGAGCGACAGCAGGCACTGTGTGTTTGCGTTAGCATTTCGTGTTGCTCACTGCCCGTGCGCGTAGCCCAGAAAGGCGCACCGTCCATACCGGCTGCAGCACTACATTGGAACCGTGCAGAGTGTTGTATGTATTTAGAAGTGGCTGCTGGCGAGGCATGATCGCTTGCAGTTCCGCCGTGCCCGCTGAGAAGAGAAAGCCGGGGACCCTCACTAGAGCGCTTCCCGTTTCCACCGCGGGGGGGCGAGTAACGAGCTGGAGATGAGAACAGAAAGGACGTCGGCAATAGAACTAAATCGAACGACTTATCGAAGTCTGTTAAGACAGCAAAGCCACCGGTTTCTCGCCTTTAAAGCTGTAAAGTATGGAATAAGCACTCGTGATCGAAGTTAGATTTGTTTTTAACATGATTAGTATACACAAGCTAAATAATAAACGAAACCAGTTTTTTTTTTATCCTTGTAGGGTTGTCGGTTGATAATAATGCAGTATAGGATAATAAAAATAGTGTTAAGACCCAGAGGGGCACGGTTGTCTAAGGGCGCCCAGTGATTTTTTTCGGCAAAGACGTTACAAATATTGAATGCGGGTAAAGTTTGAAATTCGAAAGACTAAATTTTTCAAGCGCCGGTTCAAAAGCGTTTAGTCGTCAAAAAAAAGGATTGCCCTGTTTCTTTTTTTTTTCTTTCTCCTCTTTTTCTGATTACTTAAAGGCTCATATTTTATTACCAGAGAGGAAAGCCAGAGCTCGCTAAACCGTGGTTTGCATTCAAGTTTTGAGATAAATCTTTATTCTTTATAGCTATGTAAATAAGGAAGCCAGATAAATTATCCGGTAAGTATCTCCTGGCCCTGGGCGACCAACAGCGATTGAATATGGCAACGGGTTGAAAAGAAACAGTTTCCATAAAATGATTTGAAGCCTTAAATGACTCATAAAACGATATTATGATTACAATTTTGTAACTTCATATTGCGTAGTGGGACATAAAATATAGCGTATGAGAGTAAAGAGACTTGATACAAGATTTCTTCTGGAAAATGTTATAAATAAAGGCTAGCATATACATATTCTTACTTCCCTTTTCTTGAAAGCTTTCTCACTGAGTTCAAATCGTTCCGTGCACTTCACATTTGAGCGTGGCTTAGGGATTGAGTACTAGCTTTCTGTCACCAGCTGGCTTGCGCTCGGTAACAATCATTCTGCAATAATTTACAAACCGTTTTTTTTTTTTTTTTCGTGGGCAGGGACAGTTTGATTGCTGCAGCGCCTCCCGGAGTGCGTTGAATTCAGCGGTCGCGCTGGGTTGGGGTCGAAGCTGACCTTTTTCATTTTGCCATTGACGTGCCAAAGTGACGAAGTCAGGTAAAATAGTTTCATGACCGCTATCTAAGTATTTCTCCAGTTTGCTCCAACTCTGCAAGGAGGAAAGGCCGCAGCAGACCTTTCCCAATTCGCTCTCGAACTTTTTTAGTGAAAGTGTATATTGGCAATTTTCATCACGCGTTTTTGAACCCACTTTCACGGTTTCGTCTTTAGAACGCCAGGTACTGTGAATATGTGATTCGCTCAAGAAGGCTGGCAAGCAAACCTTCCGCCACAGTTTTCTGTTCTAGCCGACAGGTGCCGTCGATTTCACTGGAGTTGCTCATACACGTTCTCAGTCTTGGTAGATACTTGAGGTGCACAACCGTACGGACATCCATGCCGTTTGGCGGTATTCCGTCAGAAAGTTAATACCCGAACAATAATGTTTGAAGCATAGCACTTTGTATGCACGACTTGGATTTGCGTCACATCACACCCCACGGTGGTGGCTTTTATGAATTATAATTTTCGCAGCACCGAACTGTTTCTTTTTAACAAGTGCAGGTAGGAAGGGCCGCAAGCATAGTCGATTGACGTTACGTGAAAGCCATGTTTAAGCTTAGCCAGCTTAGGCAGGAAACTGCGGTAAACACTGAAAGTTAGATACGTCAAAAGTCCGCTCAAAATCTCTTTTTGAACACGAGTTGAAAAAGTCCACGGTTCTCAAATTGCTATATATGTTTGCATGAAAGTCTCCTGTGCGCTGCCATTTTGAGAAATGCTGGCGCCGCGTAATGTTTCGGCCATGTTGAGGTGGGCTAAGGGTACGTCATTGAGGTGGGAGAGGACAAGATGGCGGCGTCTTCTGCATATCCGATGGACAGCGTTAGGGACACACTTACTGTTTCGAAACACAGGTGGGAACCACCCTTACGAAAATGGCATATCTGGACTTATATAAAAAAAAATAGATATGGTTATATAAAAAATTGGGCAGATCTGGCCAAATCAAGTAAATCAGTTTATATAAGCCTTATCAAACCAGATCTGCCCAATTTTTTATGTCCCAATCAGGTAAGGCAACCCTGATATTCAGGGTGTTTTTTTTTTTTTTTATTCTTGTAGATTTGTTTTAAAAAAAAGCCATGAAAGCTACACTCATGCGGTTTGTGCGAGTGAGTGCCCAGCGGGACATTATGTGGGTGGCTAATCTTTGCAATAAGTCGGCTAATGACTTCAAATTCACTACTTAATTTTGAAATTAGGGAAAATCGACATATGGTTCCAATTAGAAACTTGCTGAACGTCGCCCAAAATCCCTAAATCAGTCATTTTCCAAAAGACTTTCAGCGCGTGAGAAAGTTACCACTCGTGGAGCAGGTAAGGCTAGCGGTTTCGGTCAGGCGCCCGCGCAATTTTTCCGTCTCTTATCTAGCCACAGCGGTCCACGAGTGGTAACTTCAGCGCACAACTGCGCTTCGCACGCGCTCAAAGTCTTTCTAAAAATTACTGATTTATGGGTTTTGGACGACGCTCAGCAAGTTTCTAATTGAAACCATATGTCTATTTCCACTAATTAAAAGTAAATTAGTGAATTTTAATTAATATGTCAACTTATCGCAAAGATTAGCAAACTATACAATGTCCCCCTGGGCGTATAACTCACTCGCACAAACCGCATAAGTTTTGTTCTCACGGCTTCTTTTAAAACAAATCTGCAATAAAAAAATAAAAAAAAAACACCCGGTATTCAGGCATTGCACGTACGTCACATCATGACGTCGAACACCGGTATCCACCATGCTGGTGGTTGACTCTTCGACCCTGCACAGCGAGAGGAATGGTAAATTGTGCCGCGCTCGGCTGTAGCAATGACCCGGTATCCCGACGATCGTCCGAACGTTTCCTCGGCATGAACCGCGAGACAGAATTCGCAACTTTCAGCGATGGTGGTACCGCGTTGTGAGAATCGCGCACCCTAGCTCCTGGATGATTGGCCTCAAAATAAATGGGCTTGCCTACGCCTTCCTGGCGTGAAAAAATAACGTATGGCTCTAATACTGCTCGTATATAGTAAAACTAGAATCCCTTACGCGTCGCAGACCCAGCCTCGTACCGCTGTTCTCCGACGATCATCCAGATGACAGCCATTTTGATAGGCACCACTGCGCCCCCTATAGGTCATGAAAGTTGCGAATGTCCGTCAAGTTAGAGAAAGTACGAGCGGCAGGAGAGGGATACGTCCGCGGATTACCGAGTTTGCGGCACGCATCTCATAGCGGCGAGCAACTGCACTTTTCTACCGTTGTTTACGTTCGCGCACGCCTTTGCATCGGCTTTTGCCCATTAGTGGTGTAGATGCCCTTTGCCTTTCGTTACATAACGCCGTTTCCCCGCTTCGAGCGATTGTCGCGCCGCGAACCCGGCGATCGAGCGGCGGCGGCCCCGTGTGCAAGCTAGCCGAGACGCCGCCGTCAGGGGATTGGTTTGTGCCCCCTGCGAGATGGTAACCTTTGCAAGGAGCGAAAGTATGTAGGCAAGCCGGTTAGGAAACATCATAATATAAACCCTGAGCCAATGAGAGTTGTACGTTATTTGATTTATCCTTATCTCAGGGTTTAGATGATGACGGTAACCTAGCGTTGTTTACCAGTATTTCGCAAAATCGTAACAATCTTTCTACAAGCGACTCGTAAAGCCGCTCCTCAAATTTTAGAACGCGCAATTAAGATTTTTTGTTGTTGTTGTTCTTTTTGGCGACACGTGAAAACTTTGTCGGCGGGATATCGTAACTTTCTGCTCGTAGCGCAATCGCACCAATGCCGAAACATTCTGCACAATTATTCTCCCGGCTGCCAGGAGATAGACACGGCCTAATTCTAGAGGTAATCTGGAAGAGTACCTTTAGGAAAACGATCTATTGTCGCGAAGTAGGTTGCAGCGCACTTACGTTGACGAGACGAGACTTGAAAGGTAATCCGAGATAGATGTCGACACGGCCACGGCGGAATCACCACTCAAACACAAAAACGAGAAGGAAGGTGTCCGTGACGATTCTACACGATGTAGCACAAGCTGTCATTTCTAGAACCGACATAAAACGCATCACAAAACTTCTTGGGCTTCTTTGAAGAAATCGCTTGCAGAAGCAGAAATCCGCAGCAGCCACGAGGGGAAAAACACCAAACTAGAATTTTAGATCCCGGCCAACTCATTCTTTTTTTTTCTTTTTTTTTTCCGAGATTGCCAACGGCTAATGTGTCATACTCGTCACCACGCTTTCAGCTTAGGGAGAGAGAGAGAAAAGGAGAGAAAGAAAGGCGAAAACGGAAGTCCACAAACAAAGCCTTATCTTATGGGGCATCAACGCGCGGGTTGTCACTTGTACCCAAGGTTGATAGTGCAGTGAATGCTATGTGTGGCCTTGGGCTCGAGGCAGGTGCCGTGTTCTGCTTCATCACCAGCTTCTAGACTGAAGTCAGGTGACCCTAACCGGAGACACGATTGGCCTGAAACATGCATAGCGTCTACCCTGCTGTCAATACCGAGTGAACATACAGCTCTATGAAGACCAACTTTTGAACTTCCAAAGAAGCTGTCTATCTCGAAAGTGACCCAAAACGATGCGAGTTCCCACTGTCGTCGGAACCAGCGAACGTCGCCGTATCGCCATCGCCACCGTAACCAAAATCAAAAACAATGCAAGCTGCAAACTTTCGGGCGGTTTCAGGCCTTTAGGCTTTGGAAAAAAATATCGAAGAACCTTTTTCGAAAAACAAAAAGTGTCCCAGGTGCCGGCGTGCCCATGGAACCAGCTGTGGGTTTGAGTCTACTTGGTGAGTACTCTCCCATCCGTTTTACTTTTTCAGTGCTTTCTTTTCGGAGCGTTTGTGACGTGTCCTTGTGTGTGTCTGCAGGAAGCGTGAGGACGAAAGTGTGCGACTCCTTGTCGCACACGTGCTTTGCGCATTGGATGACCTTCGAGCTTTTCCCAAGGAAGTCCCGGAACCGACCTGTCACTGAGCGAGCAGTCAGATTGCGGGAACGCACACAGAGGCGAAGGTCCCACCGAAGCCGGAGGGGGGAACGGCACTTCGTAAGTGTATCGGGGAGCTTTATCTCGAGGATCGGTGGACAAGACGGGTTCTACAAATCGGGTGGCGGCGTGGTGTCACCTAACTAGGTGGTGTGTTTCGCGGAACCCATGACTGCTAAAGGTACCCATTACGTGTTAGCGCTCGTATTTGCACCCCGTTTGCTTTCACTGCGGGTGTTCGAATTCAAGTTTGATGCTTGCGAAGAGTATAAAGAGTTCTTTTTTGACTAGGGCACGGACTTTTTATACAAAATGCTGTATATGTTGCACTTATTTGCTAGTCCTCTGGCTGTAGTTTATTGTGAAGGTTGTGGGAAAAAATGCACATTGAGTAGTTGCAATATATATATATATATATATATATATATATATATTAATATATATTGTTTTCTAGACTGGCAATCCTGCCTTCCACTGACGTCATGGCAGTAAAAAGGGTGGGTATATTTAAATTTGGTTGTCGCCACATTTTCATTTGCCGATTTCATAATAGTTATTGTGAATTTCGCGATACTAAATAGCATACTGAAAAGGTTAAACGCCGGGAATTCAGAAAATAAATTTAGTATGGGTAGTTCGAAAAATCGCCGGAGTACCCTTTTAAGGGTTGAAGCCGACTTTATAACGATCGCAGCGTATGTTGCAGCACGTCGCGAAAGCCAGCGCTGCCGCGAGCGCAGCCATCGTTGATGCAATGGCCATGCGACGAGAGCAAAAGCTCGCGCTGCAGAATTCAGGGTTCCTGGGTTCAATCCCCACCCCTGCCCGTTTCGACCCGGATGAGCATCGTATCGGCGTGCGGTCGGGTATCACTACTGCGTGGTGCACGTTAAAAAAAACGGGCTAGCAGTCGTACTGCACTGGCTAAATTGCTCATCTACAGTGGGCAACGATGTCGCCATGTTATGGCAGAGAAACCTCCTGCTGTACAACAACTAACGATCAATTTTTTATTATATATTTTTATTTTTATTTGAACTGGAATTAAAATAGTTACGTAGCACGTGCTAAAAACGTTTCCAAAGACAGAAAAAGTTAATTTTTTTTTTAATTCTTGTATTTTTTAAGATGTATGTTTCTCTTTCGCAAGGGACGCTGTCCTGACTGGAGAGTAGGCTCGTCTCACCTGGGCGCACGGTTCGAAATTAAGCGTAGGTTCCACTGGCAAAGGTGTATATTTTTGTGCTATCCCTCGGTGGATTTGGGGCAACATAAAAGCTCTCTATGCTCGGGCCTTTAGTGCGGGAGAGGCGAAATCGCATTTGCATGCCCATGAATAACGATCGAAAACCGGACCCAAACCGCCTCCAAATTCACCGAGAAAAATAATTCCCCATTATACATTTTTTTTTTGTGTGTGAGTTACACAATAGGAGGTTTTAATACTTTGGGTACCCCGAGCTGCTCGGGGAGCCCGAAGTGTTGGGGCCCCCCATTCTGAAGTCTCTAAAGAGGCGAATAAACGAAAAACTTCACCAGGCGGCGGCACATTCGCTTTAAACGCGAAGCGAAAGCTACTGTTCTAACGTAGGGAATGCCTAGATTGAAGGGAGGGAGAAACTAAAACCATACGCAGAACGTTTGCAATTTAATGGCGGATGCTTCCAGAGCAGCTTTTACGAAAGCATGCATGCGTCGCGTTAGGAAAGCGGTCGGAAAGAGGGAGACGCTTTTGAGATAGTCTACTCTTTTGGCAGCTCGTCATGCAAACGTGGCCCCATACCACGTGGATATTTACGTGGCCCCTAAACCACGTGACCTAAATCGAGCAGTTAGGAACACTCTTAAATCTAGGCACACTATTCGGAGGTCACGTGTAGAGCGAACACCACCCGGGGCAAACATAATCTCTTCTTTTTTTTTTGCTTTCCCTGCGAAACACTGAAAGGAACAGCAGGTCGCTTCCCACGCGGTGGACAATATATGTAATTCGTTAGAAGGGAACTTTGTCTACCTGCAATAAAGGGATCGGTGTGTTTACCATGTAGTTTTTTTTTTTTCGTTTGTTCATTTACGGGTTCGCCACCGGCTGTGCATTTTCACTCTAGGCGACTCTGTTTAAACATTCGAGTCGTCAGTATGTCCGCTGTAGATATATTCATGGAGATAAAGTACCACTATATGTGTGTGTGTGTGCGCGTGCGTGCGTGCGTGCGTGCGTGCGTGTGTGTGTGTGTGTGTGTGTGTGTGTGTGTGTGTGTGTGTGTGTGTGTGTGTGTGTGTGTGTGTGTGAGCGCGTGCGTGCTTGCGTGCGTGTGCGTGTGCGGGCGCGTGTGCGTGCGTCTGTGTGTTTATATCATTGCGCTGGGGTGAATCTACTAAAAAGGCCAGCTGAACCTAGGAAAATAGAATACTTAGAGAGAAAGAGACAGGCATACCGCTGGACTACCAACTGTGGTTTAATACTTCCTCCTTTTTCTGAACCTTGACTATGTGCTTTTTTCCTATTTTCTTTTTGCTTTTTTGTTGTATAGTCAAGCACATAGTCAAGGTTCAGAAAGAGGAGGAAGTATTAAACCACAGTTGGTAGTCCAGCGGTATGCCTGTCTTTTTCTCTTTCTGTATTCTATTTTCCTAAGTTCAGCTGGCCTTTTTAGTATTATGCACCAACAAGCTCAACTACAGCCTGTGAATCTACGCGCCGCTTTCATTGTTTAGAAAAGCGAACTTCTTTTCGACTGAAAAGGAGTGGTTACCGGTGCGCCACGCCCCCGTAAACTTCTCGGAACCGTATGCCCTCTGGAAATCTCATTTGGGATGCAATTCTGGAGCGAAACCTTGAGGAGAAAGAAATACGTTTGGGCGCCTGATTTCGAATGCGGTTTAGTTGGGGGTAATTTGATGCGATTAGCTATTTATAAAATGGAATTTGCAATTCCAGCTTGTAAGGAAACCGTTTCGTCATTGTTAGGGATGGAAATCTGAAGAACTTGCCACAGAGTCACTGAAATTACATTAGGTCAAAATCCATGGAGCGGATATGAGGCGAACAACAGACGTACTTCGCTTGGCGGCAGGTTTGCCTGGCGCTCGACGGAACAAGCTGTGTTCTATTATGTTACGCGTAGAGCGAACGTCGCCGGAAAAATTATGTCGATAGGTTTTGCCCCATAACATCCAGGTAAACCAAGTAAAGACTCGGTTTAAAAAAAAAAAAAAAAAAGTCTTTTGCTACGGAAGTTTGGGCTTTTAACGAAACATCGGATAAAAAAAAGAATGCGGCATAAAGAGAGGCTGACAAACGTCAGAAAAAATTGGCTCTTCATGTATAAATACAAAAATTTTGTCAAAGTGTATATTTTATTGTCGGATTTTACTGTGTACAATTTCAAGGCATGGTTTCGTTCTTGTGAAGTCTTAAGGCAACATCCCTGATATTTTCAACTGTGGGCGGGGTTCAAGCATGGCCTCCGAGATCCTTGGCGGGACAAGCTCGCCTCCGACCATTCCATTCGTCGGGAGAGACTGAGAGAACAAAATGTATCGAGTTTGTTTCTGTGGCGCAATGGCGCTGGTACAGAACCGGAATGACTATCATCGAGCTTGCTTGGCTAGCGGCCCACATAAAAATGCGCTTGTTTGCCCGAATTATAGTCCTTGCTTCTCAGCACAACAAACATGACTTTTTCAGGGAAAAAGTAGGTTGAAAACCGAATGTTTTCTCACTGAAGACCGGGAAAGATATATAATAAATGCACACCTGCACGCTTTCACACGAACTGCGCGTTGAATTGTTTTGAACAATGTATAGTCGAAAGTCAGTAACGAGTCTCAATAAAGTGTCTCACCCAAAACTACTCTTTTCTTTGTGAGTCCGAGCGGGCGAAACGTCATGCTCATTTTTTCCTCGTAGATCGCTTTTCTGAATAGGAGATAAGAGGGGTTTGAGTTCTTTGGTTTTGTATTCGCTTGTAACTTTAAATCACATTGATTCGTCCGTGATACTTTTGTTTAATTGTACCCATCGTCTTTGTTTTGCCCTTTCGCGTTGCTCTCAAGTGTTTCTGTGACGCCCTTTCGCTATGGCTTTGCTATTGGGTGGGAGGAAGCACTGCCAGAGCCAGTGCACCAGCTGATCGGCATTTCATTCGCGAATATACGTATACGTACTCGCGCGCCTTCGCAGCAATAGCGCAAATCCGAACTATATCCCGCGTGCACACTTTTAACGTTTGAGATATTAATACTCCTAATCATAATTTTTCGGCTCGGGAGAGCCGCGGCACCACAGAAATGTCAACAGCCCGTACCATGTAGGCTCGCGGGACCGCATCTAGATGATTGTAATTATGTGACAATATAATATACAAGATGAGGACGACATGTTCTTCCGATCGTTACGACATCCGTTGCCCGAGTATTGGAAGTTCGGGGACGGCTACAGCGAGTGAGCCAGCGAGCCGAGGTGACCTTGCGGTCTGTTCAGTTTCAGATGGTAACGCCCTGGCAATCTGGTCGGTCTGGTGGTGCGGTCACTCACTTTGGTGAAGGCAGCGGACTGCGGGAAATGGTTCCGTCGAAGTAGGCGGCTCCCACCCCCAAGGCATTAGTTTCCGGGGCTTAAAGCGTAGCTCTGTGGTTAGCCAGTACGAGCCCCTTTTTCAGTCTGGAAACAAACTCAGTGCTGCCATCTATTGGGTGGCCCCAGCACACTTACGGTTCACGTATATTTCCTATTTTTTTTACTCATTCTTTTTTTATATCATAAGAGTGAATTAAGTCTGACAGTACTATAGCTGACCATTTCCATAAGACAGCGTGTGTATCTGATTTCGGAAATACTGCAAAACCCGCCGTCTAGTAGAGAACCTGAAGTGGCTGGGGACTATTTGCACACTGGTGCCACCACCTGTCAACTCATGCGAGAAAGAGCAAATAGCTACTAACGTTGGCTTCCTGTCATCGTCGTCTTCGTCGTTCATGATGCCGGTGTCAGCATCATAAACGGATCTGCACCCGCCCCATCTTGCAGAGCGTAGAGAAGCTGCGCTATGGGCTCCTTCTGCTGGACAAACAAGCGTTTAGAAGGGCCGGAGGAAAGCTTTGCGCGCCAACAGTCTCGGAGGCCATGGTTCAAGCGGGACTTCCGAGGTTTTTCGCGCAGTGGCTGCGCTCTTCAGGCCTTTGCATTAGCCGGTCGAGACTGTTACTCAGGGGCGCTTAATGGCGCTCGCTACAATACCAAACAATACAAAGAAATAGCAGCGAGTTATCGTCGTTATCGTCATCACTAATATCGCCGGTCTATGGAACCAACGTTGTACGAAACTTAGGAGCAGCGCGATATGTGCTCTCCGTCTCTCGCCGCAACGCACAGACCTCTGGCAAGGAATATGTCAGACTTAGGAAGTAATCCGTTACTTTTTAGAGAAATTTTGTAATTGTCACGTTACTGTTTGCGGCCGTAATAGACCCTTCCAGAAATTCAGTCTGGCCACTGTGATCACTATCATCATCTGTAGAACGGCATCTGTGCCATACGAATGGCGGCCTTCTAGTGACTGATAAAGGAAGACGTTGAAGATGCTCCTAAGCGGATGATGCGAGGCCTGCATATTCGAGGGGTCAGTACGACGCGACGTAGGAATGGAACACAAGAGCTACGTAGGCGTTTACTTCTAATAACTCAGATTCAGTCAATCTGTGGGTGGCACACAATTGGCTTTAAAGCCCTTTGGTGTATACAATTTTCTCGAGGCATTGAGTGGGTTGGAGCTTTGTTCTGAATGCAGGTTCTTGGTCACCATCGAACTGAAAGTGATCAAGAAAGAACTCACACTGAACGATTCCTCGCGTGCCGTTGACTTGCGAAAGTGACGGTGCCGATACAAGTTCATCTCCGCCATTGATATGGCAAAACCTAAACTGCTTTACGAACCACCAGATGGCACTGAATTTCGGAAAGGGTCTATTTGTAATGTAATAAAGTTACAAAATATGGGTAGCGAATTACTTTAATTACTCGTTACTTTTTATTAAATATGTTCATAATAGAGAAACCGGAGGAATATGAGGAGGAAATTCAGCAGAATAGACCATATGCAAAAAGAAGCGCCATCTAGTGAATTCATGATCAATGATCAGATTTCCTCCATAATGGGGGGTTCCCGTACCGACGATTTCGCCCGAAAAACAATAGTCCCGGCAAAGTGTAAGTCGTAGAACTAAAATATGATCACCTGCTGCAAGTCCAGTACGAACCCTTCACAGGACGTCTTCGAGAAATGCCGTTCATTGACCTGGATGGCCCAGTTCACTGCTTGAGTGACGAGTCTTGCGACCTCGTTGCTGACAATTCCTTTTCCTGAATTTGGCGGCCGTCTTTCTTTTCTTCTTTGATCCGAAACTAACCAGCACCCCATTGAGTGTACAAATAAACTGCCCTAATATCATGAAAACCGAGTTAAATGGAGATGCGCGTCGTCCACAACTGGAAGATGTGATAAACCCCCCAATATGGCGGCTCCTAATGGCATGATGATGATAGCTGGCAAGGATTTCGCATATGGCCTATAAACATATCAAGTTCAACAAAATAGAAAAAAAAAACATCGTGGAGAGGAGCTTAATTGATAACACGATGTTTTCTTTGACCGGTCACTAGAACCACTAGAAAAACGTGCAAAGCATATACAAATATGTGGAAAAAAAAAAGATCAAGAAAAACAACGCCGAGTAAGCTCTGCCTCTTCTCATCGCCCTCTATCGTGTTTTTCTTCTCCTGCGTATGAGAAATGAAAAGTACTGTAGCAGAACATTTTTGTAAACATCAATATTGTTTCTGTTGTTTTCTTGTGAAGTGTTCGGGAAAAGTAAAGTGAAAGTAAGATGTAATGTAACGAGTAAAGTGGTTTATTACTTTTCAGCGAACGTAATTTGTAACGGTAATCCAATACATTTGAGGCTCGATTATTTGTAATTTTAACCCATTACATTTTTTAAGTAAAGGGCACGAGTCTAGAAGAAGTTGATCGAAATTGAAAGGTTGATCTTTTCAAAGCTCGAAAGATGTAAAACAATAAGCCGATCTCAGAAGAGATCGGCTTATCTGTTTCTATTCTGATGATGAAAACAACACAAATGCAAGCTTCATGCCCCAGGCTCACACTTGACACCGTGTTTGAAGGTGATTATGTTTCCGTTTCTGGTTTGGTGATAGGCACCCCATGCGGAGATTTAGAGAACTGCCTCGGCTCGCTTTTTCTGCTGGGCAGCCGAGCGTTTTCTGTGAAAAACATCATCATATTAAGTGATATATAAAATGTAACAGATATTCAACTTTATTTAATATTCTAACAACAAATTTAAAATGATAAAAACAAACATTCATTTATTAACACGCTTATATTATTTCCAAGATACTGCATCACATGATTGGGATTCAGTTCCGGTTTCAAATACATCCGGGTCTTCTGCCGCTTGATAACAATAGCAGCTGTGGCTCCGTCGGCTGCTCGGTTGCTTGTCGTTTCTCGGCTCCTCATCCTCTGTTTCAGAGCGCAGCACTTTGGCGCCCGTTTCCAGGTTGAGCGGCGTCGCCGTCGCCGTAACCGCGCCTTGCATTACACGACGTTTCCCATAATGACGTACCACGTGACGTCACGTGTGACGTCCCGAGGGTAAAATTTTCCTGCTAAATTTGGCGGGAAATTTTCCGCTATATCTAGTGAGAAAAATTTGCTCTTTTATGGAACCAACCCAAGATGGAAACAACGAAAGCGGTCAAAATTGGCACTTGTCAACACTCTTAATGAAAAAATTGTGAAAGTTCGCCTATGTCTCGTTCACAATAAGTCGGTCGTGCAGTGCACTTACTGACTCATTTATTTGTAAATATTATATTGTGGCAAACAAGCTTAGCCAAAATGGCTTATGCGAATAAAACAATATAATTACGGAAGGTACTTTGTATATCTCAGCGTAATTAGGAGTGTAATTTCACCTTTACCTACCTAGGCTGAACGCTATCAGATTCGGATGAACGTTCGAAAAATTACGAGCGGATGTTGAAGCGAGCCTTTACGGGAGATATATTCCTGAAATCGCGTGAGATCAGCAAATCAGAATGATCTACGCAGCACAGTGCGCAGTCCAGTTTACAGTCTGCGAGTGAGAACTCTTGTTGCGGAAATTCAGCTCATACATATAACGAGCCACCACTCTGTAAGAGCTTAGAAGGACATTCAAAGCAGCTCTTAATACCTTTATTTTTAATTTCTGCATGTTCTGATTTTCCTTTGGCAGTGTCCAAAACATGACGCCTGATTTCTGCGAACAGTGAGAACGCATACACTCAGCGTGACGTGAGGTTAGTGCCGTTGTTTTGGGTAAAATGTGTGTTACGCTGCAGCGAGACACTCAAAGATACCGTTTTTGTGATTTTGCTCCAATCGCAAAAAAAAACTTTCGTCATTCTGCGATTGAAACGACGCTCGCATTGCATAAAATAAAATAATAAAATAAAAACAACAACGTTTGTAGCAGCTGTATGCAGTAGTGTGTCCGTAAGCTCTTTGCGGCGCGACACCAAACATTTTAGTGCAGGATCGCACCATGTGCAACGAGCTTCAAGCGTTTGCGCTGCAGAAGATATTGCAGAGTAGACGCCTTGTCAGATATATATTTTTTTTCAGGACAAAAGATTTTTAGGTGGTCTGAATTAATCTCTAGTTCTTGGGTAGGGCGTACCAAATGACCGTTATTATTTTTATTTAACAAAAGAACTTTTTTAGGCACTCTTAGTATTGCTGCAGTAATTAATACTGGAATACGACATCGAGACACCTGGCGTGCTTTAACTTCTCCTAGTAATGCAAGTCAAAGCGCAAACTAAATCAATCAAACTGTGGTTTAATTTTGTCAAACGTTTGAACCAGTCAGTCTGAAATTTCAGGGAAAGAACACAAAGTCGCTGGAAAGCTTCGGTGCTTTGGAGTCTTTCTTGTCTACGGGAGGAAGACAGCAAAGCTATGTGCTAACTCCTTGATGAATTACGAGGCAAAATGGTAAGGCATCACGAAGGTCAAGGTCATTTGAATGAAAGACGCTACTTTCTCGTAACCTAACTCGCCTTTCTTTTTCAGAAAGAGCTCACGAGCGCCTAGAAATTGGTTTTCACTGAAAATTACATTTTCATCTAACATTACCTAGAACGTATATTTCATCAGTCCGTCTGCCTCCTCAAGCCTCACACTCAGAGTATGGCCACCTCATCTCGCAGAGAAGCGAACCGCGGAAATTCCTCTTGTACTTCCGATTTTTCTTTTGCCTTGACGATATTACTGCATGCTTATGTAGCCGAGTCTAATAAAGAAAAAAAAAAACTTGTGTTGCCGAGTGTGTAATAAAAAAATAAAAAAAAAAACTTATGTAGCCGAGTCGGCAGCGCGCTGAGCTCACACGCAGGTGGCTCGGGTTCAATTCCCGGCACTGCGTCTGCTTTCACCTTTCTTTATGTAAATAGAAGATTCGAGAAGGTTGGAGAACCGTCTAGCTTGCTCATGTTCAGAATGAATATCTTAGAAGGATCGAGGCCGATTATTCTAGGCTTCCAGCGAAGGATCAAAAGAAGCGGCGCCGCGACGTATAAGTTAGTCCCGCCTGCACTCGAGCCTGTCGTTACGCCGCCATCGACGCTCAATCTTATCTTGTTTGGGTACAGGTTCGTCCCATTAAACGATTAATTTTTGCTTCAGCGTTTCGTCGCCTCATCAATCGTCAGTAGATTCGTGACAATATAGTACACTTTATTGGTTCTCAACGTTCTAAAAAAGTGGTATTTTAATACATTTTTTGAAAGAATTACATATAAAGCACAGAACACGGACAGCCTATTTGCCTGTGGAATATAAATATACGTGTGTTTAAACTAAGACGGATATGTTCTGTCTGTGTTCTTTCCTTTACGCGTTATACTTTTGTACGTGTTTTATTCAATACTAACGCACTCACGCCCACCCCCCTCCAAAACAAAAAAAAGACAGATTTCTTTTTTTTTTTTCTACACGAACTGAGGACACGTTTTTTTTTTTAAGAAACCCACAATCCCATCACTCTACTTCTGGCTAATTTACGGCTCCATTGTAAAGCTCGATTAGCTCCGAATAATCTTTCACCTTTTAATTTTTGAGATTTCTAAAGTATTGCACAACATTTCAGTTTTTTTTTTTATATCCACATCTCTATTCTACGAAAGGAGACAGATTTCGCGAAGAAAGAAGATTCAAGTGCGTCATCGTGTTCCCTTTAACGTCCAAGTGGACTTTATTCAATAGTTTTGGATTTGATTTGGAAAGGAAACCATTCGGAAGCATCTAAGCTGCATCCGGCGTTTCGTATTTGACGGCGGTTGTACATTAAGGTTTCCATAGGGTTACTCTTCATGTCCTTGGTACTGGAGTCTAGTATTTTTGAAGTTTATGTGGTGATTTATGAGACTCAAAAGTGTCGAATTAACCATTTGTATACCCAGTATAACAGCTCACTTTCGTCGTACCTATAGATAGTTATACAGATACAAAATGAATGAAAAAACGAAGAAAATACGTAACCTTACAATCCATTCTTATGCTAATCACGTGTTCTTGTATCTTTTGGGCTAATATTTGGCTGAGAGCTGCTTTCTAAACACTGGTTCCCAGCAGCGAACACCTGGGGCCATGTTAAATATTTTGAAGAAAATGTTTTGTAATATGTAGTGCATACTTAGAAAGAGAGTAGAAAAGAAAAGCCCACAATCCTGCGGTCATGTTAAGATGTCTTATTAAATGGTTTAATAATTCATATCTGATCATGAGAGTTTGCTTAAACATACCGACTAAATCTATTAAGATATTAATATAGCGAAAAGATTATATTTTGTATAACTACAATTGTAAAAAAACAAAAACAAAAAATTGGAATCTTGCGTATTTAACACGGCTACCGTGGAAGCGTCTTATATGCTTACTGTGAGGACATTAACCCGAAACCAGAAAAAAAAAAAGCTTTTTACAAAAGCAAGAACAGAACATACAGAGAGAGTCTGTTTTCCTTTTTTTTTCTTTGTCTACCACTTTGGCTGTCTTTTTTTTTCCCCCAGATTCAATCCCACGTCATCATGGTAAATATACACCAGCTTGCCTGTACACTAACTCTCCGTAATTTTACAGGTTTCCGGGTCTCGGCTCTTAATCAAGAAACGTTTTCTACACCAGGAGCCCGTACGGGCTCTTAGTAACAAAATAAGCACTTGTATCTTCTTATTCTCAGCCCCAATGAAAACACAAGGTCGAGGGCCGGACACAAAAGAAACAATATAATAGGTTCGCTGCTCTCCTATTTACCATACGACTTCCGGCGGCCGTAAGGAAGAATATCGACCATTCCGGCAATCGCTCTCGGCGTGCAGCCATCTTTGTCTACTGTGCAGTCAACACGTTCCGCGTATGCCCGCTATAGCTCTCTCTTCCTGAATATCAGACATGGCCCATGCGACCAAATCTCGGTGACTCAGCATATTTTTTGCCCGGCTGACAAGCGCCGGAAAGGCGTACATATGAACTCGGGTGTTTGAAGAAACTCCTCGGTGGAGGTGCGTATTAGCGTTTAACTCTCATATGGGCATCCTTCAGTTCAAACTCAGTGCCGATACGCGCGCCTCTAGCGGCGGCGTCACGAGTACTCATCAGGAACCGACCTCGGCAATCGAAGCACGACTGCAGTGGTACACCGGTGGGTGTTGCAAGTAAGTTCGACATGCCTGCTTGTGCTGCTACACTGGCGGAAGCGCTGGAGCGGCGGGAGCAGCGGGAGCGGCAGCGGAGCTCAGCCGCTCTCCCTACGCTGACTCAAAAGTGGTCGCGCGCGGCGCTGTTCGCTGGGGGACCGGCTCTTAGCGGTCGCAAAGTGCCCATATACCCTTTTCTCCTTGAAACCGCGCGTCGCGTCTATACTTCGTTTCCTCTTTAGTCCAAACGCAACCGACGTTACGAGCTAATGGGAGCAATCAAGCAGCATCAAAAGCGCAAGTCACTAGGCCTTCCATGTACATGATTGGTTCAGCGAGGATAGAACACGTACGTAAGTACGTAAGTATGACGAACAGCATCACGGTGCGCTTTTGATGCTGTCTGATTGGTTCTATCCGCTCGCAGCGTCGGCTGCGTCTGGGCTTGAGATGGAACGAAGTAATGGACACGGACGAAGAGAGAAACTGGACGACAGCATCGCTGCGTCGTCCAGTCTTCCTCTTCGTCTTTGTGTAGTCACGCTGTTTCAAGACGGATACGTACCAAGTCGCCCAGCTATCCCTTCTGTTAGACCACTTTCAAAACCCCATCAAGCGACACTGATGGTCGTCAATTCTTGGGCATGAAGCGTGCGGCGAATGGATCGGAGTCCTCACGGAACGCTGACTTGGCACAGCACTCGTTCTCGATCCGAAATGAGCCGAGTTCATGCCGAATGCTGACAGAATCTTCGTGTCCAATAGATGCTCGGGGTACGTGCCCAAACAATGGCGAACTCAGATAATTGATCCAGCTGCTACTAAATGGCGCCTATCTTTTGAAAAGGGTCTATTTTAAGCTTTCTGCGTCTGTCTTTTGCTTCTCGTCTTTTTGTATATGTGTTGTTTCCTCAATTACCATTTGACTAATTATCTTGTGGCCAATTAAAACGAGCAAACTTCGATAAGAAATTAAAAAAAGTGACACTCACTTTTCTATATAAATTCAATATTTTGTGGAAAGTTAGTTTTCCAGTCCTTGCTATAGACCTTTCCAATGTTTACAAAATCACAGTCCAGCGTGCGATCTTCACAGCCCAGCACGTGCGTGTTCGTCGCTTCGGAAAGCGAGTAAAGCACGCGCCATACGCACGAACGCTCAAAATGGCACCGGCCACAAGCTCGTTTTTGAAAAGGTCTATAGACCTTTCCAAAAAGAGCGTGTGGCCGGTGTCATTTTGACTGTTCGTGGGTATGGCGCGTGCTTTGCTCGCTTTCCGAAGCGACGAACACGCACGTGCTGGACTGTGAAGATCGCACGCTGGACTGTGATTTTGTAAACATTAGAAAGGTCTATACTAGTGTCACTAAATAAGCTACGCTTCAGAGTAACGACACTTGGCCATATTGTGGCTTAAAATCAGGGTTGCCAGTTATCTGAAGCTTTATATGAAATCACAGGAAACGCTTTTCCGTCCTCCACAAATGTTTAAACAGTCCACGACAGAGAAAAGCAATATTACATGAGCTTCCTAACACCGATTCGAATGCTGAGGAAGTCACACTTTTGAATCATGACGATCTGCAGTTGCGTCGGCTCTGCACAAGCCCCAATATGGCGACGCCCACAACAATGTCGGGGAACGGAGTGCCGATACTCTAAGCGCAGCTCATTTAGTGGCTCTAGTCTATACTCCGTTCACCCTTAAACTCAGGCTGCAGCCAAAGCTACAAGCGCGAGCTTGCCCGCGCTCCTGTCTTTGAGACATACGCTTCTAGCGCGAGCGCTCATTCTGCGGAAGAACGCTTTAAAGCAGCGAGCTCGAGCTCTCGTGCTTGTGACATTGGCTGCTGTCTCAGCTTGAGTACAGTGTTCTAGAGGATGTAGTGGCAAGAGCGGCGCCCGCTTACAATAGGCTGCGCGAAGAAGGCCAACGTAGATGCCGCGTGTGACGCTGGAGTTCCGAGCCCTATACTCTGTTTCATACTTAGTGTGCAACGCTGTCAAAGCTACTGGCGCGAGCGCGTGGCTTCATGTTTGGTTTTGTTTGCGCGAGAGTGCGTGCAAAAGATCAACGAGATCAAGCCCCATGCTCGAGCCAGTAGCTTTGACAGCGTTGCACACTAAGTATGAAACAAAGTATAGGAGAATTTGTGGCAGATGGCAGATGTGCGATGAGCGAAGAAGACGACGAAGCTGAGGCGGTACGCCTTTCCTGAACGTAGCACCGTAGCACTTTTTTTTTTTGTGGTGTAGTGGTGGGGAGTCTTCCCCGTTCCGTTGCCGTCTCGGTCATAAATGCAAGGAAAAAGATGGACACACAGTGCTTCGCGCCGTTCCCGAACGCGCTCGGCCTTGCACCTTACACAACGCTGGTCCCCGCATCAGCAACACGATGACAAAAAACAATACACCAGTTTATTGTTCCTCTCACCCTTAAAAAAGTGAGAGATTTATTGAGATCTATTTGTCTATTTTTCCTTGTTATATCACTATCTCGTGGTTTTTTTCGCGGCTATTAAGCGTGCAGCCCATGTGATAGCGTTGCTGAACGAACTGTCAGTACTGGGAAAGGGGGGGGGGGGTCGATATTAACCAAATGATCTCCATCAAAAACACGCGAATAATAAAAGTAGAGGATAGCACACCCTCTAGAGGTATTAGTGCAAAGGAAATCCTACAATTTTTCACATTAGCAATTGTTCTGCGTCGCGAAAAGCTCCAGTCGAACCACAGTAGTACGGGGGCACGTTCAGAGCTCAGAACAGCAGCGCAGCGGTGGCGTCTACGCGCAAAATCTTCACGCGGCAGCCGCCACTCTTGCGGGTGAACGGTGTGGCTCATGGGATCAGCGGCCGAGTGTAGCCCACCGCAGCTCGAAGCACCTGGAGCGAAAGCTCGCCCTGCAGAACCCATGAATCCTAAGCTCGATCCTATTAGCTCCGTGCGCGACCGAAAGCGTCGCTGTGGTCGGCCTTCCACGATTGGCCGAACGCTGACTATGACGTCGGAAAGGGGATTTATCATCGACGGAAATAAGAGGAATGAAAGAACTTTAATTTTGACGGTGTTGGCAGTGTTTCTTTGAGAGCGCAATGATTTCAAGCTTCCACCATGCTAATAACAAACACAATCGAACTTGTTGTTTGCAAGGTAATGACGTCACAAGGGGGAACCACAGGAGGGCGCCACCAAAACATCACGCCGCCAATACTCGGCGACAACTCTTCTTGGCAATGAAGGGAATGCTAGGGGGGCGGAGCTCCGGCACATGTATCACTCCGCCAAGCATCCGGGCTTTCATTACGTCAGTTTTGGTTTCGATTTCAGTTTTGGTTCCGTTGTCGGCATTAAAGGCAAGCACTCTATACAGCTCGTTGGTGTCTATGAAACTGTTTCCAGTGGACATACCCGGGCTCAGAGCAGGCGCCATCTGTTAAGGAAGAGATCTCGGACACGTCCGTTTCGGTGGTGTCGGTTTATCGTTCCCTTTCGTGCCGTTCATGATCTCGTGGTTCTGTGCTCCTCTACCTCCTTTTCCTCTTGTTACCTACTACCAGATCTTTAGTAACTAGAAAACTAATTTCATTTTTATATTTTTATAGTTCAAGATTCATAGTGATGTGACAATTATTATTCAAATGACGAATATTAAGATTATAATTTTCGTTACAGCCAAAACACAATTTAAACCCGGGGACTGTGTTCAGCTGCGTAAGAAGACAGCGTGCTTCGGCCCTGTAGCTTTGGCAGCATTGCCAAGAAAGGTTATCGCCGAGTATAGGCTCGATCCCTTTCCATGGCCGTTTTGATCTGGATGAGAATCGTACCGGTGTGCGGTCATGTATAACCAGTGCGTTGTGCACGTTAAAGGAATGCTGAATCGAAATTCAGATTTCACAAAATAAGCTTGCAGAAGTGTTCAACAGCCGGCGCCATAAACCACAAAACATCAGAGCCGTGTATTGGGAGAGTTTGGCCAATTGGCGGAGCAAAGGCCGCCGCCAGCGCCGAATGTTCCCCCCACGCTTAGAGCGTAAACTAAATTTGTGACACAGCTTCGACCAATCAGGAGACCTCTACTCCATCTCACAAATGTCTGCAGTGAAGACAAAGGCACAGGCGCGTGAGCCTAGCTCAGCGAAACGCTTTTGTTTGTACGAGACCTCGTGCATAGGAGGCACTTTCAAAAGCCACGCGCTCGTGCTCATGCCTTTGTCTGCACTGCTAGAACAGCGTCCTGAGACTGGCTGAAAGAAAACAGTGCAAAGGGTGGGGTGCGCGAGCGTCTTGAGACGCGGAGTTCCGCTCGGCACGGCTCAAATTATACTTCGTTTCACTTTATGTGCGAGCGAAGCCAAAGCTAGAAGCGCGAGACCAGCGCTTTTTGTATTTCACCCCAGCTCGCGCGCTCGAGCAAAGCCTGAACGCACGGAGCTTCCGTGCTCGCGCTTCCAGTTTTGCCTTCGCTCGCACATAAGGTGAAACGAAGTATAGTCGTGTCACATATTTAGATCACACGACCACCGCTAGGGGCTGTTTCGCGGCCTGTGGTTGGCCCCGAGATGCTCGCCTATTCAAACCAATGTATGGCCAAACTCTCTCAATAAACGGCTCTGCAAAACATCACTCATATAGCCATATCTCGAGCGGATTGCCGTCTTTCTGAAAAATAAAGGGGCGAATGAGGGAGAATGTTGACGTCATCTTATCGGAGAAGAGTTGAGAAGGAGGAGAAATGGCCTCGCTCCCTTTCCTCTCCGCGCCCTCGCGGATTCAAAGCGAAAAGAGGAGGAAATGAGAATCGCGAGGTCACGCGTCTTTTCGGTCTTGTGCGAGCGCGCTCTTCTTTTACAAGAATGCGACGATCCGTTGGAGATACCGCTTTATGAGTGGCGTTTTGGGATTTGTAGCGTCCCGCCTGTCGATTCTGCGTTGTTTTCTGAAATTTGATTTTCGGTTCAGCATCCCTTCGAGAGACTCGAGGCTAGCAATGGTAGTGCACTGACAAACTTTTTAACTTGTTCATTGACAGAGGCGTCACCAAACGTCCATTTGGGCTGACTAACTTGCCGCTGTCTAAAAAAAATACCCAACACAATTTTATCAGTGGCTCGTGTCAGCAGCGCGAATGATGCTTCTAGCTTCGGGCTTCAATCTCGAAGCACTGAAAATAACTACATCGATGCCATGTGCGGAATTGAGCTCCCATCATTAGCCGCAAAAAAGAAATAACGATGCATTCGATGAGTTGTAGTTCCCTGGAGAACTCAACCAATCGTACAAATGTAACACTCGCAAATGCATTCCACCTCCCCCCCCCTTTCCACCTTCGCCTTTCCTAACGAACCCGGAACTTTCTTATTGATTTCCAGACCGAGTGCCGATAGGTCCAAAACCGAGATAGCTTAAGGGGCAATCATCTCTCACTCCCAAGTGCGAAGAAGGATGCAAGTTCATTTCTTGGTTTTTCCCTCGGTTCTTTATGTGTCTTCTCAACCCAACGATGGGCTATAGCCAAACCTGCGGGGCCGCGAAGTCTAATCATGATTCAATTAGAAGCCCCATGGTATATTGCTCGCGTACTGGGAGCGTGTCAATGCAGCATATAGTACGTGTTTTTTATAGCTGGTTTGTGATTTCATCTGGCAGCCCGTAGCTCTGACTGAAGTCCATTCATTGTAGGACGAGCCCAACTATTGGCATTTGATAAAAACCGAGGCTCATCCTCAACTTTGCGATTACCGTTCGACCAATGACCACTTTTGAATTGCAGATTCCTTCGCCAGATCACTGTAGCAGTATATGTAAACAATATTTCCATTTTTTTTTTCTGATTTCCCTTTAGGGAGCCTTTTTTGAAAGCAAAAAGTGTTGTCTGCTGTGCAATTTAAGGTTCCAGCGACATTTGTGACAGTACTTTGTGTTTTTTCCTTCAAATAACGCAGTCATACAACTAGAATGTAAACAAAAAATAGAAACCTTTGAAAAATAGAAGAAAAAAAAAGGTTCAGGGTATAGGACATTTCGTGCACACGATAGCAATGTACAATATATTTAGGTTGCGCGAAACCTGTAGTGTTGTGCATGCATCTCAAAGGTGGGTTTGTTTTATATTTTGGCGTGCGCTTGAATAATAATATTAGCCCAGTTACGAACGCTATGTAGAGGCAAGGGCGGTAGAACGTCTTTGCACGTTATTTTAGCGAAAATATATAAAATTAATAAACCTTATTTGTCATTTCACAGTTAAAGTTTCGCTACAATAAACCGTTCAATATTAGAATAACAGTACATCTCCGAATAACCCATTCGTGAACGCCAGAGCGCAATACAAATTTTGCAACCATAATGAAACTACGTTTTGATAATTTCGCCAGAATTTGAACATTTACATTGCCAACACAAACAAACTGTTCCCTTCTGCGCTTCAATTGTTCGAGCTTTGTTATCTTTTTAGAGTTACAGCCATAAAGATACAGAGCATGGGCGTAATTGCCAAGGAAAGTTTTGGAAAACCAATGAAATAAAACCAGGAGTTAAACTATCTCAGCCGTCGTGCATCTGATATTTCGGTTGCGCGTTAAAGGAGAACCCTGTTCAATTTTATACATTCTGGTGCTAGTGCGCTTAGGGTGAACTGCAGTACATAATACTCATGTACATTTGCCTACGTTTCAAGTCTATCAACCCCGACCTTTAAAAGAGTCAGGGTTGGGGTTTCAAAATCGTAAAACGATTTTGAACCCTTTTTTTTATAAAGTTTGAATTTTTAATGGCGAGGCTTTACTTCGTGACTTTAAGGATTTCTTTTATTCTTTTTAACACTGGTTCTCAAGCATGGATGTGTCGGGGACCCCTTGGGGACCCACCAAGGTGATAGGGGACCCCATGCAGGCTGGGGAAGGAAGGAGGGGAGGCATAAAATAGGACAACTAATTGCAGTGTGAAAAGGGCCTCCTTTACTGCTAAAGACAGAAATGAAAGCCTCAAGTAAAATGATGAAGGGACATATAGACGATAACGGCAGTACCTTTTATAACAAGCGGTTGCTTGCGCCACCTGGCCACGATCAACAAAAACATTTTTTTTCAAGAAAGGAGGGGGAGGGGAATTGGGGGGGGGGGGAGGGAGGGAGGGTTGAGGCGAAAGCTTTGCGGACCCCAAAAAATGGCTTTCGCGAACCCCATCGGGTGCGCGGAACCGCATTTGAGAACCACTGCTCCAAAATATAATTAAAAAAAAAAAAAAAACGCGAAGATTTTTTATGCGTGGTTTTGGAAGCATTTATGCCCTCAATTCGCTGAGCTTCTAATGAAAATTTTGCTGTAGGAAAAAAGAAAAAACTGTGAGAAGAGAAACAATCGCGTGTAATACACAATTGATTTCGTTGTTATTGTGTTTTTTCGACAGCAAAGTTAGAATTGATTTGGCAAAACTTCTCCCTAAATAGGTTTTATTTACAAAACACGGGTTTTTTAAAGTTTCGAAAAAGAAGCCGAAAACAAAAATGTTTCGGAGAGATTCGGATAGTTTTGGAGCGTTGCTCGACCACATTTGTAAGTGTTGCAAATTTTTGTAAGGAGAAAATTTTCACACTGCTTAAACTAAGTTCAAAAAATAAAACATACTTAATTTATGAAAATTGGCTTTGCTCACTTACTTCCTGTCACTTTGCTGCGTGCCGCAGCCAGCCTCGGCGATCAAAGTGGTTTCATTTTTACGACCGCCATATTTCCACAATCATGGGATCGGAGGATCGCGCTTCGTGGATGAACGACGAACGTCGCCCTCGCGCCGTTCACCCAAACCCGAACGAGTGCCTCTTTATCGGTGAGAAGAAAATCAGCCCTAATATTGGCGTTCCAGGCTCTTTGCAAACATTGCGTATCTGCTCATTCATAAGGCATCCTACTCTTTCCGACGCAAAGCAGGAGAGTGCAGAACAGCAAGGAAAGGACGCGATAAAGCACTATGTCGTCGTGTAACGAGTGAACCAAACCAACGGAGCTGCATTCTACCATGATCGGTGATGAGTCCAATCTAGGTAAGTAAATGCAGTGCGGCAGGGATTTCTTTCCATCACGTTCTGTATAGGTTGTCTGGAATATGCGAAGTACTATTCCCAGTCCCGAAACTATCTAAAGCTGCTTTCATACATCGAACCGAGAGACGTATCAAGAAACCAAACTGTTAGTTGTTTTTTTTGTATTAAAAAAAAAAAAAAAAAAAGCCGCGCCGACGATGGTGACGGTGGTCGGTCGACGATGTGCGTGAATCTAATTTGTCCTGTGACGTAGCCAATCAGAGAGAGAGACAAAGTGCAGGTTGCGTTTGTTGTCTTTTTGTTTTTTAGTGTGGTGCCTATTTTTACGGTTTTTGTAACGCTCATGGTCGAAGTAGGCGGCGATGGCGGTGAAGCAGCAGATTTGCTTCAAGCATTCTTATCTGTCGAGCTTGCGCTGGTGGACTGTTTTACCGCACCTTAACCCAATTGTGACATCTGAATGTGATCATTATTTGTTGTACGCTTGGGATGCAGGGAATGTAATCTTCATTGTTTCTGCGAAAGCCCCGAAAGACAAACTAAGCAGCGCGGGTTTCTCAGGAAGGGCCGAACCGGCGTGTTCTGTATCGATCGCTTTACTTGTACTGCTTATATTGTGTCTGGACACCACCCCACTAAAATACAGCAGTTTCTCTCTGAATACACTCTCGAACACGCTGCCTTCAGTTTTATTAAATGTAAGAACGTGAGAGCGTAGCTCTGCATTTCTCTGTTTACATTAAACCTCGAGTCCGCACCTTTCAGAACACTGCATATATACAACTGAAACGCAAAATGAAATGCAATGTATTCAACGCCGTTCTCTAAGTAATAAAGAAGATTGTCTTTGAGCGCATATGTCACAAAATGGACGTACGACAACGACAATGCAAAGTAATAAACAACAATATATATTGCCACGTGATGTCTGTCCTTTACTTGTTCGTTAAATTGTGGCCCTTGAATCCTCGCAGTGTTTCGTGCTTTCTAGTCAAAAGCGTAATATTTCGAGCAGAAGTCGGCGAGGCGTAAATGACCGCCTTTCTTTTAAAGTTTCATTTAACGTTTTACCTCTTTCTTAGATTTCTCGCTGTATGATGGTGAATTCCACTCGTAGATCCGGAGCGCTTTCCAAAATCCGCGAGGGAGGCAAAATTCCGCTCCGTGGGACCCGCTCCGAATCGACGAGGGGAAGATAAACTCGCCTTTTTGGAGCGACCTCCCCCACACCCCTCCCCATCGCTTCCCCCTCCGCCGTTCAAAATGGCCGCTGCTCGAACTTGACAAGCCCACCAACGCCTGAGCCGACTGATCTTTCCGACGCAGAAATAACACGCGACACAGGCCGGGCGAAATTATACGTACCACGGCGCTCATGGCGCAAATAACGAAGACGTCCGCGTTCGGCACCGTGACATACCTTTCGGCCGCGTCGAAGCGGCGGGGCACGGACAGCGATTGCCAGTGGTGGAGTTCAGATTTCTGGTACGAGTTTAATTAACACAGAATTAACAAACCATCACTTGCACCGTCGTTGCCTAATCTCTTCTTGCTTTATTGCACGGGAAAACCCCGGCGGAATGCCGTGTAAAAAGGTAAACAATCATTGGCTGCGGAATGAACAGGCCTAACCTTGCGTCTGCCTCCGGCTTTCCTGTCGTTCTTCCTCTCACGATCACAGATGACAGCGCTTACGATTTACCACGCTCCACAGTCCCGGCTTTGTATCCCTGATCTACGGGAGGTAGAAGCGTTCGAGCCGTCACGATCCCACGTAGACAACCGATGCACCCGAACAGATCCAACTCGACGACCCGTCCGGCCCGCCGACCTCGCCGCGCATGCGCACTGCCAATTTAGAAGGAAATCACGTGGGCCGCTCTGTCAACTTCCGGAGAGATCTGTGAAATCCCGCAGAGCAAGTTCGGAGGAGTTTGAGGCGCTCCGTGGAGCGGGCGTTGCCAGAGATCTACGAGGGGAAGATGACCAGCTCGAGCCAGATCTGCGAGCGGAATATGCGCGCTCCAAATGGAGCGCTTTTGGAGCGCTCGAGATCTGCGAGCGGAATTCACCATGAGAGTGTCGCCAATCCGGATCTCGACATCTTTGCCTCGGTCTCTGCGTTCCGCGGCCTGTTGAATAATTCGCCCTTTACGAACTAATTTTCATTTTTGTGTTTTGAACTATTTTTGTATTAACGTGTCTTGAGTGTGATCATGATCATGTGTGTTTCTGTTTCTTACTTATAGTGTTTTAGTAGAAGTGCATCAATCCAAAGACCATTGTGTTGCTTTTTGACACTTTAAATAAAACGATTATAATACTATTATTATTATAATTAAATGTTGGATAAAACGGGCCTATTGGCTGGCTTGAATCCACCTTAAATCTAACGTTTCCATTCTGGACAGAAGCGTCGGTGTCGTCAAGTTTCCACAGGAGAGAAACGAACGCACTGACGTTACATTTTTGATCTCACGTGCAGGTTTGAAAATAAAACAAAAACTACAATTCGAGCTGTCGTTGAGCAACTCTTACGAAAGGCAAGGTAGACAATGCAACCACCAGCTCTTCACTCCAGAAATACGAACCTAAACGCCGCTTTACTGCACCGGCCTGTTACGAAATTCCTTAATTACATATCTATAAGTGCCACAACTGAAATAATGGTCATGGGGCAGACTAGCTGGCAAACGTTCATACTTAAAAAGAAAAACACAAAAGAACGAGACAAGAAAAAAGGAAGGGACAAACACAACGATTCATCAGAAAAAGAAGCTGAAAATGGCTCAAAACCTACATTAGAAAAAATATAGAAATAAGGATAATGGCGCAGACTAGCTGGTTAATGTTCATACATAAAAAAGAGGCAGAAGAAAAATAAGGGGAAAACACAACGAAGTACATCTTATTAGTCGTTTTCACGACTGATAAGATACTGTAAACTGACTTAATTTTCGCGGGCTCAAATTTTCGCGAATCGGGCCAAAGCTGAAAATTTAAAATTATTCGGGCGTTCTAATTTTCGCGAATGGAGTGTAGCTTCCGTAGCGTTCACATTTTTCCCGAATTGTTCGCGGGACGTATTTTTCGCGAATCGTAGGCGATTCGCGAAATTCGCGAAAATTAGGTCCTCGCGAAAATTTAGTCGTTTACAGTATACTCCAAACTGCCCTCAAAATTAATATTTGAACTCCGATCTTGTAGCTCTGTCGTCGAGCAGCTCACTTGAAATGCACATACATCGTTCTGAAGGGAAACCTTGCGAAAAGCTTAAACGCCCAAACTATTGTCGTAAAAGGTTAGGAACTTTTTAAACAAATCGGGAGCTGATCCTCGATACTTTCGCCTAATCCCTATACTGGGCGTTCGTCATCTTCCTGTGCAAGGGCTATCGTTGGCTCAACCAATAAATGAAACTTAATGAGCCGTAACCTTACGCTCTCAGTATACAGTATATTTATTATTATTTTTTTATTTATTAATGCTGTTAACCCGGAATCGGGTTGTTACAGGAGCAATGGTTACAAAAACATACAAACACCAATATGACGAGGTGCACACTCTTCAATCAGACGCGTAAAAATGATCAAAACCAGTTACAGTGCAGCAGCAACATAGAAAGAAAGAAAAAAACAAAAGAAAAGAAAAAAAACCCAGCAAGATCGATTGTTTAGGAAACATGAGTATAGAGTTAAATTTACACAATTTTAGACTTTTATAGATGCCACTGTACAATACATCAAATCATGTATGACAAATCATATGCCTGTATTTGTATGTTTTCTAGCTTCACTGCCCTCTGGCGTATGGGCATCCAGCACTAACCAGGCAGAGCTGCAGCTCTTTGAATGACAGCGCCTTCTACCTCGACATGTTTGCACTTTTGGGGCGTTAACTAACACACCGCCCCACGGTGCCACTAGTATCACGAAAACGTTAGGCCACACTGTTGTTCGTTGATTGCAAGCTAGGGCTATGTAATGACATTGGTTTGTACTATTGGGGTGGTTAGTAAAATGGCGCGACGTGACGAAACTTCCATCTTGAAACTTCAGTGCTAAAGGCTCATAGTGAAGGTGTTCGTCATTTTTGTGCTGGTAGAGGTATCGCAGTTTCAACTTCTTTGATATGCTTTATTATTTTAACGTTTCGGTATATGTTAATAAAGAAATAAACACGTTGCAGATATTACAGTGAACAAGAAAAAATATCAAATGAAAACCAAATTACGTGCGACAGCAAGAAGACTAGTGTTCAGGATTGGGTTGTGTGCTTCTTTTCTCTTTACATAAATATAAACCAATGAAGTATCAATAAGAACGAGTGAGGACTAATGCGTTTTGAAGTCAGTACTCCTGCATATACCATGGAATCTTCATGCCACACAAATTCTCGTTTAGGATATACATAATATCGTATTTTGTTTTACGCCAGTGAAGCATTTCTGCCAAATGCACAAGAGAACGTCAGGCACGCGATGCGCCATAAAAAGTTATACACACCACTGATATTTCGCTCACTCCTGGTTCCGATGGAGATTCGGCATTCTCGAAAACAGGCTTTGCATGCCAAAGCCAGTCAACTTTATTCCTTGAGCTGTGTGATTCTACATTCGCGAGTGTTGAATTCCGAGTCACGTATTTCAAAATGTTTTGTTTTGGCGTGTATTCATACTTTTCAAATAGACAGACTATGCGATGCGCACAACATCAAAGCAACAGTGGCATTCGGCGTGTTTTTTGATCGACACGATAGAAGACAAATATCATGGTACGAGCGCTTTTCTGCATCAACGGCTTTGTGTTTTATTTTTTTTTTCAGTTTTTATTGTATTATTGTTTCTGCATTTTCAATCTCTGGTTGGCAACGTCATCTCTAGGTGTACAGGTGCGCATCCTTTATGTCCTCTTGACGTATGGGTTTCTGTGGTTTGCAAGGTTGTAGTTTACTATCACTATATTTTGGCATGCTTCTGGTGTTGCTGTGCTCATGTTGGGACGTGCTTTTCTTGGTCGTTAACGTCTCGAAATTGACGCTTGGGTAAAACACCTCAGCCAATCATCGCCCCACGCTGTACAGTGCCGTTCGCTTGTCCCCCTCTTTCTTCCTTCGGCGGATTTAGCTCAGATCACCGTCGTGCAGTCAGTCTAGTTGAAGTTATCCCGTTATCACATTTTGCCATTTCCAGCCTATCGCCCAACTATCGCGAGAAGAAAAACTCACGCACCTCGTCTTCTTCAACACTCCCGAACGCGCCTCGGTTCAACAGAGCTTGTTCTAAAACTTGCAGGAGCGTCAAAAACAAAAAAACACCTTCATATCGCTCACGGGTATACCGTCGCTTGCTGCTGCCGCCGCCGACGCTCGCTGTTGCTTTCTCGACGTCTGTTCTTCTCTTTTTTGTTTCTGGCGCAAGTTCGCCTCCATTAAATCTTTAGTTCATTCCGTTTTCTCCTGCCTCTTCGTCTGTCATTCATGACATTTCTGGAGGTGGTGCGAGGTATTGCAGCCCACGAAGCGTACCCCTCCGAGGCCTCGCAGCGCAAGCCCAGCCCCCGGCTCAAGAAGACCGAATGTAGAGACAACCGAGACCCCAGGAAGCCGCCACACTAAAGGCGACCCCCGAAATTTGGACTTCTACCGGACCCCCAGAGGAAGAGGTCGACGAAACCAACTAGGACCTCCCGAGGCCTGCAAACT
This sequence comes from Ixodes persulcatus, assembly GCA_013358835.2. NCBI lineage: Eukaryota > Metazoa > Arthropoda > Arachnida > Ixodida > Ixodidae > Ixodes > Ixodes persulcatus. The sequence continues at coordinate 3,677,607 of JABSTQ010009418.1, forward strand.
GAGACTCCCGCCACTGCCTCCCCCGTCATTTACCTGCTCGTCGCTCCTCGAGCGCCGATGCCCTTCCGCGACGAGATTCACGAGGACGTCGAGGACTGAATCCAAGAGTACGAGCGCGTGGCACGCCACAACGGATGGGCTGCCGAGCTGTCCGGAGGGTACTGCGAGGCACTGGTTTGAAAACCACGAGGCTACGCTCACCTCGTGGGACATCTGCGTGACCCCGATGAAGCGGACATTTACGAGCTAACACCGACAGCAGCGGGCGGAAGATCTGCTTCAAATACTGATTCAGGCCTCCAACGAAAGCGTAACCAGCTTTGTTGAAGATGTGCTACGCCTCTCATGAGAAAGCGTTGCGCTTTCTCATGAGTGGCGTGAAGAGCGACATGTTCGGCGGCCTCGTCCGCAACCCTCCAACAACAGTCGACGGGTTGGTTGCCGAAGCAACAAACATCCAGCGGGCGCTAGCGGCCCAAGCTCGCCACTATCATCGATTCAACGACGCCTCAACTCTGGCATCGGTTCGCTCCAAGCTCAGCAGTAGCGCCGACGAGCTTCGGGAGATCATCTTTGACGTTGTTCGCGAAGAACTCAAGAAGCTGCTGCCTGCTGCCGATCCCCCAGCATCGCAGTCCATCGCCGAGGCTGTGCAATCAGAGTCATTGAACCACGGGCTCCTGTCAACCCTGCGCCGCTCGAGCAACCGACCCCGAGCTAGGCCGCCGTGGCCCGACACCGCCGCCAGCAACCCGCCAGTACCAGCACCCGGCGCCCCCTCGACGAGAAGCCCCTACACCGCACCTCCACCAGAAATGTCACGAATGACGGACGAAGAGGCAGGAGAAAGCGGAATGAACTAAAGATTTAATGAAGATGAGCTTGTGTCAGAAACGAAAAAAAGAGAAGAACAGACGTCGAGAAAGCAGCAGCGAGCGTCGGCGGCGGCGGCAGCAAGCGACGATACGTCGGCGTAGCAGCTGGCCATCGCGAGAGAGCATCAATGAATGAATCGGCATTACGGCGCTCGGCTCTGTAGCTACTATGCTCATCATCTCGAATATTCGACCTACAATGTTCGCGAAAGAGCTAGGGTGAGACTGACTAGACAAGGTCGTTCTGGCCTCATTATCGTTTACGCTCGGGGTAAGAGTGTACGCGAATCTTCTAGATGAACGTAGAAGCATATCTTCTCGATCATACACGCGGCAATGTTTCCTTTGAGCCGGAGACAAGACATGCGCATTCGAATGCAAGCGGCCTTGTTTGAACTTTTCTAGTCACCACCATATTTTGACATCCGCAGCCGATAGCTCAGCGTTCGCAAAAAGAAACATTCGCACACCTCGTCTTTTTCAATGCTCCCGAACGAGCCTCGGTTTCTTTTACGGCCGCTATGTTGAGTCCCGTGTCCACTAATTTATGGCATGCATCTTTTTATGAGAGTGTCTCGAAACATTTCGAGAATTCAAAGGTTTTGCAGCTCGGAGGGGGATGCGTCGTATTGCGCTAGAATTTGCACAAATACTTTTCGGCAAATGATAGCAATCGTCGATTGTTTTGAGCCGTACGTAAGTACATGTAAAACGACTATGTTGATGAATCTGCATTAGAAATTGCGAATTTTCATTTGTGTTGCACTCGTAAATTTTTTATTTGTTAAAAGTGACGTCTAAAACGTCCAACAAAATATTTTACAGCATATTGTTTGAAAACTTTCGCGCATTGCTATGGAAAATAAGTAATTTTGATGTAAGCCATTCGAAAAAGGTTAAAAAAAGTGTTTGCTTCCAAAACTATTACCTGCGTTTTTATACAATAAATCATCATGCACAGCATCTTCACTAAGATAGTATTTTAGCGTAAAAGAGAAATTTCCGTCTGATTACTTCGCAAATGAGGGAAATGTTGTCGCATGAGGTGTTATTAATGAACTGTGAAAATATATAATACATGTGAAATCTTAATCTATTATTTAAATAGTATTATTTTTCGCCACGAAAGAGATAGCCGTACCAAAATGGACTAGCAGCGGAGTCTTCCTTGTACAAATATTTCGATGAATATTTTTCGAAGTCTGCGTTCACATTTAGATCAGGGATTCTTTCTTTTTGGTCATCTATTTCTTAACAACGAAGTGTTTCGAGACTATTCATTCATGTTTGAAGAGGATGACCGTAACTATTTGTTTGATGATGACATATTTTTCGTAAACGTTAGAGGATATATATGCAAGTCATCCCTAAAATGTGCAGTCCGGCAGAGAATTAGCATTCCTCAAGACTGGGATTCACTGAGGAAGCACGTGGCGAGCCACCGATTAACTTCGCCCTTCGGCGCGTTCGCTTTGTGCGGGCAGTAATAGCTACTACTCTGACACTACGCGCAGGTCGAACTCTGCCTGGGCGAAATTCGTCACTCATGTGTGACATAATAAACCCTTCTCAAAGGTCCGCGCCATCGTCTGTCGGCCATTGCTTGATCTCGTTCTGTGAGCATGTATTGGACACGAGGGTTGCGTCAGCGCTTGGCGTGAACTCGGCTGGGCTCGTATTGGACTCGAGGGTTGCGTCATCGTTCGGCGAGGACTCGGATCCAATCACACGCTATGTGTCCAAGCAATGGCGACCGCCAATGTTGCTTGGTGGACTTTTGAAAAGGGGTTATTGCTTGAGCTCATGAATCGTGCACGTGACTGCAAGAAGAAAATAAAAATATTCGTCTTGTCGTTATATGCACGTATCCGTAATCTCAACAAACTTCTGTTAAGAGTCGGCGCTTCGTAAGTTCCCGATTTCCACTAAATCGTCAGAGTCGAGCGCCTTTTAAAGAAAAAATGTGTTGTCGGCCTGCCTCCTAGCAGTGCCATTGGATGAATATCCCTGTTACGCGCGTTACTGTAACGCACTCCTGCAACGTAGGAGCCACACGGACGTTCACCACTTCACAAAATTACCGGGGAAAGCATGCGAGCGATCAGTTTCGAACCTAGGGAGGAGGGGGGGGGGGTTCATCCGGTTAAGGTTTCTGGTGTTGAACCAACTGCGCAAACATCGCACGACGGTAAAGAGAGTTTGAAATGCCGTCACAAGTCAGTGAGCGTGCTCGCACATACAAGGTGCGATAAAAACAAAAAGGAAAGAAAGGAGTTTTGTTACCGATTTTGTAGCCATCCCCAGCTATTTGTGCCATCGTAGGCTTGCGCCATCTCTTAGGGGGTTACGGCAGCGGTCCCATAGATTTCCACGCATTTAATATACAGATATGGCCATAACACCGAAACGTTACGCTTTCAGCGCCCTGACATGCTACTACTTTATTACATCATATACGGCTATTCTTGTGCCGAAATTTCGAGATGATGGCGTGTAAACTTCACGTTCCCCAGTCAAATAAAGATTTTGATGTATTGCCCCTACCGATGGTTTCCAGGTTAATCGAAGTGTACGGTTGATTCTTGGGTATACAAATTTCGCTATGATTGTATAAATTAAACTGAATCGCTCCCCAATATCAGGACAAATGTATTACATATTTAGCAAACTATATTTCGGAGGCACCTCACGCACATTTTTCAGAAACAGCGAAATTCTAGAAATCAAAATTTAAAAATACAACAAAATGCAATATTTGCCATTCCACTGCAGTAAACCGGAAGAAAAAATATGTCTTGGGTACATTTCGTTTTTTCTGAAAGTCATTTTCTTGGGTACCTGAGACCGATTTGTCAAATAAGGTGGCTTTGTTCTCGTTTAGACGTTTGCGATTATTTCAAGTATCCTGCCGCTGACATCAATAAACTAGCAAACACAAACAACTGTTTTGTATTAGAATATTGAAACATTGTAAGACAAAGTTCAAAATATTTTTGGTAATGAACAATGTTATGTTAATATAACAAAGTGATTTTTATTGTAAGGAATCGGAGTATTGCGGTGAATAAACGATCTAAGAGAGGATGATTGTTCTTGTGAGCTAAACATCCACTTGTCAAAAGTAACAATTAGGCACGTACTAAATGTTTACATTCAATTAATTATCATAACCGCTTGCACACAAACAGCGAAAAAAAAATTAATCGGTAGAAGAGCGTAATGTACTCGACTTGGTATACATGCTTCGAAGAGGGCTGGAGCCAAGATTTTGCAAGAGCACCGGCATGTAGTCGGCGGCCTTAAATTTTATATGTCGTCGCCACTTAAGAACTTGGTCGATCTCAAAACGTCCCCGGTCAAGGCGCGGGTACCTAAATGTAAAACGATGAACGAATGCCTGAAAAGAATGAAACCATGTCCACTACACTTCGAGACATGCTTTCTCAAAGATGGCTGAATTTAGAGGATTTGCCATAGCAGCAGCTTGTAGTCAAAAGCGCTAAATTGTGTATTTCTTCACCAGTTAAGTTCTCGGTCGTTTTCAAATAGTTGCTGGATGAGGCGCGGGTGCCCTAATTTCAAAATGCGAACAAATGCGTCGAAACGGCCGAACTGTACCCACTTTAAGAGCGGTTTTCTAAAAAAAAAAAAAAAAGATTCAATTTGAAGTATTTTTTATAATACCAGGATGTGCTCGAGGGCTCTGAACTTTATATTTAACTTGTATTTGTGGGCTGGGTTGTCCTTAAAAGGTTCCCTTGCGAGGCGCAAGTACTCAAATAAAAAAATAAAAATAAAAAAGGAATGAATTTTATTTGAGACCGGTTTCCTCAAAAGCAGTGTTGGAGTAACGCGTTACTAGTCACGACGTTACTGGTAAGGCGTTATATTTTTCGATACGCAGTAACGTACTTGTTAGTATTCTGAATGACTAACGAGTAAAGTATTTTCGTTACTTTTTAACGGTATCGGCTATCAAATTACGTTACTCGTTACTTTTGATCAAAACTGGTGAAATATATTAGGTACTTGGGAAAAGGTTACGACGCCTGATCTAACGTTTAGAATAGCAATCTTGTGCATAAAACAGGAGACGTTAGGGGAACTAAATTTAGGTCACTAAGCTCAATGGAGGATCTAGCTTCTCTGCTCGAGGGGCAACTACTTGCGCTCGGGCACGCAATGCCGTATCTTGCTGCTAAGACTTCTGAACCTTCGATTTCCTAAAACGGTGGGTTTTCCACTTATCAGTCCATCCATTCACCCATCCATCTCAACATCCTGCACAAGCTTATCGCTGCACGGAACCAGCATCCGCCACAGTAAACTTAAAAAAAAAAAAACTTTCTAACCAAAAGAGACATCCGTTAAAAGGCGACATTAGGGAATTGTAGTAGACCGTTTTCTCCTCCGCTACGGTATCCCTGAAGAAAACGCCGCAGCTGCGCATGCGCGCCACCAGTCTTATCTGCATAGTTTAAGGTCTTGTGGCGGATTACGGAGCGCTATCCGGGTGCTTAGCGGGCTGCGGAAACGGTCTACTACAATTCCCCATTATCTCTCTTCTAGAAGGCGAAACAAACCTTCGGCTACCAGCCAATTCCGTTCGTCCTCCTTTTTTTTTTTTTATAGAGTCACTCCCCACAAGGCTTGAACGAACGAATGCGTTACAGCCCCCTCCCCTCCCCTCCCTCCTCCTCCCCCTCTGCTTTGTGCAGCAGAGGTCGACAGTGGGGGGGGGGGGGGGGGGAGAGAGAGACAACTAGTGGCGAAGCGTTTGCTCATTTCTCTAGTTACAAAAAAAAAAGACACCCTTTGTGGAATTTTTTACCATCGCTCTCCCCCTCGCTGCCTGGAACTTCCTGACCCACTTTTGTACACAGAAGAATCCTTTGCCTGATTAGTCTTTACTTCACTAAGGTCATAATAAAAAATTTTTTAAAAAGTTTTAAACCTGGAAAGAAAACGTACAAACACGAAACCTTTTTTTTTTTTGTCGCAGAAAAACTATGAGCTACTGCTGGTAAGAGGCAGCAAGTGATTATAACCAGTGTGCTGGTAACCGGTGTCCTGTTCCACATAGTGAAGTAAATCAGTCTCTGGTAATAGAATGAACCGGACGGTTACTAAAACCTGCGTAAAGATGAGGGGTGTTGGTTCGCTGGTTGTGTTCCAGCAGTCCCCATTCGCATGCTGTAGTTTATAAAAGCCGATTGACTACAATCTCTGACTCATTCTACGTGTGAGATGAACATGAATAACGAAACTCCGTCGCTATGGCCAGGATTGAAGGAAATGTATCAACTGAAAGAGACGGAATCAGATAATTTACAGTTTCAATGAATACTCTGCATGCCGAAAATTAAGCTGCTTCGCGAGATCAAAGACGTCTAGTTCTAACTTAAAAAAGCACATCAAGGTGAGTACGTTTCTCGATTTAATTAGTTTTCTCTTCAGCCCGCCTTTCACAATGTTCACAGATTGCGGGTATTTTTAGAACTTGCTGATGTTTCACTGCCCTCGTTGCGTTATGCCAATGCTAGCGCCCCCAGAACTTCATAATAAGTTCATTAACGCATTCCGCAAACATGTCGACCAAGGTCATAATCTAATATATTAAGCAGGTGGGCTAATATTGAATAGTTTTCTCTTTTACGAGACCGAAGGCATGTTTGTAAGCGAACACATCTCTGCCAAACATATGTACTCGAACACAAAAGTAACGTAAAAGTAACGTTCGTTATTTTTGAAAGGTAACGGTAACGGTATATCGCTACGGTTGTAAAAGAACGTAGCTCAATAACGCGTTAATTTTTACCAAACTTACGGGTAACGCTATTTCGTTACTTTTTTTTCGGTAACGGGCACAACACTACGAGTCAAAAAGAACGCAGTTTGAATTATTCGCCAGAATATCAGGATGTGCACAAGGGCTCTAAATTTTATATTCCCCCTTTAGTTAGGCACTGGGTTATCCTCAGAAAATTTCCTGAATTGCGGGTGCCCACATTTCAAAAGAAGAACGATTGCGTTAAAAAATGGCGGAACCATCCCAAGTTTAAAACGAGTTTCCTCAAAAAGGAGCCAGTTTGAAGTATTCGCCATAATACCAGGATGTGCACGAGGGCTCCGTAGTTTATATTCCACTCTTACTTCGTGGTTGTGTTGTCCTCAAAAGTCTACTGACGAGAGGTGGGTGCCCAGATTTCAAAAGGTGAACGAATGTGTAAAAACCGGCGTAACCACACTCTAAAAACAAGGGTATATTTTTACATACCTTGTCACATATACGACGCCCCAAAACTTCACTTGGATGTACACCGCACTGTCGTTTTATCGACGCTACCAAATTTCACGAGCGGCTTGATAGCCGAGTTGTGCAACTCATTAAAATGGCTAATGTAAGTTGGACTGACTGCAAAAAGAGTTATCAGGTTTCTTTTTTTTTACTTAACTACAAAACCTGTGTTTTTTTTGTTGTTTTTTTTTTGTAGAAATTGGTACGTACTTTATCTGTTTAATATGTTATATCGCACCGTTACCAACCCTATCGCAAAAAGTTGGGGCAGTACGTCGAATTGAAGTTTTGAGGTGTCGTATATGAGACAAGGGGTGTAAGAATATACCCTGTTTTAGAGTGCATTCCCAATGTGAAACCGGTTTCCTCAAAAAATATCTCGTTTGAGGTACTCGCCATAGTACGAGAATGTGCGCGAGAGCACTACATTTTACATTCCACCTTTGGTTGGGGGCTTGGTTGCCCTCAAAAAGTTATCTGCTGAGGCGCGGGTGCCCAAGTTACAAAAGATGAACGAATGCCCATAGACGGCACAACTATCCCCACTTTGAGACGATGCTACTCGGTATGCATTGAGTTTTGATGATTTAGCATGATGGACACAAATAATAAAATTCTCATCCGCGGTTTTGCACCGCCATCCTTGCACCTGTTGCACGAGTGGTAACTTTAGCGCACCACCGCGTCGCGTCTCCCATGTGCTGCGATTCTTTCTAAAGTTGACCGATTTGGTGGTTTTTGACGACACTCAGCAAGCTTTTAATTTTAACAATTATTTTGATTTTTACTAATTAACTTCAGTCAACAAATTTTTGTTAATTATTCAAATTAGCTCGACGATTAGCCTCCTATACAATGTACCCTTAGCCGTATAACTTACGTGAAAACACTGCATTACTGTAGCTTTAACGGATTTGTAAAAACGGTGTGAAAAGCGTAAACATCCTGTATAGAGATTATAAATGTAATCAATATAATGGTGTAGTACAATCGGTCGCTGTCTAAATGTCGCATAAGCGATAGTCTCTATACTTCTTTTCCGCTTACGTTCAGACGGAGCCGACGCTACGAGCTACAGGGACCAACGAAGCATCGTAAAGAGTGCAAGTCGCTGGGCCATTTCTGTTCATAATTGGTTTAGCGATCGTAAAATACGTATACAGAAACATTACGAACGCCATGATGGTGTTTTTTGACACGGTCTGATTGGTGCCACCTTTTAGTAGCGTCGGCTGTGTCGCGAATTAGATGTCAAACGAAGTATCGGCCATATTGCCGCGTGTGTGGCGGAGGTTGCAACGAATGCGCCTGTCATGCTCAGGAATGAAGTTGGGATCACTATCGATCGGGAACCTGCATTTTTGAAAATTTTGTACTCTTTTACGAAATGCCAGCCAATCAACCTTATTCGTATTACCGCCATCTCTTGGAGGTCGAGCGAACTATCGATCCTCCGTGCCATCTTATGGGCTTCTTCACCGTCCACTGTTTCGGTCAAAATGACCGAAACGGCACCAAAAATCTAGTCAACGAGAAAACTGCTTGCCGCACACAGCCTGACAAGCAATGGAAGAAGTAACCTCGTAATGGAACCATGAGCCATAGTTGTCCGGTGTCTTTATTGTTGCTGTCGTTTTGGTTGCCGTGGACGGCAGAAATCTGGGAAGCAGCATTAATGCTGGCCACAGTGATGGGGCGCTTTATATATCAAGATAATTGAACGAAGCCCGCAGTTGATGCAGACGGCGCAGGCCCTGCCATTTCGCCACTCAGATAGTCCCAGTAAATTGCTACAATTATTCCAAGATTCACTGTAAAACTCTCATGTATATAAAAAAAACACGTAATTCGTATATTTACTTCAGTTGTCTTCAAATTTCTTTGTTGAATGCGCAGTGAGAAAGAGCAGTAGCGCGGCATGGCTTCCCCATAGCAGCGCTCTGCTCGTCACCTCAAAAACGAATCGTAATGTTTGAGGTCACGAAAGAAGGTTGTCGCAACGTTCGACAAATGGCGCGCAAATCTGAATATCGTCTATTCTCGGCTGTCATCGAGTGTACTTGCTCGTTTATTTATTTACTTATTTGTTTATGCATTCACCTACACAACCCAGGAGCAATAATGTAGATGGGTTGCAACATCGCAAACAAACAGACAATACAATGCACGCTTAGGATAATAACACCAAAAATTAGACACCTAATGAGAACAGTAAAACCGAGAAAAACATGTTATTAGGTGAACTGATAAATGATCTGCGCAGACGGTTTCATTCTCTAATGGTAAGGGGGAAGAAAGAATGAACAAAAGCATTTGTGTGGCAGGTTCTCACTAATTTTCATCTCTTGATCATTTATTTCTTATATATAATGTGGAACCCTCATATAAGCATTTTAACAATGCCAGTTTATAAGGAAAACTACCGTGAGATAACTTGAAACGTAAAAATTTAATTCGTTGGCTTAGGAGATTCCATCCGAGTTGACGCTTAATGTTTGGAATTCTGAAGCGGATATTATATTTGCCAATGACAAAAAGAGCTGCACGATTTCGAATCCGTTCCTATTTATAAATTAAACTTTGTTTATAAGGGTCCCACACTGCAGAAGCGTACTCGAGCATTGCTCAAACATTTGGGTCATAGAGGATTTCCTTTAGAGACACTGGTGGAATTTTGAAGTTACGTTTGATGAAATTTGGTACACCGCTAACTTTATTTGTTAAACATTATATCTGTTTATTCCAAGACAAATAAAATAATAAATAAACTCCTAGGTACCTAAGATGAACAACGTTATCAAGCCAGTGACGAATCAAATGATGGAGTGACAAAATAGTTTTGCGATTTCTGGTGAAACGAATATAACATCACTTTTTTTTGCTTAAGCTTATTTTCCATGGTTCATACCTTGACAATACCAGATATACGTCTAGCTGGAAGGCAGCGACATCTGATATACACTGTACATTTCGATGAATTGCGCAATCATCCGCGTATAACTTTATATTTGATGAAATTCTTTTTGTGATGCCATTCATGTAGACCAAGAATAGCAATGGTCCCGATACCGAGCCTTGAGGAACCCCGCAGGTAACTTCGACGTAATGAGAAGAAACACCATTGATGATAACGCATTGTTTTTATTAGACAGATAACTTTCTACCAACCTCAGGACACTTGTTGGTAGAACCAGTGACGATAATGCATGTATAAGAAGGGCATGCGGAACCGGATCAAAGGCTTTTTTAAAATCCAGAAATACAGAGTCTACCTGGACGCCCTCGTCGTACAAAGACAAAATGTCGTGGGAGAAATGGCTTAGCTACTTGACACTTAAAAACCAGATCTAAAACCGTGTTGCTGAGGTGCGAAAAACTGGTTCATTTAAGATGTCCAATGATATTGGAGAGAACAATATGTTCAATGGTTTTGCAGCATATCTGGTGGGCGATATTGGCCTATAGCTGGCAACGTTGTTTTTATCACCTGATCTATAAATCAGTGCAACGTTTGCAATTTTCCATTTGCTGGGAAGCCTACTGTCTTTTAATGATTTGTTAAACAATATAACTTAACGCGGCGACAAAGCTAAATTATATTTATTCAAGACACGGTTAGAAATGCCATCAGGTCCGCTCGAAACCCCTAATCTGAGGCTCTGGAGCAAAGAACGCACACCGTTTTTCGAAACAACAATGTCAGACATAGGGACAGCAATAAACTCCGTTATAGATGAAAAATCTCCGGTATATGGCGGAGAAAAACATACTGAAAATATGCGTTGAAACACGCCGCCTTATAAATGTCCTCAGCGAAAGTGTTATGGCCATCAGAGATAGCGGAAATGCCAACCTCATCTTTTCTGTTAGATTTAACAAACTTCCAAGCTTGTTTTGCATCATTCGCCAGTTTTTCCTTGATGGAAATAAAAAAGCGCATTCATGAACATGCCGCGTGTATGAAAGTAGTGATAACGCGCTGCTTCGGGTCAGTCACGCTTCCGTCGTCGACGCAAGAAGCGTGGCACCTTTCTCTTTATGTTTGTAGGCAGAGAGTCGCCTCATTAAACGTTTTATTTTTTATTCTAATTTTTTAATTAAAAACTTCAGCGAAAACGACTTCTTGTATCCTGTTGTTTCTAATGTGTTTTGTGAGTGCTGGTCTCTTATTAGTTTCAAGTTGATTCCTTTTTGAATTTTGTAAACCACTAAACAAATATTTCCTCAAAATAACTGACAGAAAGGAGCGGTGACTGGTTTTCGAGAGTCGTTTCAATCAAATCACTCCTTATTTACCCAGTCTTACGCGAAATCTGCGAGACCCCCTCGCCAGCGAAGTATTGAATCTAGTAAGTCGGTGACACTTCGGCGACCCAAGAAATGAGAAATACACCTGCTAAAAACTACTACTGTTTGTATGATTAATATTGCGGACCCAAATGCGCATAAAGCGTGATGCGCTTCTCAGCGAGGGTTTTTAAGTTCGTAAAAATTCTTAGTAAAAACTGGACATAACAAATTAATCAATTGCCTAAATTTGCCGGGTCATGTCCGACAATTTAAGAAGTTATGAAAATTTCAGCTTTTTTTTCGAGCAGAAGTCGAGATTTGACGAACTTCTTTGTCACGTATTCGATGCGGGAGGCGTCAGTTTCTGACGATAATTTTCTCTTTAGCAACTATCGAGTCACACTTGGATAGAAGCGTTGGTATCGATAAGCTCAATGTAGCTAAAACATGTGTGCGGGGGTTTGCGACGCAACTGTGCGCGTGTGCACAGCTCAGATGACAGCGCGTCATTTACTCTTTTTTTCAAGGAAGCCTCCAGACAGCTGAAGAAAACAAGAATCAGATAGGCCGTGAGTATCCCTGACACACGCCACACAAGCTATAATGCGAATCTCCAGGCTTGCGCTTGAATATCTAAATTTTTTTTTTTTTTTCATATGAAAAGCAACTTTGAGGCGCTGATATTCATTAGAGAGACCACTCACAAAAATGTCAGACACGTTTTTTTTAATAAATAAAGCGTCTTTAATCAGCAGAGATGAAAACTAACATAGCCACCCCGTTCTGTGACATTGCGCGTCGTCTGCTCGCATCCTACCAGCTCCGTCAGAGGAGGGCGCCCGCGAGGTGGCGCCACCAAAACATCTCGTCGCCAATAGGGTTGCGCGACCCCAAGACACGCGTTTTCCTCCTGCGGGTGCGCTAGCTTTGATAGGTTTTTTTTCTAGAGACCCTAAGCACGCCGATGTTAAGGCCATAGAGGCACACACTGTATGCCAAGTTCATCTGCGTAACATTACCGCGAAGCAACACACACTATATTCCGAGTTTCCAGTGCAGCTGCTTTGCAACAGTAGTGCGGGACAACGGAAACATTTTTTTTTTAAAGAAGATCACTTACCGTATTACGCTCTTGGTGGACTTGTAGACATTGCAGTATCTAGAAAGATAAAATGATTTTGCCAATTAGGAAAAGACCCAGAGACACTGAAGACGCGAAGGTATTTGTGTTTTATTTGCACAAAATAAAACACTACGCAAGCATGACCAAGGGATCTATGCAGATTTTTTTAGCAAACCGCAGCTCCGAGCACACGGTAAGAGTGATCGCGGTAGAGGATCCAGGAAATGTTCCTGTTTACATAGGAATGAACATTGCACAGCCGTGCGGTTGTGCTTAGCACAACCGGATTCCTGTTCAATGTTAATTCTTTAGGATACGACTGCTACTTGGTAGTCATATTCTAAAGTTGTCATATAGAGCATGAACCAGAGTAGTCTTCCTTTGGCAAACCAATCTCATGGTGACCAAACGTTGAGCGTTTAATGTAAGTTCCCTTCGGGAGCAAGGAAAGCAGAATAACTGACGCGTACATAAAACGCTTAGCATAACATCAACAAAATTCCACACATAACGATATATCAAGTATAACGACCAAGCTTTCCAGAATCAATAAACTTTTTGTATTCAGTTTATTTAAAACAAAACTACCCCTAAAGATGTAGGATTCTTAGTAGGTTGGATACATTGACGCTGACGCCGCCGTGTGCCCAGCTGTGCGCCTCCGTTGCGCAGTAGCCAAGTCTGACGTTGCACCGGAGCCGCTTGATAGCGCCTCTTATTTTGTGCGCATGCGCAGAGGTATCTGTGGGGGTGTACATAAAGCGGGGCGTTTGCCAGTGTGGTATAGCCATAGAGAAGGAGAGCGAAATTGCTGCTCAGCGGCGCAGAAGAGCGGAGAAGCTTAACTCATCGGATCCCGAAGGAGTCACATAATGCGTATACCGTGCGTGTGTCATTGCAGCAGCAAGCATGATAATCAAGCTAATCCTAGACAACCAGTAAAGCTAAGAATAACCAGAGGAACCTAAGTTCACGCTACGTATATCCTGGCATAGCCGAGCTAGGCCACTGCAATCTTTGTGTATGGCTAGACAGCGGGAGGTTCGTACGTCAAAATTTGCATCTGGTGTCTTCGTTGTAGATGCGAAATCTGGTCAGTACAGTACCCCCATTAGCCTGAAGTCCTTAGCGTGCATCATGCAGTAGTGATACACGACCGCAAGCCGCTCCGATGATCATGCAGATCGAAACGGGCAGGGTTGGGCATTGCATCCAGCATCTCTGCGCTCTGCGGTGCCAGCTTTCGCTCCACCTGGTCCGAGATGCGATGCGTTAACATACTCTTCCACCGATCCCCTTACGTTAACGTCGACGTCTGAATGAATGACAACATCGGCAATATTGGGCTGATTGGAGACAACGAAGTTATGGGGACGGACGAGTGCAAAAACGAAGCGATGGTCCCGGTCCTTCATTCCTCTAGCTCAGGCAACGGCGTAGGCAAGACCCATTGGCGACAAATTTAGGTAAAGAAGCACTCATCTACAGCCGCTACAGAAGGAGGTTCATGTCTAACAGTCCAACGTCCTGCTTTGAGAAGCAGCGGAAGATGATCAAGGGTGAGCCCCAACAAAACCGAGGAGAATATTTCATGAGGGTTCTCGTCAGGGTCCAAATGTCTGCGTCCCCCAACGCTGACGACATCTGTGTCCCGCTCTCTAAACAGTAGATATAAGTTGCCTTTGCCTTACTTTAACAGATATTGATCAACAATATGTGTCGGTGTGTAAAAAAGGATTTTTGACAGCTTCCTACCTTTTCTAGGATTATTTATTTATTTGAATAATAATGCCGGCGTACCTTTGTGGGCCTAGGCATGTGAGTACATATGTAACATATACAACAGCATAGCTCAGTTATACATGGCTTCAAAAACATAGTTGAGAAAAAGGGTAAGGCATATAGTACAAACCCTTCCCAATAAACAGAGGTAGCACTTGGCAAATGTTTAGTCAGATGGATTCAAAACTCCATCTAAGGCGCTGGCAAACGAGTCGAAGGTGGCACTGCCTGTAATGTTGTGAGGCAAGCCATTCCAATCTCGGACAATTCTAGGAAAAAAAGAGTAGTTAAAAATGTCTTTTCTACATTGAAGCTCTCGAAGAAGATTTTCATGCTTCTTCCGTGTGACTCGACTGAGATTGTACACCAGATAGTCTTCGAACTTCATTCCAATCTTTTCGTGTATTAATTTATACAAAAAATTCAGAGGCTTAACGTTTCTGCGGGTCAATAACTGGGTTAATCCGGATAACGCATAAAGGGATGACACAGCCTTATGCATGCCGTATGCATTATAAATAAATAGCAGTGCCTTCTTTTGCACCCCCTCAAGTTTGTCTATCAATGACTGTGAATACGGGTCCCATAAAATGTCCGCGTATTCCAATAATGGACGAATCAAAGTAGTGTACGCAACAAGCTTGGTATCCGGGGTACAATGTCGCATAGTCCATCGAAGACTCCACAGTTTACGAGACGCTTTTGCTATAATATTCTCTAAGTGAACAAACCAGATTATAAGAAGTGACATTTTCTGACGGTGCTTAGTTGATAGAATAGCAAAACGAAATTGGAGACTTCTTTAGTGCCACTGTCATTTGCACGCATTTCTTTACGTACAAATCCATCTGCCATGCTTGACACCAGGAAAACACAGATTGTAAGCTACTGTCCAAACATAATTGATCAAAAGTGAATGACACTTTGGCAAACAAAACACAGTCGTTGGCGAAAAGACGTATTCAAAAATATTGTACTAGAAGTACATTAAACGACTTTTAATTTTCTTCACTTCGCAAAGTATTCTTGATGAATTTTTTATTTTGCTTATAGCGTAATAAACATATGCTTTGAGTATGTATACATTCTTCAGTCGTCAGTATGGGTCGATGGGTGGGGTGCATAGCTAAACTACGAAGTTCACTAAAAGTATATTCCGTATACAGGGTGTTCTACGTAATTTTAGCCAAGGTTTAAAACTATTTAGGTGCCTTTTAGGAAGATGCAATCAAAGGAATATATGTTTCTTCATTGTTTGGAGCAAGTTAGGGTATTTCTTTCTGTATTTTGAGCAATGAAATACATAATTAATATTAATTAATAAACTTTTGAAATACAGTATTTAATTTAGAGCAAAAGTTGCAATGAAAAAGTCGTACCGCGGTTTTAGAAACAACAAATTCAGTGTTTTTAATTGAGAAACCCCTAACACTGTTTTTCCGGGCCTCGTCAAAACCCGCGAAATATGAACAAAATAAAAAAAAAACGTGCGACTGCTTGCCCGCGCGCCACAGGGGCGCCTTGCATTGTAGAGCTCTCAAACGTGGCGTGAATGAGTTAAGCCTCAGCTGGCCGAGCGCGCTGCCGCTGCCGCTGAAAAAAAACGCTTTAGTTCACGTTGTGAATTGGTTGAACAGCGAAGTTGTGATATCACCTGCAACGATTCCCCACGTGATTCACGAAAGAAAAAAAAAAAAAGTACTCCATCAAAACATTTTTTTTTTATATATATGAAAGACTTCGTACGCTGCCGTTGCCGCGGCAGCTTATGCAGCCGCAATCTTTACCGAGAAACGGATGCGGGGAGCACTACGTGCTTATCATCTATAACGTGGTTGTGACGTTTGTTTTGGGGTTTTCTCGTTGAAGCTTGTGTCAAAACCACATGATAAGAGACGAGGAGCGCGCGAACGGTGATATGGTGCGCCCGATGGTTTTTTGTCGACTATTCGATTGACTACTCTTCTGTCGACGGAAACGAAAAAACCCGACCAACGAGTCATATAGAGGTTCGCTGTAAAACAAGGCACTGATAGTGCAGGTGAACTACGAAGCAACTCGCTGTCGCGTATCTCCCGGTAAGCGTCCCTATCAGTGCCTTGTTTTTGGTTTTGTTTTTGCAGCGCAGCGGCAACGCGCCCGGCCAGCAGGCAGGCTTAATTACTTCAAGCCACGTTTGAAAGCGCTGCAGTACAAGGCTCGCGAGCGCGCAGTCGCGTGTTTTTTTTTTTTTTTCTTTTCATAATTCGCGGGATTTTTACGACCCCGGGCAAAACGAGCCGTATTAGGGGTGCCTTGATGAAAGAACCCTGAATTAGATGTTTCTAAGGACGCTATACAACTTTGTCATTGGAACTTTTGTTTTTGAACAAAATTATTTCTTTGGTTTCCACTTCCTAAAATGCGCCAAAATATTTTTAAAACTTGGCTATTGTTACGTGGAACACAGTGCATATTTCGAATATTTAAAGTATGCTAATATACTATACTTTAAAGCGTACACCCGCCGGCAATATGAATGTGAACACCTTACCTGGTTTCTTGCCTGTTTTACAACTCCCTAAAGCTATATTAACTCTCAACGTCTCAAATGGTACGTGGCTTGGGGTCCAAACTTTGCGTTCTAGCCCTCTTCGGGAACAGAGCTTGTTCCAAAACTTGCAGGAGCGTCGAAAACAGAGACGGCTGTTCTCCTTCATATGGCTCACAGGTCACTTCTTTCGTTTTATAAAAGTACGAAATAACTATTATTTTATCGTATTGAGTTTTATCAAGGGTAGCTCACGTAGAGTCAACGGCAATATACGTTGACTTAGTTTAGTGCTAGCCAAAAGGGAAAAAAATGCCACATGACGTGACCCCGGCGAAGCCGACTGCCCCGTGACCGCAGTGAGAAATGAGTCGATTCATAACAACCTTTTATTAAATAATTAACGTACCCTCCCCACATGGTGTTTGTACTACATCGGCCTGAACGCTGCTGGCGCAGCTCATACTACCGCACACTCTAAACAGAGCAAAAAAAAAAGTTATACAAAAACGAAAAAAAAAAGCTTCATTGGGCGTAAATGTCATTTGGCATTTAAACTCTCTTGATACCAGTTGTGGTGCCCTCGAGAAATTAGACGACTAAGAAGTACATTAACAAATGGCAAGGCGCCGCTAAGTGTCCGCATGACTTTCAGAGACCAGCTGCGCGTGCAAGTCTTTCGCCATACCCGTTGAGGGTGGTAAGCGTGATAAAGGAGTCGCCGAATCGAAGGCAGCCGAGGAAACGCTGGCGGCGGAAAGAGAAGTTGGGAGAAGTTGGACTCGAGAGGACGAGCTGTCCAATTGAGGGCTCTCAAATCCGGCTGAGTTTGAACCTAAACGCAAGGGCTGATTGGAGTTTCCGGTGGCGGTGAGAACAAACAGAGATTCCGCATTACCTACTGCTGACTGCCCCCAAATCGATTTCAAGTTAGGAGTAACGAAGAGGGGATTTAGAACTTTACCGGAAGCGGATCGGTAGAGGTGGCGATCCCGCCAGAATGAGCATAATACAATTAAATGGAAAGGTGCAAGCGAGCTGAACAAGGACGGAGGGAAAAATGGGCAATTTATCTTATGGACGTGGCAGCACAGTTGTGCATACGAATGCCCCCGAGGAATATCGAGCCAAAGTAGCGCTAAGTGCACTCGTTCGCTTGAAGTTCGGTGGGCACCGCGAAAACTTTACAGGGAACAAACCCGGCTGTATTGGAATGGACGGGTATAAGGCCATATTTCTGGCTTGTTACCCTGACTGATATGGGTCTAATGGTCAAAAAGCACCGTTAGACCCATCCAGTGATGGAGGTTAACCACCTCCATCACTGGATGGAGGTGGTTAATACAACTTCAGACCAAATGTCCTACCAAGCTTGCCATTAATGCAAAAGACAAGAACAAAAACGAAAAAAAAAAAAACGAAGCCATTGGCATAAAAGGTTGCGGTTAATTTATGGTATTTATGGCTCAATGGTATTTAATTGAATTTAGCCGAAGTCCGAAAAAAAGGGCGGTATACTCAATGTGCCAGACAGACGTGGAAATTGAAATGAAAGTCGGGAGCTAGCGATAAGGTATTTTATGTGCGGCAAGATCAAACACAAAAGGCATCCTTCTGCTGACCGAGGCCAGCCTTTTGTTGTTTTTTTCCCTCGAATTCGAGCAATGCATTGAAACTGATTTTAATTTGGGAAGATACATAGGACTCTTTATTTTCCCGAGAGAGATATCATGTGAAATCGCCTCGGACACAGGATACAGCCTTGCCAGTCAGTTCAGCAGAGAACTGGAATAGCAGCTGTAAAGGCGGAAACACGGGTGTGAAAAATCAACAAAAAATCGCGTGGAATTGAGAACATGCAAAAATCGTTTGATGAGAATTTAAAGAAGGTATCTATTGTACTTACATTGAAGATATATTTTTGTGTAAAGCATATCTAAGATATCTGGGTGATAAATACCAGCCCCTAGCTCGTCAGAAATGGCGTGTAACTAATGCCATTTTTAAATAGAATTTTAGCATGTTTTTTTTTTTTTTTTTTTTTTTTGTACATGCAGGAGGCGCGGCATACAAGCCGCTGACCATCGAGGGTCTATATAGCACACGAAACGCACAACTGCAAACTCATTCTCGACAAACTGTTTTCTGAAACTTTTTAAATAACGGCGTGGAAAGTTATCGTAGGAGCTGGCGGCGACAACTTGACCACTCGTACTCGCCTCCTGTTTCTCTGTGGCGTGCTCGCCAGTGTCTCATTATTGCAGCTCTGCTCTCAGTACCACACAGAAGACAACGCACGGGCCATTCCCCCCCACCCCTTTCCCCGGAAGTCGCTCCTAGTAGAGACGCAACGCTGCCAAGCCGACGACGAGCTCGACGTTAGCACTCGGTGACGCCAAGACTGACGCGTCTCTCGCTTTGCGGCGACCCTTGTAGTGCTTCAGCGTGTGTGCCTCTTGGGTTGGATCGGAGATCCAGTAATGGTGACGTCATTTTCTAGGTGGAATTGACTGGTCTGCGACGAAGGCCTGGGTCGCAATGAACTTGAGTTATGCCTCGTTAACTTTGCCATACTCTCCTGGAGAGTGTTCGTCATGTCTCAGTGGCAAAACAAATTAGATTAAAGAAAAAAAAGTTTCATATATATATATATCTTTTTTTTTTTTACAAACGCTTTTGCTCGCAAGGTACAGTTTGACGGGACCCATCAATTCGTGCTTGAAGGTTTGAGAAAAAAAAAGATGTTTGCAAATGTCAAAGCAAGGTTATATTAAGTCACGTTCTGCGCGTCATAGTGGGTTTCGATGACTAATGCGCCAACGCTGCGGTGCCGCTACGTTTGCTTGCATGAAATGAGGTGATATTTTTGTTTAGAGTTTTGTCACTTCGGTTTAAAGAGACTTACTCTCGTATCACAACAACCTAAGATGTTTTAGCAAAAAAAAAAAAAAAAGGCAGCGAATGTTGCAGGGCGTCCATGAAATTTCGCTGCCACCCGTGATTAGTCAAGGGGCGTCGTGACGGCACCACTCCACCACGATGTTCATACCCTGAGACTGGAATGGAAACTCAAAGAAAAACCAGAAGGGACAAGAAGAAAGTAGCCAGACATCGCTCCAGTTATCATTTATACATACGACGGAAGCGTAAAATCACCTTATTTTCTCTCAGCGATCGTGTATCGAACAAGTACCAACAATGAGCCTTCATGAAATAAAACAGGTTTGTTTTCTTCTAAATGACGCGATCAATCTTGTATGCTGTAGCTATGTGTTGTGCCAACACCAAGCTTGGATGTGCACGAATGTGTTTTTTTTTTCTACGTCTTTTTTTTAGTTATCTTTAGTGAAAGCTTGCTCGTGTTA
This sequence comes from Ixodes persulcatus, assembly GCA_013358835.2. Classification (NCBI taxonomy): domain Eukaryota; kingdom Metazoa; phylum Arthropoda; class Arachnida; order Ixodida; family Ixodidae; genus Ixodes; species Ixodes persulcatus. The sequence continues at coordinate 3,697,870 of JABSTQ010009418.1, forward strand.
GAGAGAACCCACGGTGAAACGGCACGTTCGTTCCATTAAATGGATAATGTGATCGTTCAAGTGGGGAAAGAAACAAACGATACTAGTTTCTTAGAGCACAAAGAAGAGAAGTGGCCAGACTACTTTTTTTCTTCTTCTTTGCCCCTCTTTAACGCCACGACAAGCTTTGTTAAGAAATGAGAGCCGTTCACGGAAGCGTGTGTTATCGCGTTTTCGGCTCATTGGATCCTCGAGTCTTGCCACATGTTTCTTCGGCTTGAGGGATCTCGCGACGTGCTTTTCATCGCGTCGGGCAATTGTTCCGCCACTTAACAGAAACGTAATTAACAAACTCCTTATGCTTGTATGTTTTTGGGTTTTTTTTTTTTCGAATGAAGTTTGGTGTTTGCCAGGGCAAACGTGCAGCCCGGAAAGTTTCTTTTCTTAGCCGGTAAACTTGTTTGGAAGTTAGGGCTGCCTTGAAGACGAGTCGGTAGGAGATTAGTTGCTATCGTTCTGTCAAGTTAAGTAGCTCTTAGCTTTGGGCTATAAGAAGGTAGTCAAGCATGTCGATGTCGTCCTTTACCGACAGTTTGCCTCGTACCAAATAACTGTCGCAAGCACGGAAGAGAGCCATACGAGCTCACCGAGAAACATGCACTTTATAGCGAAAATTATAGGGAACTTATCTAGAAAAAAAAAATCTCCCTAGGCCAGTGAGATTAACGTCTTATTGGAATGCGGAATGACTTCTCAATGAACAAGCATGTAAGAAATTGCTTCAGCTGTTCTCTTTGTGTGTGGATAAATAACTCCGCAGGTGCGTAAAAAAACATGTTTTGTAATAGTGCTAAGTTGTTCGGTTGGAGGCCAAACATTTTAACTTCTATATTTTGTTTTGAACCAGTTTTCATAACAACATAAAACGTTTTAGTTGTACTCGTATTGAAACGAAATAGATATTTCAAGGTTCTGGTGACATGTATGTGTAGAGATGCCCTCAAATTAAGAGCACAATTTATGAGTGCGATTTTTTAAAATAATTTATGGGGTCTTCATTTCTCACTAAAAAAAATAAATTAGATAAACCACTAACACCCCAAAAAAATCTTCATTCCTGTATTTTAAAAATATTAAAACACTTCAATTTATTGTGATATTCCGTAGATATTAATTGTTTGGGCCATTAAGTTTGTAAATCGACGTTCATTAATCGGAGACTGAAACATGAGGCAGGTTGTTTTACTTAACCGTTTTAAGAATGCGCATGTTAAACCTTCATTATAGATGAAAAACAAAATTCGAGGGAGTGAAATATACTCATATATTTGATTTAAAATATAATACTAGATAGAACCGTGTTGAGTATGAAACTGAAAAAGCGCGTGTCAGTTGCGTACTTGAATTTAGAATTTGCATTTGGCTCCAAGCTAAATAAGCTTAACGCTATTTCACAAACATATTTGTTACTTTCAGTTTTCATTGATTTGTTTGAAAGGCAGTGAGCTATTTCAGTGTCAATTTTTTTAAAAGTAAAATCGCGATGTGTTGGCTTTGTAAATGGTACAAACGCAGCCCAGTATATTCCGTCTAATGATCACTGAACAATACGATTGCTCCTCTCGCAAATAAATTCGTAAGTCCAACCATGCCATCGATACACCTACGAGCTTGAGTGAACTTAGAGCGGTAAATCGGCCTGCAACAGATATGCCTCGCCCTCCCTCGGTCGCCGCCATCTTGCCTTTTTTCTACATTAGTGGTCATGTGACGTCAAGGTGGCTGCGCACTGAAATGGCCCGAGCGCAGCGGTGCGAGTCGCGTTGAACCGCGACGATCGTGTTGTGGCGGATGAATGAAAAATTGCAGCGTGTGCCATGTTTGACTAGGCATACGATGAACAAAAAATACTTGTTGCACGTGTATCGCGCGAGATCTTACAAAATATTTGCACCGATACGATACAATTGGTCGTATGTCGTTCGCCATAGAAGTGTTAGAACATCGCGTGGATAATTTTTGCATAAAGTTCTTGCATTCCCGTTGTGCTTGACTATCGCAATCAGTGTAGCAGAGTTGTCACTCCGGAGTTGGAATGATTCCCCGGAATCATTCGGCACTTTCGCGACCCCGGAATGGAATGGGAATAGAATATCGGCAGTGCTGGAGGGAATGGAATGGGAATCGAATTAAACCCCTTTTGCCCTGAATGGATTGGGAATGGAAATGGGCTTGGTCCTTATGCGAGCTGTGTCGATCAGCCTACGGGATGATCGACACAGCCGAACTGGAAATCAGTCTTTGTTTTGTCAAGCTTAAATATTATATTCACGATATTTTTATAATCTAGGATGACGCAGATAATACACTTCTTTCCTTTGTGGATTATCTTAACGGCAGTCACCGCACAATTAAATTTACTCGCAATTACTACGTGAACACCACGAACTTTCTCGATGTTAACGTTGAAAAAAAAAACTGGGAAATAATTTAATAACAGAGCTACACTGGAAGCCTACAGAAAGATGCTAGATTCTTCCCTACGATATATACCATACAGTGAATTCGTTGGGTTACATATGATTCGCTCTGAAGACGCAAACTTCAGAGAGAATAGAACTTCAGCCAAAAGCACGCTGCTCAAGAAAAAATATCCCATGTCTATTTTTAATGACGCCACAAGAAACGCTTTCGCTCTAGAACGTGGCACAATCCTTCAGTCTTCGCAACAGCTCATCCCTAACGGAGAAGGGGTACCATTGGTAATAAACTACTACTCAAACATACCAAGCCTATATTTTATACTGAAGAGAAGTGGCGTACCAACATATTCTTGAGGGGGGGGGGGGGGGGGCAAACCAGAACCCCCCCCCCCCCCCACAGGGCCAGGGGGCGGCGCCCTTGATATCCGCGCCGCCGGGCAGTGGTGTTTGCCCTACCTAGTGGCGGCTGTTTCAGGTTGGGGGGGGGGGGGGGCAAAACAGATGCCTTGGCCCCACACTCTAAGAACTGGGGGGCAAGCGCCCGCCTTGCAACCCCCCCCCCCCCCCCCCCGGTTGCCACGCCCATGCTGAAGAGGCATTTAAATGCCATGCATGCTGACAACAGACTCAAAGATATTTCTTGAATCTCCCTCCCTTTGCCACTTTCCGCAAGCATCGAAGCCTGGGGAGAAGGCTATATCCATTTTATACGAAAAGTCCCGATTCATCGGGTGGCTGCGGTCCTTGTCGGAGTACCCCATGCTAGCTCTGCCCTTTCGTGTTGTCCCCTGATCGTATTTCGAGCTACGGAACAGCTTTTTTCATTAATATTAAACAACGTATTGACTGCAAAACTCCCGACATTATATATATATTATGAACTACACGCTCCGCAATATGCAATATGTAAGGAAAACTCAACATTCCATGAAGGAGCGATTCTATTGCCACAAGCCGAAACATTATAAATAAGGAAAATACACTAGTTGCTAAATACTTCAACTCTGACGTATACCATAACATGAATACGCATCTAAAAATTACCATCCTGGAAAGTAATTTTAAGAATGATATAACACGTAAAAATAAAGTCATATTACAAGTCAAATTTAGTTCGTTGGCTCCACTTGGGATTAACATCTCTAAGGGAAACCCCTTTAGGTTGTAGTCTTCTTGTTGGTTAAGGCAAATCCCGGTCGCGTCAAAAAAAAAATAAGGAAACGGAGGGGGAGAGCGGAAGAGAGGGAGGGCAAAGGAGGGAAAAGGGAAACGGAAACATAAAAGGGAAGGGAAAAAAAGGAGAAAAGGAAAACAATTTTTTTTTAGTTGTTAGTCATACTGCTTACATGATCTTGAGCCAACCTCCGCTAACGGGCCGACCTTACTCGAACTTATCGCTTCCACCAGGTCGCGATTTGTCTCCATGCCGCCCCACGTGTCGTGTCCAGTTACACTGAGAAGGTGGTTTACGGCTTCCTCTGACTCCTGATCATCTTCGGCGCTCGCTGTTCACTTACCAAATAGTTACTTTTTTTTTTTTTTTCTGGTGACCCGGATAATTTTGAATATACTTATTATTTTTGTTTTTAGGGTGAGCGTGGGGATAAAGAGAACGCCGCCTTTTACTATATATTTTTGCTTTCCCTGGAGGCTGCCATGTTCAAGTGATCTTTTTTTTAGCATGTTTGTGTGTTGTGTGAAACATGACCCCATGTGCGTGAGTTTGTTTTTGGGGTCGACGTGTGTCAGTTTATTATTGCTTTCGCCCTCTCACTCTTTCTCTCTTTCGATCTCCGAAACGTCCTGCAACTTGTATTTCTCTACTCTTGAAGAAGAGCAGGCTCCGCTCGAAACGCCGTTATTAAAGCCTCTGCTGCGGCTCACAACCAAAGAATCGACCAGGAAGTGGAGTTTTTTAAACGATGCAGTGAGCCGTCTTTCGTTAAATCCCTGAAATACTCCATGTCGATGTTTCTTGCAAACAAGCCACACTTAGGTAAATAATAAAAAGGAAACTCTTGCAGCAGCTGCCTAGTGCCAAACCGCCGTTCCCCGTGCGCTATCGAGACTGGAAAGCGCGTGGGTGACTTTGGGGTTTGTGTGAACACGATCATGCTTATGGTTTTCACTCAAATCAACAAAATGTAGCGTACTTTATACACGTGAAGGAGCCTTTATTTTCATGTTCAAGCCTCCCTCTTTCTGAGACTATCACCTGATTTTTCAAGTTTTACCCGGCGGCAAAGTGTACCTTCGATATGTAATTACCCACGACTATCGCTAAGTGTCTACAATGTGCCGTACTGTTCAGGCGATTGAAGTCTTCTTATAATAAGTGGAGGGTATTCCAACATTTCGATGGCTTCTTATATAGTATATGGCAGGCTAGAGAAGATTCAAACCGGAGGCATACATTTCTTGTTCCCTCGTTCGTACTCTTTCTTGAGTTCGAAGAAATTTGAAAGTATAATCAGTTTCGAGGGACAAAAAAAAAACAAAAAAACACCTTCGGCAGCCACCTACACGCGAACAGCTTATGCATTGCTTCTCGTGAGTGCCATGCTAATATGCAGATTCTTCGTTAGAAGCTGATGCGAAGGACATAGCAGGACTGCTTCAAGTCTAGTTTTAAAATTTACGCTGCTTTGATGATGGCATACATATCTGCATTAAACAAGTTTACTCCGGGTACGTTCGAAGTATCTAAATTTGTCGCTGATATTAGATTTTTTTACGAGGAATGTCATGAGCGAAATATTTGCATGTTTATTTAAAGGGCGAATGTCATCCGAGTCGTTCCCGAAAAACTTTGAATTCTTAGCCAAGAAAGGCGGCGCAATGAATGGGTTTCGAAATTAATGCCAATGAGTCATGTGCCCGATGAAGTGAACTATTTAGTTTTGAAACCATTGGATCAGAGTTTTTATATGATAACCTCTTTCGCACGCTTCTCATGACTTTAAAGTCATAGCATTGTTAGTCGCTATTGTTTCGTTACAAAGGTAGTGCATGTTATAAATCGTCACCTCGTGCAATGGTTGAAGCATCATTTCGTATAAAATCTAACCTACTGCTTTTCCAGGTGGTGGTTTCAGCCGCGAAAGGCACGTAAGGGTTGTTTTCGCTTAATTTGGAAATATTCTTCAGATTTATTTACGTTACTTTTATCATTTCTGGTTACGGCATAATTAAGCCGTCGAATTTGAAAACCATCTAAATGACCATATAATTTGCAAGCTCTTTGAGTGATACAAATTGTTTTCTCTTTAATATATGCGTTTCTTTTCTGATAAATAACGCATTATGCATTTTGATGAGGTAGAAAGTTCAACTGGCAAATAGCGCGGCCAATTGCTCCATTCTATGCGGCTGCTTGCACGAGTCGCTGCCTTGCTACCCTTGAGTGTTTGGCTGTCTCGTTGAAAAGGGACGTTTTTGTTTAAAATATTTTTAATTAAAATGACTGCTACTGAGCACTCGCATGTATAACTGTTATCTGTGTATCCAGGCACAAGGTTTCTTTAGTGCAATTACTTTAGTAATTAGCTGTCCGCTTTCACTACAAAAGCGCCATTCACCATTCCGGCTGTTATCTTCACCTGGCTCCCTACCTCTTAAATACACCTGCAACATGGTTATAATAAAAATGTAGCAACATACTCGCCACCAACGCGGTATAAATTTTAAAACGCCTGGGATAGAACTTACCTGGGCCGCCGTTCGCAAGCGCTGCGCATTGTTCGAAATCGCTGGGGATGACGCGGACACTACTTTGTGGTTGCCATAATTCACAGCTTTTCGGCCTTTTGTTTAATTTTCTTTTCTTTACAACCACGTGCTTTTCTTGTGATTTTATTTATTACGCCGAATTTAAAGCTTGCCAGCAGGTGGTAGAGACTCCTTTATTTCTTCATCAACTAGTTGTTTACGTGCTAGCGACACCCCTCGGAGAGAAAACTTGTTTTTAGAAATAACTTCCATGATGTAACTTGTCCCTTCCCTCAAAGCATACCACCAGAAAACAGACTTGGTTAATTATTGTATGTATTGCATTATCTAAAAGGGAGAAAGAACCTTTTTGCTTCTTTATGCTGCTTCGATCAATAACAATAACTGTTAATGACTGAAATGGCGACTAATGCAAGCAAATCAAACACTACGCTCGGAGGGCTGTAAAGAGCACCACTACAAAAACCTTCAAAACGTTTTGTCATTTTTTTGGCGGTTTATTTCATTCGCAACTCACACAAAACTTTAAAATTGAAAAATGTAACCTTACTTTAAGTTTTATCAGCACAAATATTAATACTGCACTTGATCTTTTTCCAACCATCACCTTTTTAACTTGGGTCATTGTTCACGACTGCAAAAACATTATCTAAGTGCCGCTATCGAATGTGTGTACAAATCGCACAGCGAAGCGAAGGCGGGAAACAGGTTATGACGAATCTTGGTTAGAGGGTATGCATTGTCTCCGAAAGTTGTCCGCACTGGCCAATAACAGAACTGAATAGTGTCATGACGCCAAGTGAACTGTGTCGCTCCAATGTGTTATCACGTGTTTCACGCCACACTCAAAAAATGACGGAAGCCTCTAGTATTGCTAGTCAGACAATACCATGCATTTCAGCACTGCGATGTCTCACCTTAAACAGAAGAAAACAATGAGTTTAGCTCTGTTTGAATGCGCATATAAAATTGAGATGGAAACATGTGCGAATAATGCTTTAGTGTGAAATTAGATTGCAATTGAAATAGTGCAGTGGAGGAATACGCATATGTTAACTATACGAAATAAATTTATTATTACTCTTTTGCTCTTACATTAAATAAATTTGCGAATGTGTTGTAGAATGACCGGGAAGTTTTTAATTCTATTGATTAATGCGAACGGAACTAATTTTAGTGAAGTTAGTACACTAATTCGCAACTGCCAAAGTTTCTCAGTGAGACACACAAAAAAAGAAAAATACAAAACTCCCTAGAAATTGCCTTTAAAGCTGCTGGTTAATTAGAAATATTACTTTGCGTCTTCCTTGCTTTGTTTTACAATTCATATAAATCCTTGTAAGGACCAAAAGTATGCACGCGAGCTGGCTTGGGAACATCATAATATAAGCCCTGATACAAGAAGAAATAATGTAATGGAAAAGACGACACAAAATCTCAAACGCAGCTGAGTTTATTTATAAGAGAACAAGAATTTATAGCCGTCCACATAAACAGGAAAGAGGTAAGACAGAAAGCATGCCTCCATAAGGTTGGAGGAACTGAGCCAGATAACTGACATCCACCCAGACACCAAGCCACCAGCAGAAACCCACCGCCAAGGTATCCGAAATAATAATCCCCGTCAAGGCTATGTGAAACGAGCAAAAGACCGAACTCTCCCCCGCCCTCCCACCACACACCGCTCGATAACAACGAAAACCATCACTCATAATGGAAGGTACTTTATCACGCGTTCGCTCAAACCTATAGACGGCTGGCTAACACAACTTCCGAGGTCCCCATACACTCATGGTGTCCTTAAAGAAACCTTTTGAAAGAACCGCTTTCTGCACACAAGATTGAAGTCTCTTCCCATATTTGCTTGCCATTATGGAAAGAGACCTCTATAATGCGAGAAGAAAGCGGTACTTTCAAAGGAATGTTAAATAAATCCTAATGTATAGGAAACTACGTAAATTGTTTGAGCCAGCCGTCTATGGTTTTGAACGAACCCATGAGAAAGTTTATTTTGCTGTTATTTTTTTTTTGTTATTGTTTTCGAGGGGTGGCTGGTCGGATGTCGGGAAGGAGGGGAGTTGGAAGTGTGATCTTTCGCTTGTTCAGATAACCTTACAGGGATTTTCATGTCGGGTAGCTTGGCGGCGGGTGCCTGCTGGTGGTGTGGTGTCCGGGTGGAGCTCAGTCAGTCTGGATCAGTTCCGCCAACTTTGCAACAGCGTGTTTTTTTGCACTTTTTGTTTTCCCGTCTGTCTAGACGGCTATAATGTGCTGTTCCTTTGCGAATTAACTCAGCCGCGTTTGAGATTTTGTGACGTCTTGTGCGTTATTTTATTTCTTCTTGTTTCAGGGTTAAGGTTATGATGAATACTTGTGTTGCTTCACTACACAAGTTTTGCTGCATTTTTTTATAATGTCGCCTTTAAGTAATATTATAAATCTTGCCCATTTATACAGACTTTATTAGATTGAATGATTTCATTTAAAAACACGAAGGTGATTAATTAGATTCTTATGAATCCTAACATATATCCAATGGTGACGATCCGCAGCATGATCTTCAAATTGTAATTTACACTAAAGGCACCTTAGATGTACTAATAATACAGAGAGCCGAACAAACGATGCACTTTTGAGGTTGACCTTTGACACACCATAACTCCATTGGCCTGCTAGATATCTTGACGCGCTGACCAACAGTTGGTTATTCAACAGGAATGAATCGATCAGGCAGACCCTAAAATAGGAAGAATACTGAAAGCGAGAAACAAAAAAGAAGATATATTGACCTAGCCGACATGGGCGTAGGAAGGAGTGAAGGGAATGGTGCCTTGTAATAAATGGTATACATGCGAGAAGAGGAACCGCAGAAAGTAGATGGAAAGCAGTGAGACAGAAAAACAAAACTGCGGGTAAAGGAACGCAAGAAAGCAGGAGGAGCGATCAACTCTGCCCAGAAGACGTGCGAGCACGGTAACCTTCGTTAAATCAATCATGGATAGTAATAGAAATAACAGAAAGCCGTATCGTTCCCGGGATGGCCGATAACGTGTGATCGGGGATGCGTGACTGGGGATGTAGAGAGGGAGTTTGAATTACCGCACTCGGGAGGGCACAATCATCATTGGCGGTTGCCTCCCCCCCCCCCCCCCCCCGCCGTCTAACCTTCTTTAGCTCCGACTCAATTCAAGTGAAGCCCCTAAAGTAATAAAACTCACCCATCGATTCCTGCTCTGAATAAAACACCCTGGGAGTGCGTGCAACATATCAACAAGGAAAAAAGCTGCCCGCTATTCTTCAACTAACCACAACACCGCTGAAAGAAATACGTATGCGACGGGGGTGACAGCCTTAAGCCAAGCCCTTGCTGCTCCATCTCCGTACGCTTCCAAGAAGCGCCGCTGCGGATGACGTTTGACGAATGTTCAAGAGCTGCCGTAGTTTTTATACCATTGTTCCACTCGGTATATGTTCCACAAAAAATAATTTCGGTTGAAAAATCAATTTTTTTCCTAGTTGGTCCGCACTGGTGTATGCTCCACACCCGGGGCATAGTCCGCACTTTGTGCCTAGTTCGCAAGTAAAGAAGAAACAACGTCACATACACCTCATATACCTGGACAAATGCATGGTTTAATAACTCACAAGGAAGCTCGCAACCAACTCGTCAAATTAATAGTTAACATGCTGTGTAGTTCACAATATTCGTCGCGTCTCGCCAGAACGAACAACCAAGAAAAAACATATCCTTTTATAGTTTTCACCTGCAGATAGTCCGCATGCCTTAAATTTCTACTTTAAACAGGTAGGTGTAGTACGCGGACTATAATCCGAAAAACACGGTAACTACGATGACCGCGGTAGGATGTAATTTACCTTCGTCTGTGGACATAGTGGTCAGCTCATCACCCCAAGTTGGATATTGTCTTATTCTAGCCAGCATTCACAACAGCCTTCCACTGAACTGGGGGTGGGAAAGGGAGCGGGCGCCTTCCCGCTCACTGAAAAACGAAGAAACCACCACTGCCTCCAACGATGTTGATATCAGTTGGAAGTTTTTCCTTCCGAAGGACGAAGCTAATACGGGTAGAAACTGTGGGAAAGGAGGAGACGAGAGTGCGAGGGGACGTCAAAACACAAAGCTCTGATTGGAAGGGTTAGCGGGTAGACGCAAAGATAGCTGCCTTTTTTCTTTACTCACCTTTCGAACGCGTTCGAACGCCGAACGCTGGGGGTGATCTCGCGTTTCTTTTTCTCGTTCTGATTGTCTACCCGTGTATTCTGCATATTCAAAAAGGTCGGCGTGAAACCTAGGCTAAAAAAGTACGCCACAATGACGCTGCGTCTCACGGCTCCTGTCAAGGCCGTGGAAACGACGCTTCATGGATAATGCATTTTTATTATTTTCCAAAGAGTCCCCTCCGAAAATAGCGAACGAGGCGTCATACGTTGGCTACACAAAGGTTTTTTTTTCTTTCATCGGTTTCAGTTCAAGTTTGCTCTAGGCGGTAAATATGATTGGCATAGTTAAGTTTGCCAGTGGCTGGGATAGAGAAAATAATAAAAAAAGAAGTAAACATGAAAAAGGAAATGAAATCCCATAGTAGCAGATGGCCTTTTGTACTGCTTGGAAAATGCGGCGAGCGGTATTTCACAATTCCCTCAAGCTCGCTAGACCTTTGTTTTATGACGGCCGAAAAAACTTATATAGCGTTGGCCCCAAACGCGGTTTGGCATTTAAGGCAAAATAACAAGTTCTATTCACGACGACAAACCACACTGAAGCCTCAAGAAGGCGAAGGGTCCGCTAATTGAAACATATTTTCCTTTATCTATTAAATGAATCGAAGAGCGTAGTGTTCACAGTTTATTAGTGTTAAAAATTTTCGGTTTTGATTATTGAATGAATATGGGCTAATTAAGCGATGGAAGTAGACTGACTATAAAACAAAAGAAAGGTGGGTAAAGAACAAAAATATAATTTGTTACGTTATCCTCAGTTAATTTTAGTTTCTCTCAGATTTCCCTGAACTTGCCTTTTAGAGCGCAGCTCCTAGGCGCCCGTTTCCGGCTTGAGCGGCGTCGCCGTCGGCGTCGGCGTCGCCGTAGGCGTAACCGCGCGGTGCATTATGGGACACGTGACATCACTGGTGACGTCACTGATGGCGTCAGCAGTGACAATGACGATGGCGATGGCGTCATCAGTGACGATGACGTCATCAGTGACGTCACGTGACGTCACTAATGACGTTATTAGGGACGATGACGTTATCGCGATGACGTCACGTGACGCCACTGATAACGTCATTACGATGACGATGACGTCATCGTGATGACGTCATTGTTATCATCATCGTCACGTGACCTCACAGGGGTCACGCGACCCTCGTGAGGCGAAGGCGACGCCGCTCGGAGGGAGGAGTAGCAGACAGGATGAGGAGGTGAGGAGGAGGTGAGGAGGGGTATACCCTCCCCTCAGTATCCTTACCTCCTCGTCCTCAAGAGCTGCGCTCTAATGTGGCGTTACAGGGAGTTGTAAACGGCTTTCATTTTAGAGCGCAGCTGTTAGGCGCCCGTTTCCGGCTTGAGCGGCGTCGGCGTCGCCGTCGGCGTAACCGCGCGCCGCATTATGGGTAAATTTCCCCGCTAAATTTAGCGGAACATGTTCCCCGCTAAATTTAGCGGAAAATTTTCCCCGCTAAATCTAGCGGAAAAATTTCCCCACTAAATCTAACGGAAAAATTTCCCCGCTAAATCTAACAGAAACATTTCCCCGCTAAATCTAGCGGAAAAATTTCCCCGATACATCTAGCGGAAAAAATTTCCCCGCTAAATCTAGCGGAAAACAAATTTCCCTAAATTGGAGGTGAGCAGGAGAGGAGGAGGGGCATAGCCTCCTCTCCGTACCTTCCCCTCCTCCTCCTCAAGAGCTGCGCTCTAATTCGGCTTTACAGGGAGTTGTAAACGACTTTCATTTTTTTTTTTCATTATCATCAGTTTTAGAACATGCATTTGCTTGTGCTAATGTATAGGAAAACCTCAGGGCATGGCCAGTTATGAGAAGGACTACGCAGCGATTATAAGACGGTCGCTGAATTCAACGTGCACGTTATTTTATTATACAGTTACTGACAAGATGAGAAGGGCGGGGAGGAGCTTCACTTCTCCTGCCTCCGGTGCGAGCTTTCTACCTTTCACTACGCTTTGGTGTTCCATGCACCTCTAACGCGCTCGCGCGCAGCCAAAGCACTGCACAGGGCATGGAACGCGTGCTGGAGGCTGGGCGTTCGAAAGACATGCTTTGCTGTTCTCACTCTGTCGGTGACCGTAGTAACATTAGGAACGGGCATAGTATCATGTTGCTTGGTCAAGCTTTTTAAAAGAGAAAATTAGAGTGATCGGTTACCAACGTTACTAGATTACCTCGATTGTGGAACTTTCACCTCGATGACCGTCTTGTGTGGCATATAATCAAAGGCCTTATTTACATCTATAGCAACGGCAGTGCAGGGTACCTTCTTGAACTGTGGTTTGGTAAAAAAGGTCGCGGTGAAGCATAGCGAGGCTGTCCTGCCTGGACAATCACGGCCTGAAGCCGGTCTGCATGGGGGGCAGCGCATCTCGGTTCTCGAGGATCCACGAGAGCCGGGCTTGAACCATGCTCTCCAAGAGTTTACAAAAATTCTAAGTTAGCGAGTTGGGTCTCAAATGTCGGATGGAGGTAGTCGGTTAGCGGGCTTGGCTATGGGGAGCAACGGCAGGCGAGATGGCAGAGCGGACGTCTACGTGCATGGCCAACGATGCTTAGCCGGAGAACGATTCCAGCGAGGAAGGGTGATTAGAAGCGACGACTCCAAAGCGGCGACTGGAAGGCATGTACACGACTGGTGCAACCACCGGCAAGCTGGCGCTACGATGCCTGGAATTTTAGGGGGAATCTTGACGGGAACAAAGGCCAGTGTACAACACGCAGCCTCTCGTCTCTCGAGACATTTGAGGACCGTCTGTCACAGTAAGCGAGTTCCCTGTAACTTGTACGAGTTGCAAGCGAATGATTGTTAACGCGGGTCATAAGCTCCCTTTTTTTTTAACATGGAACAGTTAGAGGCCCGCTGCGAAAATGTACCCTGAATGTAAGGGGGCTGTCAGAAGGGCAAAGGCTGTACCAGCTGAGAGGGCTATTCTTGGAGAACTACTTTGACGTATCAGCGGTGCAGGAAACTAAAATAGTGAGTGAGGAGCAGAACGAGCAGACGGCGTGCCAATTTGAGCTGTAAGGTGGTGTATGCGTAAAGGGGGGGGGGGGGGGAGGAGGAGGAGGAGGATTTGAGGTCTGAAGGTGTTTCTATATTTTATCTTATATTTTTGAGAACATTTTTTTTTGCATCGCCGTTGTAGAGGGTATTCGCGTAAAGACGGGAGGCTTATGTTTTGTAATTCTTTCATATTTAATCAGACGTTGGGCGTTATCGGACCTTACGTATCGGCTGTAAAAACAAGGCAAATAATATTTTTGAAGTATAGCGGAATATACAAAGAGAGAACGACTGCTCGTTGGGATCCGGAATTTTAACCGTACATGTGCTCTTGAAAACGAAAATTCTCATAATCGCGGGGGGAGGGGGGATAGCAGTAGAATTGCTTCAAATGAACTACCAAATGAGCATGACATGAGAGACCTGGCACACTTCGCAAAAGGTGCCAAGGATTTGCATTTCACCCTTTTTGAAGAAAGCAGCCATGTGCGGTTGTCAGTTGAGTTTATTTATATAGCTGTGGAAACAGTGCAATGTCAAACAAATGCACTTCAGAGACCACTGCCTGCTGAATTTCGGTTTAGTATCCAAAATTAAAGACCTACAGCGACTTAACTGGCCTAACTGAGAAACCATCCTAACAATCCTTCATGACAAGGTTTTAAAGGAGAAGGTAATTACACAATCTGAAAAGTTAAGTAACGTTAGCGGGGCTGAGTTGAGCGTAGAATGAGGAGAATTTAAACCGGCATCTTAAATGAACGACATAGAAAGGTGAAGCATTCGCTAGAAAGAGAAACATCTTATAGCGAACATGTTCGAAAGAAAGTACCTTTTTTAAGATAGAAAGATATATGTTCTTAGAAACCTACTTATACAAACATGCATAGATATGAGGATATCTGCATACGTGAAAAAACAAGTAACCGCTTACGCCACCAAGCATCTATCCAGACGCGCACATAGTCGCCCACATTCGCAGACCCTATCGTATTCCGAACACGAACACTGGCGTAGAGACTCTCCGAATCTGAAAATCTAGCGTGACAAAGGGCTGTGAAGATACAAAGATGCGCAAAGCCTGTCTTCTATGCAAGCCCTGATTTGCTGACTAAACAGTGTGGAGTGAACGTGATACGCGTAAATGACCGCCGCAATGGCAACGAAGTCTTTTCTTTGGACCAACCTCATTGTAGGAGAGAAAGATAACTGGAAGGACGTGTCACCCTTGCCCACAAACGAGGTCGCGGTATCACGAGTCTTTGTGGATACACTCCGCTCAATGTCGGCTGATGTAATTGCGCAACGTTTTTTTACGCGCTGTGGATTTCTGCAGTGTCGAGCTTTCCGTTTTTGACGCAGCAGAGGTAGCGACTATAACTGAACTTACACACAGACGTATTACACACGCACACACGCACGCACGCACGCGAAGCATTTGTCATATATTTTTCCTCATTGGTGCTGTATGTCGTGTTATACACTGCGAATTTACCGTTACCTAAGCGAGTATCAAGGCTGTGCATGTCTTTTTCGAAAACCGGAACCTGCATTGTGCTGTCATCTTAGAACATTTTGTAAACGCTGTGTACTCCCTACTTAACTGGCGGAATGTTTTGCCAAGTATTTTTATTTGGTGTTAATTCAAGGTTTACAACACATTACATCGAAATAAGGCGCCTCGGAACATATTTGTACGCTGTAGTCGCAATACAGCCCCTCTCCAGGCGGAGGCAAGTCCTAGTGTGTGTCGGAGGGGATGGTAGCATGCAACAAAGTTGGTGGAGCTTCGCATCGTCCCTTTGCTCCCTGCGCCACTACCAAAGTAAAACACAACAAACTCGCGTAAAGTTTCTTGAAATTAGAATTCAAGGCCAGGAGCAAGTTTGTAAAATAGCTTCGCTGAATAACAGGTACTTAGAACATCCCTATACATTAAGATAAAAGTCACCATTACAATAATCCTCTACGTGCTATCTAAGAAAAAAACGAAGGGTGGGGTGGGGGGCGGTAGACTGTATATCATTAGGGACATCATCCTCCAATAGTGTGCACTTTAATATTATGTAAAACAGGTACTTAGAACATTACTATACACTAAGATAAAAGTCACCATTAACAATGATCCTCTACGTGCTATTTATGAACAAAACGAAGGGTGGGGTGGGGGGCGGTCGACTGTATATCATTAAGGACATCATCCTCCAATACTGTGCATGTTAATATTATGTAAAGCTTTTATCCTGTGTCAAAAATGTATCATGCTCTGAAACAGTATTTGCAAATTTTGATACACGAGGTAAAAGAAAATAAGTAATCTAACAACGTCTTTATATCCGTTTGACCTAGGAAGAATGGAAGGCTCATCCCCGCTATGGCAAAAGTAGAAAAAAAGAAATCTCAGTGACTCAAACAGCCATCTTCAGTGTAAAAATCGCAGGGACCGGAAAGAAGGAGTAAGTTTCAATTCGTTCTGTTTCTCTTGAACACATTAAAAGGAGTGGTGCCAAACTTCTTGCACTTGCAGTAAATACTACTTAGAATTATTCCTTGGCGCTCATAAAATACGAAACATGCGTTAGATTTTTCTACTTCCAATGCCAATTGTAACAACAAAAGACATGCTAGTTATAGCTTTTAACCCTCGTCAACAAAGGCCTGGTGTTCCAACCCGTGAAAATAAAAATCATGTCGCACATAAATGCATCCACCTCTTACTACTTGATATTTGATTTGATATTAGAAGCTAAATATTCGTATTCGATTTGTATTCAAAAAATATAATATTCGCACAGCACTAGCCAAAACAGTAATCAACAGACAATAGGACTGAGCACGCCGGAAAGAAGTCCCTTAAAACTAGATTGTTTCAACATTAGAACATAACACATGTAGCAATAGAAATTATGAAGCACAATGCAAAAGTAAAAAGTGTCAGAACGCTACATATAACCCTCCCGAAGCGCAGAAATTAAGTGCGACCTTACCCTGGACAGAGCTTCAATCAGTGGTACTTCAAAGGGAGGAATTTAGTTTTGCCAGCTTTTCAGATCCCCAATGCTATGTAGGGTGGAGTCCTGATCCATGTTTGAACTATTAAAAGATATACATTTGTTCTATTTTTTTTTAACATGCACCCTCACTTTTGGAAGCGTGGAACCTGTGTCAAGCGGGATGTTCATTAAATCATCCTTTTTGTTTTCCGACTGCTTTGTTCTCGTTGTGGTCTCTTCGTTTTCAGCTCTCTCTTCAGCTTGTTGGTCAGGGAGAGAAGTTGGAGGAAGTAACGCTGACCTCATTTTGTTTTTTGCTTCAGAGAGTGACAACCTTTTTTTACCTTGGCTTATTTCAGCCCGTGCAGTTGCCTCAGTGCTGACCGTGCTAGAAACCTTGTTGCACCCTGCCAAGCACTCTCTGAAGGCAATCTCTTCTGCATCCATTGAAGTCTCCATGAGATACGTTCGTTCGATTGGCGTGAGTCAAAGTTGCCTTCTGATTCGCAACGAAGTCTTTGGCATGCACTGCACCATACAGGGCGCTACTAGCCTCAGACATGTCATACCTGCCTGCAATGTAGACATCGCGACGCTAAAAATGGTGAATTCCAGCATTTTGAACTGGTGTGGTAAGCCGTCTGCATTCACTCAATCATTCAGTGCGATCGATGCGACTCTTATGATGGTTTTTACCAATTCATAACCAGACAAAGGCAATTTGCCTCGGACGATGCTTTTGACGTTTCGAAATGAATATAGGGCGCTTGCAGCATTTCCACCTTAAATGGTGATGAGAATCCGGTAGATCTCAATGGAAAGCCATGTCGAGGTCGCTTCGATGATCAAATACCTTTTTTTATTCACTTGCATTTCCAGGAGTTGTAGCAGCCTTTCTTCAGTATACAGTCTAAGCAGCCGTACGTAAATATTTATTGAAAAACAGCAAGCACTGACAGTTTATTTGGGTTCATTATTTTCTTTAAAGCAGGACCGAGATCGTCAGCGCGGAATGGCCGGGCTGATAGATCACCAAGAGGAATAAGTGAATTTTTAAGGACCCTTTTGATGAATAAAGATGCCTTGAGAGTCATGTATTCTATGGCACTCGAAGCAGAGTGAATAGAATTAAATGTGTTGATATTTTGAAAAGATCACTGGCTAGACCTAGCTCAATGTATTTTCTTGGCAGAACTAAACTAGTTTCCAACATGACTTGTCTTTACCTTCACGCCCTTGCCACCAAGTCACCTTGCCCCCCCCCCCCCCATCCCCCCCCCCTACCTAAGAAATGTCTACCCGCTTTGAGAATACGTAATATTATTATCAGAAAACAAGAGGAAGACAAAGCGAACCAACATTTCCGGTCTTCTAGACAGGCTGCACCTTTACGTGTCCCATCTTCATCTAGTAGATATTATGTATATAGCCTTTTTTCTCTCCACAAAGCCTGCGTTCTTATGTCACAAACAGGTCAGCGGTGAGATGAACCACAATAGCGACCTCCAGTGGCCACGACACACAGCAAATTGAACGTGACAGCGAGGCCTAATCGCGATAAGTGTTCATGAACAAGAGCAGTGACGAACGAGTGGCTGTCATCAGTGGTCCTGCTACAGCTAGCGGAAGGTCACTGGATCACCAAGCTGGCTGGAAGTAGGAGTCAGCAAGGCAGTATATCGGCCGGCGTCCATGATCACGTATTCCTGCTCACGACGTGACAGACTAGTAGGGGCCGCTACCGCACCACAGACGACGATTGTGGAGATTCTCTCTCCGTCAATCTCATCCAAACGAACCTGAGAATGCGTGCTGCAGCACAACTTTGATCACGTTCCAGCTACAAGTGTGCGATGGTACCGTGCATAACGACGTCTGACAATAAGCCACAACTGCGACAACTAATGGATGGCGAAACATAGATACTACTATTGAAGGGTGGTGGCACAGAATGACGCCCACCTACAAATGAGCGTACAGGATACGAATACGAATACGATAAATAACAGAAGAAGGCAAGAGGTACCAGAATAAACGAGGAACGACCGGAGACCAACAAAAGCCACCATGACAGATAACGCTAGACGCGTAGAGTGACATAAATAAATTGTTCTGGCTCAAGTCTCATGCCAAAATAGCATCCTTACACACACAAAAAAAAAAAAAAACACTCGAAAGACGAGGACGCCCGAGCGTACTAATATTCCCGCTTTTCTGAACCGTCTATACCGGGGGTCTCAAGCCCATTTGAGTGTGGGGGCCAGATAGGCCACTCCCAAAATGTCGACGAACGAAATCGGGCGGAGAGAGGGGGGAGGGAGGTAATATCTATTAGGACTAAAAACAAACAAACAGCGATGGTTTTTCACGTTTTATAGAAGTCGAGTCTTTTAACGACACCCAGATATTTCCTAAAGAAGGCATCTCGTGATATTTGCTTTTTGTAAAATAGCTGTTTTATCAATTCCGTCTTTAGCTTTGATCATTCAGGCAACTACTGCTTCGAGTTTGCACATAGTGTATCACAAGATTTAAAATGCGTCATCCAGGTAACGCGCTGGAATTGTTCAATACAACTACGAACAAAGTACACAATCGTTATTAAGTCGCTCAATTCACTAGAAAGTAGAGTTCAATATGCCTCGAAAGAAATTCTTTTGTACAGTAGTTTCTGCTTTCCTGGCAATGTTTATAGCAGAATTACGAGAAAATACTTATGTCCTAACGGTATGTGAGACGAAACATTCCTCGATCGGAAAGAAAACAGATTAGTGCCAAAATGTTAAAGCGTCTTAAGTGCCAAGCAATGTTTCTTGTGCAAATCAATGCACGCCAAGGGGTCATTATTTATGGAGCTTATAGCACTCGCGGTATGGACAGAAGCTCGCAGCCACGGGAAACTTGCGGGCCGCGTCTCAGAGAGTCGCGGGCTCAATCCGGCCCGCGAGCCACGTGTTTGAGACCCCTGGTTTTTACCGTCGATTGAACCATCTGCCATTCAATTCGTCTTATTTCCTCCGCAGGGACTAAGTTTCTGTGACGATAACACAAACGATTCTGAGTAAGGCTGTCGCAAAAATGGTGTCCCATTCGTCCAAAGCACACGACACATGCTCGTGAAAAGTGTATTGCTATAGTAAGTGCTCGACAGCATGAGGAGAAACATGGCGGCGGTAAACCACCCGACTTGCAATTATGTGTACAAGATAACTAATTTGATAGCGAGAATTAGTTTTAATAACAAATATACTCATTCTAGCTTAATTTTATATCTGTTTCCGCATAAAACATCAAGAAGAAATGTCGAAGAATATTTTTAGCGTATTAAGGATGTTGGTTCTAAATTCAACAAACTACAAACACATTTAGAATTTTGATTTTTGCTTCGCTTGGTCCCCACTAAAAATTTCAATAGTAAACCTACAGTAATTACTATGACACTACGCTTGCATGATATTTGAAACATGCAACCCTTGAACCAACTACCCCAATTCAAAGTTTTAATTGAGCGTACTTAGGTTTGAGCTATATGCAATAGATGGCATCAAATTAAAGTAACGAGATCCAAAAAGTGGGCGTTCCTACTATTCGAGAAGTAACGAGCTAATCTTGACACCGAACACACCCCACTGGATCGCCTTTGCACCAAAAGCAAGCACTAGACGCACTCCAGGAATGTTTGCCGGACTGTTTCTAATATATTCTCCAAATTCGATCCCCGAGGTTACAGGAAAATCACTAAGCTCGGCTTTCCCCATTAATTAAAAAAAAGTTTTCACCAAAAGAACATAATGAAGCAGAAGCCTTTATGCTGAAGGGAAAAATATCAAAGCTCTTATGAAAAGTTCGCCACCAATTTTGTTTTAATCTGAATTTTTATGCAAGATAAAAAAGGACTAGAGGTGAGAAAAAACTAATCCTCAGGATGGAAGAACAAATTACGCACGCGTTACCTCGTATATATTATATTAAATACGTGTATATCCTGGTAGCTCACAAAAAGTAAGCAAGGAGGGAACCACGTGATCAAAACCGTTCGGATATTCTTGATTATCAATTTCCAGAGGGAACGGAGTCGACCAGGAAGACATAAGTCAACTGGAAATGAGCCTTAATCGGGAGTCGCTTGGGCGGCGTTCTGATCGATTGTCTGTGGCGATAAGTGCGTTGCATGGGATCAGAATGCAATTTTGGCCCTTAGGCAACCTCACCTGCTGCGCACGTGGTTAACTAAAACCATTGTAAGCTTCAGACACGCAGGGTGTGGTCAGTAACGAACATCTTATTTTCGCGTCGCAGCCAATGAGATTGAGGTATCTGCTGATGAGAACGCCGATAAACCAATCACGAAGCAGGAAACGTTACCATGATAAAGCACGCCCTGTGATTTTTAGGCTCTCAGTGACCTTAGCTCATCTTATGGCTCATCTTACGTCTCTTCAGAGATTTGTTTTTATATATTTATTGCAACCTCTACTCTTTTCAAAGTAATTTATTAATGAAGAAAAAAGGAGTAGAGCTAACGACGGATTGTCAGCGAGGGTCCTTCGCGAGATTTTTTAGGAGCGTTAAAAAGACGGCTACCTCATTAAAGATGCAGGCGCGCGTACTGTCTCAACCACGTTGACCCGGTGGCTTTTAATGATGTCGTCATTATTGAAGGTGACGCGATCACCTTGAATATAAAAGTAGGGTGAAATTAAAACTTTCTTGAGAGGAATATTCGAGGACTGACGAATAATGATGTAGTAAATTTAAACGCGTAAAAAAATATTTTTTTTTTGTTGTTGAAGTTATTGATTGAAGTTTGCAAGGCATGGAGATTAAAAGTGTGGAAGATGGGACGACGTTTTCGAGTAATCTAAAACCATGGTGCTCAAACCTTCGGGGAATTGCTCCTATTTGAGAGGAATGTTGCCATTTGATAGTAATACAAGTCTTGACTTTTGAGGCTTGGTTGGAGTAAGTATATACTTGCAGAATCATTATCGAATGACATTAGTGTACACAATTTGGTACGGATGTATTTTTTGTCCCCTGCATTGAATTTGTACATGCATCTCCGGGGAACAACATTTCGTGAATAAATAATTTGCACGGGTTTCTTTCGTCCCGGTCACACCTAAAATAATTTCGTTTACTGTGGGCTCAATATGTTTTTTCAGCTTGTTGATTTATCATATTTGTCAAAAGGTCTGCTTTAAAGAAGCTGCAGACTTTCTCCTCGTTTAATATTGCAGCTTTCTGTTCAGGCTTTTTTTGAAATTCTTTAGTTAAATTGGTTAATAAGCCCAAAACAATTAGCAAATGCAAACATTTTTAGATGCACCTGTTTAATATGGCATTCTCTAAACAAGAAACAATCTCCATTCTTAGAGTTAGACGTCAAAAACAATGAGGATACAAGAAGAGATACAGACTGGACGACGCCTCGTCCAGTCTGCATATATTGTGTCAACAACGACGAGGACAGAACAGATACAGACTGGAATAAAGCGTCGTCCAGCTGCATTCCTTCTTGTATCCTCATTGTTTTTGGCGCCGAACTTTAAGAATGAACAACCAGCTAGCCCAACTCGCCGTCTTAAAACAATCTCCAAAGCACTATAGACTGGCACCGCAAAAATTCTCGCTTGAGAAAGTCCCGTGATTTACGACGTAGCTTGGTTTTTTTAATACGTGTTTGTTATAAACGAACTTAATTCAATGACCTCAGTTTTCCGGTGCTTTACGTTTCACTTATTACGCCAAGTTTGAGCAGTAGTTTTCGGACACACCGTGAGCTATGCGGTCATCGATTGTTTCTTGAAATAAGTCGTACTTAGCAAAATGGTTAGGAGGGCTAATAAACCCTCTTAAAAAGTCAATGAAGAAACATTGTTGGTCGCCATTTTTTGGACACGAAGCGCGTTGTTGGATCCGAGCCCTCGTCGAACGCTGACACAGCCCTTGTTCTCAATACGTGCTCAGAGTACGGGATCAGGAAATGGCAGAGAGGTGATGGTGCGGACTTTTTTTATTGTAAAGATAAGAAAGAGACAGTGCCGGAGAAAAAGAAGAGCAATTCACAAGCACTTTGGGAGGACGTTCTTGTCCTTATATCTAATCTCTGTATTGTTGCGTTTTGTTTTTAATGGCAATGTTTAAACCTCCAGGCACCTTCGTGGCACGTTTTGATTTTTGTTTTGTAGAGTCAACAGGAACTGTGAATAAACTGATTTGATGTCTGCGAAGATTTAACTGGCTTCACGTTGTCTTACATTGTCCTTTGAAGGGTTGTGTACTTCCGGTGCTGGTCTGTTTCTAAACGAAAGAGAGTTTTGAGACGGCTTTTGAATTAAACTACTGATAGACGAGTATAAGCGGGGCCCTTGACCAATTGTCTGATTAAACACGAAAAGTCTGTTGGAGTCAATAGCTCCGTTCGATTTACCTGCAGCTCCTCCACCGGTGCAGAAAAGGGTACAGCTGTACCGCAAGTACACAACCCTTCTCTTTTCTGCACCGGTGCAGGAGGTGCAGGTAAATTGAATGAACCTAATGACAACTTGAGAAATGCAAGGCTTAGCGAGTACTGAATATTTTATTATCGCTCCGCCGGCAATGATGCTACAGCATTATCCGATGAGAGCGGGTGAACACGTTGAGTCACGGCCTGGTCAATGTCTTGATTGTCCTCATTATAGACTGCCACAAACCGGTTATATTTAATCTTCGTTTAGTTGCTGATTGTCAAAACGCGTGGTAGCATGGGTTTTAAGAATGACATTCTCTTTTCAGGCGGTATCTGAATATGCTTGATTAAGGCGTGACGCTGAAATATCATGCTCGCTAGTGATAACAAGAGACCAGGGCAAGCCACATCTGCTCGTTCTTAAATAGCAATGAAGAGAATGCAAAACATATATATATTTTTTTTTATAATTGCGTCTTTTTTTAATTTTAAGACACTTTGGGATGGTAGGCTTTCAAAAAGTTTTAAGATGTATTGTTTTGCTGAAAAAGTACAAGGAAAGCATATTTTGGCCATGTTCTTCTCCTAATATTGAAACACTTGAGAAAGACGTTAACTGTTACGTTAGGGTGCACTCTGAATATTTCGATTGCACTGTAACGGCATTTCTGGTTCATGTCTCACAAACGCGCGTTTCCAAAGGTACTTCTTGTGTTGGTATCTGATATCTGACAACGTGGAGCCCCTCAAGGACACACAAGTGTGGCAGTGCCTCACAGCATCAGTCTCGTTTTAAGCTGGAAATACGAGGGGCGTTCATAAAGTTCGTATTATCGGCACAAAAAATTTAAAAATACGGAAGAAAACAGGCATCAACATGAGCGCGCGTCCCTCTAGTTTCCGCACAATATAAACATCGCATGGTATAGTAGCTCGGAACGCCGCTAGGGAGTCGAAACTAAAATGGCACCGCCCGTCGGTGCCAAGCACACGCAGTGATTCGTTTTTTTTTTTTTTTTTTTTTGAAGGGAAGCAATGCCAAGGATATTCATTCCAATGTAGAAGCGTTGTTCGGGGACAGCACCTCAGTTTATGACACTTTGGTTAAATGGCACAGACACTTCCAGTGTGGCCGAATAAGAGGAAAGCATTTCAAGGACGGCGACCAAGTCATTGCTGAAGTGGAGCGATTCCTGAACACTCAACACGAGGAGTTGTATAACAATGACTACCGGCGTGTAGTGAATCGCTGGGAAAAGTGGGTAACTTTTGGTGGCGAACATGTAGACAAAGTGTCAACTCCTACTCGAGTTTGATTGCTGAATCTCTATTCCTTCGTGACAATAATACGAACTTTATGAACGCCCCTCGTAAGTATGGAATTTGATAGTAATAACATATACAATAAACGCTTGCACTCTTCAAGCAGCGCAAAACATGTTTAAACTTTCAACGCTTCTACCAAGGAACGATTTGCCTTTTTTTTAAATAAACTACGTTGCCTCACATTTTTTATTTTATTTTGACATTAGCGTGTGCATGCAAATATTTTAAAGAATAGCCCGAGACAATTCGCAAATTCCGAAGGCATCCCTGAATATATTCCTGTCTTCTTGTAACGTATTCGTGCGAAGGGTCCTATCCACACACGTTCCAACAGGCATGTTATTCCTGATAAGGCGCAAGGAAATGTGAGAATTATTAATATCACCTGTTTTTCCCTGGATTACATTCCAAAGAAATGCAGCTGATATTGATTTTCGTAAAAGCGTGCAAGATATTCAGTAGCCTTGGATTTGTCATGCGGTATTCTCTGAAATTTATGCATAAATGTAGACAAGTAGGAAGAAAACTGAAAGAGTGCTCTATTATTTTACTGGTTAATGAAGTGAAGTGCGAGTTGGTGGTGGTAAGAATTAAGCAGAACAAAGGACGGCATGTGCATTTCTGTCAACTAGAAACTGCCTTTTGCGCATCAATGGAAACAAACCCCGGATGTTGAAAGAGAAAAAATAGAAGACAGAAGAAAAAGAGGAAGTAATAAAGTGTCTGGAAACGACAACATTTCAACAGAGAAATAAAAAAGTAATCAAGATCTCAATTCCGGTCCCTGTAATTGCTATGATGCACCTACGTTTTCTATACTCATTGTTTTACCATCTTTTGACAGTTTATTCCTTTTTCCTCCCCTTCTCTTCCCCTTTTTCCTCCTTCACTATCCGAGTTACGTGTAAGTAGGATTCCTGTTGATAGACCCAAATGTCAAGAAGAGTTCTGGGCATACGCGCACTCTTCTCATACAGCGGGGAAACCTCGAATTATTGTAAATGTACGCAAACGGAAGTGGAAGAAGGCCCGCGAGGAAATGCTTCATCTCTCCTACCTCACGCGGGTCTCATGTTTTGCCGTTTTATTTTATATTTAAACGAGTACCACGTCATTAAGCCCAACATAGTCTTGCGGTAAAAGAAAACTCATCCTGCTAATTACTAGATAATGTTTGGGGAAGCCTCATTAATTTTAGGTCGAGGCCCAGTTAGTACTATTGCCCAAACGATGTGCCGACAGTCTGTTTTCGCTTGCGTAACTTCCATCGCAAAATTGCCATTATGTTCGGAGAAAAAAATAAAGCTGAAAATGAACAAACATGAGGATGAACTCCTTAGCGAAAACTATTTCATCGTATTTTTTCGCGATTAAAAATTAAAGTGAAAGGAGAACAGACTGCCGGCACGTAGTCGCGTTTGTCCCCGAGGAGCAAATCGATGGCGCATATCGCCGCCAAATTAAAAGGGTTCAATCGTACGCATACATCTATTCATTCGTCCAATTCCCCCGAGTGTAGTGTTGAGGACTTTCGTGCGCTGGCTGCTTGGTGCCGTCTTTATGCGAAAAAAATATTGCTTATCGAAATATTGAATGTTTTTAGTTGAAAGACGTGGACATGTCGTCGCATGTCCTGATTACTGTTTACATCGATAGCTGTTATGGGATCTTCCCACCACTGAAAGTGACGTCCGTTGCTATTGACGTAGTCGTTGATGTTGTAGTAGTTGTCGTTGCTGATGTTGCAGATGGCGATGTAGAGCGTCTGTCGTAGATGTTGCCAAATCCTCGAAAAAGGTAGCCTACCGCCGCAGATATCTAACCTGGGTCGACTCCGTGCGAGGTTGAGGCGTTACAACTGAGCTACACCAGGGCATTAATGACCCGCTCTACACTTAGGGTTTTTGTAGTACACGACAGCAAGCGCTCTCTGAGCTCGTGCCAAAAGCTCGTGCCGGGAGACGCGCTTTCACGCGTTCGGGAACAAAAAAGAAGTAAAAGCGTTCGGAACAAGATGGTCTGATGTTAATTTTGTGGCGAACGCTTTTGTTCACGCAAGGCAAGGTGTGCAAACGCGACGCCATTGTCCATCGACTGCGCCGTGACTTCAATCAATCAATCAATCAATCAATCAATCAATTAATTAATAATTAATTAATTAACTAATAATTAATTAATTAATTAATTAATTAATTAACCAATCAATCAATCAATGAACCAATCAATCAATAAACCAATCAATCAATCAGTCAATCAATCAATCCATCAATGTTTATTTCTTTCCGCTTGAGAGGGGAAGGCAGAAAAAAGTAGCATGTAGCATACACCTACTTGACGAGATCTTCGACTGTACTGTGAATTAACGCAGGGCTTACATTTTTCTTCCTTTTTTGTTTTAAAACTGCTCTACACCAAAAAAGTAACTCTGGGCATAGTCAACTTTTCGCTTGAAGAGTTACGAACTCGTGCATTATAAGCCAAGCACGCTCGTAATAAAGCGAGAAAACATAAAATATAAATGAAAGGAAATATCATCGCGCATATTTACCTACTCGCGAGAAATTCTTCGTTTTTTTGTTTTGTTTAAAATTACTCGTTTTTCTGTTAAACTCATTCAATCAATTTTATTCGTCTCTTTCAGAAAATTTTAATGGTTATCTCATATATATATGGGACTCAATTAGCACCGGTAGTTTGAAAATGAGCATACTTCACATAAAAAGGTAGATTATTATAAAGAGGTGGTAGGCATCAATCGCGTAACTCGCATCTTTAAGCCGTTTAAAGGCTAGCTTCGTCTGAAAGTCGAACCAAATTGAATGCTTGGTGGAGGAAAGTATGAGAATAGCTAAAATACTAGTCAGAGAGACGCTGAAAGTTCTGCTAAAGTGGTTGCCAATATTGCAATCACCAGCTTTTCAGCAGGCCACCTGCAGTTAAACTTTTCTCCGCCGACGATTAGTGCGTTTCTTGTGTTTGCTGCTTTTTTGTTACGTTTTAGCAGCTGTTGGGAATCTATCGTATATATTTATATTTTTGTTAGTTGTCTTGGGCAATCTACAAGCAATTTAAAGTTAAAGATATGGGTCGATCAAAAAACGAGGAAGCAAGCGGGCTGATGAAGATTAAACATGGTGATTTTACCCGAGACGTGGATTTTTGAAAGGACTTTACAAATATAAAAAAATCTCGATCACAGTTGGTATTTCACGGGTCCTTCAGAAGGGGCCGTTAAATAGGGAACAGCCAACAGAAGACGCATTGGAAAACAGAAAGAAATTCTTTCCACGAGTACATTCATTTCCGCTTGCAAGCACTTAACACAGAAAAATAAACCAATGAAGAGACTAATACATGAACGTGAAGAAGCAGGTCGACAGCAAGGTTAGCAATGCTGAATCGCGAAGGACAAATGAACTCGCCGGTTGTCTACTGACTGTTTTGTTTTCGTGGACACTCAAAGTGTAGTGAATTTCGAGGACTAAACTATTTCGTAAAACGACGCGAGAATTTATGCGAGCAAGTAATAATGTCTCGGCCTGTTTTATTTTACGAAATAGAGGTATTCGATACATGTTTTGACAGTGCGACCTCGGCCGTGCAGAAAGTTGTTAAGAATATTGGTCACAAGAAATAAACTATTTTTATTTCAACATTTGCTTATGGGGTGCAAAGGGTATCGCAAGAGTGACAGGTCCCTCAAGTGAAGTCTTACAGTCTTCCTTAAAATTGTCCAAATAAAATTAAAGGGCGCAGAAGTACCTCGGAAAGTTTGGTTGAAGTGTTGTGTTAGGCACCACTCCATGAACCTGCGTAGACAGATCTTTACTTGTTTAAAGAGATGCGCTTTGTATATTTAGGCGTCGCCAGCCACTAAACGCTTCTATTCGCCATCGACAACGCTGCACTCGGGTGATATTTATGCCGACTGCATATTTTCGGCGTCAAGTATTGCGGGCTCTAGGCAGTGGCGAGAGTTAGAACAGCGTATGCAAATGTTTTGCGTGCGCCAAAAAAAAAAAAAGAAGAAAACGCGTTGTTAATACTGCGCACGCGCCGTGCACAAACCACGTTTTGAATTGGCGCACAGAGACGAGGCTGTTTCTTTGCGTAATTGAAGATTTTGCTTACGCTTTTCAAAAACTCGGTACACGTAAGCTGTCTGTGAGAGTTCTTATGCGCGAAGTCCCAACCTTTTCGTTAAAATAAATGAAACGAATTGAACTGGTTATCTAAGGACAATGAGTAAATCACTTGAATGACTGTTGGACCGAGGACGGTATACAGTTTCTTGAAATGCACAACTAAAGAGACCAACCAAATGTTTGAATCGCAAAAAAAAATATTGAGAACGTCAAACATACGTAGGCGTAATATTATGAACACAGAAATCGCCGGATGTTGACGCACCATTATTTTTAGCTTCAGACAAAAAACGCAAGTTAAAGATTCGTTGTCTCTCCTCCACGAGTTCTCGCTCATAATCAACAGTAAATTGTTTCGATATAATCTGAATAGAAAGGACGATGGTTTCAGAAAACGTGTTTAGTCTTCTTCTTCTAACTATACTTGACACCTTCCGATCCTAAATGCGCGATCATGAATACACGCGCTTCTAATTGCGAATGTTCCGTCACTGTTAATAAACAAACCTGTGTTGTCAGAAGTAATTGACCTTTGAACCCTTGTGCTTTCTTAGTCAACTACATAATCAATGTCGCTCAGTGGTAGCGCTGATTCCCGTGCCTTATCCTCACACGCATTTGGTGCGCCGGCGGCAAAAATAGTAATATTGCGCTACAAACTTAACTGCAAACGTTGTGTGCATTGTAATATAATGCAATTAGGTAGTAGATGTAAGTATCGAACTACACTTTACGAAGTAAGGCAAGAAAGCGCCGTGAAACGCGACGAAAAACGCAAATACGACGCGTCCGCTTAGGGCGTCGGAGGGGAGAGTTGAGCGACGAGTTGAGGCAACCGAATTGCGGCCGCGTCACGTGGTTCCATGACTGCAGCGCCCGTGGGACTGAGAATGAAAAACTCCATGCAGAAACGTTAGGAAATAGGTCGAATATGATCAACAATACGTGTAAATGACAATCGCATGCTAGTATTTTGAGCGGATGGTTATACATTTTCTTCCAAATGCAGGACTTTGCCGAGCGCTTTAATGTCAGCCAGCAAAGAGCCCGATGCATCTCGGGAGAACCGCCGCGCCTGTGACGCCCTAGACTCCGGCAGCGCAAAGCGCACCGTAGTTATTGGCTTTGCCGCCCGGTGGAGTCAACGCGTTACAACCGCTTAGTCGAAGTACCTGAGGACTGTACAACCGAACGAATCATGCATGATCCTGATTAAGACGAATAAAATAGAAGGAGAGGGCATGACGCCAGCCTCGTATCTTTCTCCTGCCATTCCCCTGTGTCGCTCGCCTTTTTTCCACCTTCCTCTTCAATTTCTTCCTTGTAAATGAACCGCACGTGGGCCTGGAACGGTATAGACGCTTTCAGCGCGCGCCAAATTGAGCCGCCATAGCCGACCTTCTCTTGTCTTACCGAGATGCCGAGCCACTGAAGCGGCCGTTGACGAGTCTCCACAAGGGCCTATGATGGGGAGAAGGACGCGGTAGAATCTAAAATGGCAATGACCTGACCTACTGTGGTAATGATGCAGTGGAGCGAACGGAATAAGAAGAAACAAAAACTGAAGGTCGGTTATGGCGGCGCCCATGCACAGCTGCCTGAAAGCGTCTATACATGGTTGCATCTACGAACTGAGTGGCACGAGCTCTACTGTGGTTCGGCTGATGCCTGCTGAATATTATTTGGTTATGTAACAATAAATTCAAATGAATTAGTCTACACTCCCTTACCATCGTGCAAGTGGATAAGTTTGTTCAACTTAACAAATGTGTTTTGAATCGACAAAACTTTAAATAGGTACGTACTTTTAACAGCGATTCTTTTGTGGACACCAGCGTGAAAGGCTTTGTGGAGCGCCCACACAACTTCACAATATATTTGGGGGTGTTATTATTATGCATCGTAACCAACATTAAACCGTGAAGTTAAGTTTGACCAGAGCGTTTTATTAATATGTACCGTGACGAACGTTGGACAAACTCATTTTTACTTGGTAGGGACATAGGTATACCTCACATGACTGTCAAGGTCATCAAATTTGAAGCGAATTAAATCCCACATTCGATGAGGTCCTCTCACAGTTGCAACAAAGTGCCGAAATCCATGGTTTTCGCAACTTGGCCGTCTCTCGGAAATGTAGGAGAGCCGCTTAAAAGTTCACTTTACGGCGAAGAATCTAAAAGGGGCACGCCGGTGAAAGGAAACTCCCCACGGAAGATTTCTGAAGTTTCTTAACTGCAAACCCCAATCTCGGTCTCGGCTACGCCACACAATTTAGTTTACTCAAACTGCTCAGCGGCTCGGCTCTTCCGCTCGTCGTGGTTTATCGTCCAACCACCAGGGTCTTGCACGTCTTGCCGGTCTTGTATTCACCTTGTTCTTGTAAAACCTATCGGATGGAGCGAGCGCAGTACTCCGGTGAGAACAGCTGGCACATCCGCACTGCGTCCGCTCTTCGAGTTTCGTTTGGTAAAACCTTCCGTTAGTGCGACGAACCGTGACGAGCGGTTCGTGGTCCGTCGTCAACTTCGTAGGTCTCGAAGCCTCGCCAGCCTCGCCTTCGCTCACTTAAACCCTACAGGACGGAAACGAGCACAGCCCTACTACCACATCCTACAACCCAACACGCAACTTAGATGTCATGCGCACGTGCACGTTGTGGGAATTTGCAATTAACCCCATTGTCCTCATTGAGGTGAATACCCACTCCGTAGTCCGCTCTTTGTGCGGCTACGGCCGGGTCCGTCCATAGACTGCCTTTTGGGGGCACCGGTGGACGAAAGACAACACCAACACAGTGAGTCTGTTTTCGACGTGTTTATTGACTCAGATGCCAACACGCTTCGCTCTTAGACAAGAAAAGCCTGGGCGCTGGCTCAATTGCCAGTATCACCCGGTCGGTTTCCCACGCTGCCGCATTAGACAGATTCACGGGAAGTCGGAAGCCCACAAAGAAAAACCGAGCTCCGTAGAGCCGGGGCTTCCGCCGACGAGAGCCCCTGGCACTCCTTCGGTGCCAGCTTATGTAGCCTCGGAGAATGGACGCGCCCGGGGAGGCCGCTAGCAGTCGCGTCCATTATAACTCTCTAGGGTGTGCCGAAGGCGCGTTCACCCAAAATGGGCAAGGGAGAGCCGGCCCCTTCGGGGAATTCGGCCTCGTGGTTCCTTGTATCCGGGAGGCCGACGCCATTGATGACGACGACTCCCACGGCCTGCTTGAAGCTAGGCCTAGATAGGGATAGAGGGAACCCCAGGGTTCCCACAACGTAGATGTCACGTGCACGCCCATTGAGTGCTCAGGCTCGTTTAAACTTTTTATGGCTGGGCATCAAAAGAAATTATGTGATGGCACCCCCCTGATCTTGATGACCCCATCTCCACCACCACATTCGCGGAGTGCTCGCGCTGCAGGTCACCTGCAGTTGTGTGTATAGGGTGCCACACCAACACAGATTATTACTAGGAGGACGACATCGACGCCGGCGACTGCTCGCTTTCAGGGAGATCGCAATCAAGCGATTTGGTTATACGGTCAAATAGTGCCGCCCCTGTGCTCCTTCCGTAATCAAAGTTCTTACTACAAATCTTATTGTCGTACCAGCGTTGGATACGACAAAGGAACAATACGGAGAACTTCGGCTGTTGATCTTTCCGTAGTCGACCAGCGCACCGGCGTCTCACGATAGCTGATACAGCACGCTGACGCCCAAGTCCTCTACCGCACAATGACACGGCGGCAAGCACACAAAATGTTCGCGAACATTTATCCATGCAATGGAGCAAACACAGGAACGGCTCGACGAAACGTGCCGGCGGAGCCTAACGCGGCCTACTCTACCGAGGCATTTTCCGCTAATCTCTCGTACTCGTACGCAGGCCTGACCCACATATACAAGTGTACCCCGTCCTCCCGCGGTACAACGCTGCCTTTGCGAGGCCAATGACATCAGTGCCACGAAACGAAGCTTCGAAGGCATCCGCTAGGGGAAATTTGTAGATCGCTTAATTAGTTTTGAAATATATGTATATATATATATATTTTTGCATTTTATAACGATCAACTGGTGTCTTTGCGGTCTTCGTACTCGGTACTTGATATTTAGACTGTCATAACCGCAAAACTGTCATAACCGCAAAACAAAAAAAAAGTTGAAGAAATTTCTGGCCAATTGTGTTACACGTAAAACATTCCGATATCGGTCCGGTATCTTTTCGGAACGTTACCGAGCCCGGCCCCTATGGTCACAGTGCTCTTCATCAAATAACTTAACACTTGGCATATAAAGTTGACAGCAGTTCCTCGAATGAAGATGCTCGCACTTGTCCGGTTTTAAACCCTGACGGTTTTCCAGAACCTTCGATACTCAACGGAATCAGCCAATCCGCGTTGATCACGTGACCTTTCGACCAGCCAACCAGCGTCGAGCTTCGCGGTCGATCTTTTGGGCTTCGCTAAATCTGGCGACACCCCTGTCGTGCCAAACAATGTTTAACGTTAAAATTGAAGCCGGGATAACCTTTCATTTACTTGTAATTCTTTTGGGGTTGACGAAAGGCCCTTTCGCCAGTGATGTTAATTGTTATATTGTGTGGGGGGAAAATTGTTAGTTCGCGAAATTGAAGCATTAGCATACCGACAGTGTTGCAGAGGTTGGGATGCGCTCCGCAAGGGCAAAAATAAATAACGAAAGAAGGTAAATGAAAAAAAAAACTGCTAAAGGCGACTCTGTATCACATTTTCGGTGTCTCATTTTAACAAAAAAAAAAAAAGCATACAAAATATCTCGAGAGTGAAAAATAAAATTAGTAAAAGCAACGAGAAAAAAAAGTATAGAAATCGAGAAATATCAGTGCCAGCGTTCACTGTCATGAGAACAAACATAAAGTAATTTTTACTATGTTGGAACAGACGACCTTCGAAGACGGCTCTAGTTGTAAAATATAAATAACATGGGGTGAAAACCCCTATACGATAATTTTGTTTTTACATTTCTGACACAACTATATAAGAAGAACCAGAATCAAGGTAAAAAAATTATTATATAAAAACAACATCTGAAAATTAAACACACAAAACTCTGCCCGTGGCATTTGCAAAATGCGTCTCACAAATCCAAAACCTAAGTTACTGACAAAGTCATTACCAGTACCCTATGAAGATACCGAACAAAGCTAAAATAAATACCGATACGTCAAAACCAGAATTAAATCAGGGAACCTTTATAGCGCTCTGCAGATAAAGGCAGAACCTATACGTGGCTTGCATCGAGGTCGCATCTGCGGTCAATGTGGTGGCCATTTTGATCGCGTAACTTCCGCACCATACATTTCATACCAATGAATTTGTTTCTCACGGCAAAAAGAAGCTGCAATGTCAACCATCTTGGTTCGATTATGTCACGTGCAACCAGTCTTGTACAACGAAGAAAGCAATCCATTCTAATTACATTTACTCTTGGTTCAAGAGTATTAAATAAGGCTACTTGATTACTCGGTAAGAAAGTAATTGGCCGTTACTTTAAAAAGTAAGCGTTACTTTTTCGATTAGTTCATATTTTAAAAACGACAGATTTTTCTGCCGGCATGAAAACGGGTATTTTGTACTGTCAAATATTTTATTAAAATTACCGAATTATAAACTGCATATTTTCTTAATCAACCAAATTTCGGTGAACCATCTTCCTGACGGAAACTTTGTTTCAGGATTTGTTCGTAGGAAACTCGTAAAAAGAAGAGCGACATTAGAAAGGGGAGGGGAGCAGAGTAACGGTAAGAAAGAGTTTTAGCACTTTCAAGCGTAATCAAATTACCATCGTGATTACTTCATAATAAATGTATTCAACATATTACAGAATCACTTCAAAAATTAATCAATTACAAGTAATTTGATTACTCGTAATGAGTACCGTGCAAATCTGCGTACAACTCATGTACTGGCCTATTCAGGTGTCGAGCAACTAAAGCGTGCGATGAAGAACACAGATCAAGCTTCTTCTCTCGCTAGAAAGAACACCGATTTGTTCAGAACGAATCTCTCGTAATTTCTAAAAGTGACTGAATAAAACAAAATTCAACAAAGAAGTGAAGGATAGCTACGTTATGATTTTGCATGATCATCTAAGAAACGTTTCAGGTTTCACTTTCCTGCAGAACATGAAGGCAGCCAATAACGGCGAACGATAGAAGGATTTAATCATGCGATGAAGCTCAGAAGAGGATTAGGTCGTAAAAATGCGAAGTGCGCAGGTGATACATCGTCATTCAGTGGGATCCTTCTATTCTTGGCTGTGATTGGCTGTCTCAATGTTCTAGGAAGAAATAAGC
Source organism: Ixodes persulcatus (assembly GCA_013358835.2). NCBI lineage: Eukaryota > Metazoa > Arthropoda > Arachnida > Ixodida > Ixodidae > Ixodes > Ixodes persulcatus. The sequence goes on from JABSTQ010009418.1 coordinate 3,732,559, forward strand.
TCACGCACGTTTATATACGTTAGCTACCTAAAACCAGTTATGCCTAAAGAAAGGTGTAACTCTCCGTTGTGGTGTGCGCACAAAGGCCAGGAAGATGGCTGCAGACTTGTGAACCGTGAAAGTATATACCTATGGACCATCGGAATCTGCGCTATAAAGAATCGTTATGATTTTGGTCCCTTAATATAGACTGAAGTTTAGTCCATGAGCATGAACCGAACTTTAACTAGACAATTCCGAGGCCCAAAAACGATATCTGGTTCGCCTGTGTGTCTTTACTGATTGATACATTTGCCGGGTAAAAGTGTACCGGGAGGTTTAACTTGCACGCAAAAACGACGAAGATACGGCGGTTAAATGATCGCTTGGTAGCATTGCCTCGCGCTACTTGGAACCTGTGTTTCTGCTGCATTTTGATAAGGCGACGAGCAAGAGCTTGCAAGTTGAAGCACCCGATGCATATAGGCCCGTAGCTCTCAAGTTTTGAGCAGCGCTCCAGGCAAGCAGAATAGAATATTTGGCTCGCGTTTCGAACGAGCGTCATCACGCTTCCCCACTACAGTTTTTTATAGGTCCGTAGCTCTCAAGTTTTGAGCAGCGCTCCAGGCGAAAAAAAATAGAATATTTGGCTCGCGTTTCGAACATGCGTCAATACGCTTCCCCACTACAGTTTTTTATAGGTCCGTAGCTCTCAAGTTTTGAGCAGCGCTCCAGGCGAGCAAAATAGAATATTTGGCTCGCGTTTCGAACGTGCGTCATCACGCTTCCCCACTTCAGTTTTTTATAGGTCCGTCGCTCTCAAGCAGAGCCGTTTATACTGAGAGAGTTTGGCCTTCTTAAGGAGATTTTGACATCCTGACAACCACAGCAGCGTAGTCTGACAACCGGGGGATGACTACTTCCGTCCGCCATATTGTGGCTCTGACTCATAGGAACTCTACGCGATTTCTCAGGAATGAACAAGACAAAGAAGTAACGCCATATTGTGTTACCGCGAAATCCGCTTGTCCTAGCGGCCAACAAGCTCCGCCCATTGGCCAAACTCTCTCAGTATAAACGGCTCTGCTGTCAAGTTTTGAGCAGCGCTCCAGGCGAGAGAGAGAGAGAGAGAACATGTATTTATTTAATGAAAGGTTCACTCGTCTATGGGTTGGTGTCCCTGAGGCGAGAGGGAAAAGGAATGTAGGGATTAATAGGAAAGGGTAAGTGACTATGTATAAATCTAGATGAAGTGATGGACCCCAGAGTCCCTGATGTAGCTGATCAGGGAGTCCAGGATTTCTTTCCTGTGCTGCGGCTGTCCCTGCTCCAGGCGAGAAAAATAGAATATTTGGCTCGCGTTTCGAACGTGCGTCATCACGCTTCCCCACTACAGTTTTTTATAGGTCCGTAGCTCTCAAGTTTTGAGCAGCGCTCCAGGCAAGCAGAATAGAATATTTGGCTCGCGTTTCGAACGTGCGTCATCACGCTTCCCCACTACAGTTTTTTATAGGTCCGTAGCTCTCAAGTTTTGAGCAGCGCTCCAGGCGAGAAAAATAGAATATTTGGCTCGCGTTTCGAACATGCGTCAATACGCTTCCCCACTACAGTTTTTTATAGGTCCGTAGCTCTCAAGTTTTGAGCAGCGCTCCAGGCGAGAAAAATAGAATATTTGGCTCGCGTTTCGAACGTGCGTCATCACGCTTCCCCACTACAGTTTTTTTATAGGTCCGTAGCTCTCAAGTTTTGAGCAGCGCTCCAGGCGAGAAAAATAGAATATTTGGCTCGCGTTTCGAACGTGCGTCATCACGCTTCCCCACTACAGTTTTTTATAGGTCCGTAGCTCTCAAGTTTTGAGCAGCGCTCCAGGCAAGCAGAATAGAATATTTGGCTCGCGTTTCGAACGTGCGTCATCACGCTTCCCCACTACAGTTTTTTATAGGTCCGTAGCTCTCAAGTTTTGAGCAGCGCTCCAGGCGAAAAAAATAGAATACTTGGCTCGCTTTTCGAACATGCGTCAATACGCTTTCCCACTACAGTTTTTTATACTCCGTCCCATTATAAGTGCCAGCGTAGCAGAGGCTACAAGAGCGAGCTCCGAGCTTTCAGTGTCCTTGCCAAGTACGCGCGCTCGTGCAGTGCGAGCATCGTTCAGGGGAACATGCTTTAGCAAGTATAGACCTTTCCAAAAAAGGACACTTGGCAGGTTCCATTTTCAGTGTTCGTGCGTATGGCGCGCGATTTGCTCGCTTTCCGAAGCGACGAACGTGCGCGTTCTGGACTGTGATTTAACACGTGTGGACTGTGATTTTTGTAAACAGTGGAAACGTCTATAGCTTCGGCTTCGATATCAAGTAAAGTGAAACATACGGGCTCACGCAAGCTATGAAAGAGAGCAATAAAATAATAAAGCTGAAAGGAATGGTTAATAGGACGCGGAGGCGGCGAGCTGTGTCATTCTTTATTTTTTTTTTAGTTTTTTTTAGACGTTTTGTAATCGCGCGTCTACAGATACTGACAGATGCTTGCATTTGAACGTGGCACGTGCAAAATCGAACGTTACAGCGCCGCCTGGATGGTGCTGCCAGCATAACACGGTCGCGTCTTGCGGACGCGCTCGCGCCCCCTGCCTGAGAGCAACGGGTCTATACTCCGTACCATTCGAAGTGCCAGCGTACACTCTAAGAAAAAGGGGATGTACACGGGTACTCCCCTTGTCTCATATGTAACTCCCCAAAACTACATTTCGTCGTTCTGTCCACTGACGTCGAGCTGGCGATACCAACTTTTACAAGCGGCGTGATAGTCGACCAATACAACTTAGTAAAATAGCTAATATACGCATTAAAGGCTAGAGCAAGACAATCAAGGTTTTTTCGGCCCGGCTGCAAAACATCAGTAATTTTTTTTTACTCTTTGATACGCACATTTGGTATTTAGTACGTTATATCCAACAGCTATCAAGCCGCTCATAAAAGTTGGTATTGCCAGCTCGACGTCAGTGGACAGAACGACGAAATGTAGTTTTGGGGAGTTACATATGAGACAAGGGGAGTACCCGTTTACACCCGCTTTTTCTTAGAGTGTAGCAGAGGCTACAAGACCGAGCTCCGAGCTTGCAGTGTCCCTTCCAAGCACGCGCGCTCGTGCAGTGCGAGCATCGTTCGGGGGAACATGTTTTTGCAAGTAGCTTCAGCTTCGCTATCACGTAAAGGGAAACATACGGGCTCACGAAAGCTGTGAAAGAACGCAATAAAATAATAAAGCTGAATGGGACGCTGCGGCCTCGAGCTGCATATTTCTTTTTTTATATTAGTTTTTCTTTTTTTTAGAGGTTTTGTAATCGCGCGTCTACAGATGCTGACAGATGCTTGCATTCGAACGTGGCACGTGCAAAATCGAACATTACAGCGCCTCCTCCTGTATAGTGCTGCCAGCATCACATGGTCGCGTCTTGAGGACGCGCTCGTGCCCCCTGCTCGAGAGCAACGGGTCTATAGCACCCACGATCTATGCGAACAAAACGCGCGAGTGCCCGCTTTGTTGTCCATTGAAAGCATCAGTTATTAATTTTAACACGATTAGTGGAAATTACTAATTTACTTAAACTCAGTATTTACTTTTTAAAATGTAAACTTTTAAAGACATATTAGAATTAAATCCTTGCAGCACGAACACATTCTATCCGCCAAGAAGTACAGAACGGGGCGAGCACGCGAAGCAAATGCAAAAATGCGACACAGAAATCTCGCGATCGCGGGATCAGAGCGGGGAGGCTCCGACTGCGGCTTCCAACGGGTCTTTTGGTAGGCATCCTGCGCGCTTTTTTTTGTTAGTTTTGCTATCGTGCATAGAATGTTTCTCTGTACGAATTTATGGACAGATGCATGCGACTTCAACCATCTTAGTGACTCGACGGCTTGCGCCGCCTACCCAGGCAAGAAAGCCAGAGAAAAAATGAAAGCCGTTTACAACTCCCTGTAACGCCGAATTAGAGCGCAGCTCTTGAGGAGGGGGAGGGGAAGGTACGGAGAGGAGGCTATGCCTCTCCTCCTCTCCTGCTCGCCTCCCATATAGGGGAAAATGTTCCGCTAAGTTTAGCAGGGAAATTTTTCCGTTAGATTTAGCGGGGAAATTTTTCCGCTAAATTTAGCGGGGAACTTTACCCATAATGCACCGCGCGGTTTCGCCGACGCCGACGCCGACGCCGACGCCGCTCAAGCCGGAAACGGGCGCCTAAGAGCTGCGCTCTAAAACCTAATTTATCCTAAGTTTAGAATTCCTATGAGTAAACTCTGATTAATTCCAAACCTGGGACTAGTAACGTTTTGCTCCAAGGTTTAAGTTAGGGCCAAGGTACGTTTCCTTGGGCCTAACTAGCCAGCGAAATGCTATTAGCCCCGTGCGCGACCGAAAGCGTCGCTGTGGTCGGCCTTCCACGATTGGCCGAACGCTGACTATGACGTCGGAAAGGGGATTTTCATCGACGGAAATAAGAGGAATGAAAGAACTTTAATTTTGACGGTGTTGGCAGTGTTCCTTTAAGAGCGCAATGATTTCAAGCTTCCACCATGCTAATAACAAACACCATCTAACTTGTTGTTTGCAAGGTAATGACGTCACAAAGGGGAACCACAGGAGGGCGCCACCAAAACTTCTCGCCGCTAATATAGCCTGGATTTTCCTTGGTTCCGCAATAAATATCGAAGCGCAATACATGAGCCAAAGACACCTTATGACAACCGAACGATCGGGCAGCAAAGCCTAACTCTGGCGCTTGTTTTCACGATTTAGGCCGAAGATACACAAAATCTGGTGAAAAAGAACATATCAAGTTTGGTTATACCTTGGATTTTAGGGCTTTCAGGGCCCTAAATTGATGAAAACAAATGCGGCTGGCTTTGAGCCTGCTTCACAAGTGGTAACTTTGGCACTCCCCCAAGTTTCCCAGGAGCTTCAAGTCGTTGTAAAAAGAGTTGATTTAGTGGTTTTCGATGAAGCTCAGTTAGTTTCTAATTGGAACCATGTGTTTATTTTGACTAAATAAAAAGTTCCCTAATAACGAATTTTAATTATTAGCCGACTTATCACAAAGATTAGCCAGCCATATAATGCCCCCCTGGCCGTATATAACTAGCTGAACAAACCGTAGTGCATATTTTACGAATTTTTTAAAATAAATCTGTTTGAATTAAAAATTAACACCCGATATATATGTTATGTTGAAGTATGTTGCAATAGTTTGGTGAGTTTTCCATTCCTTCTTGAGTACAACTTCCCGATTTCTTTTATAGGGAAGTGTTACTCTTGTTTATTGTATTTTTGATAGTTGTCTGCTGTTCCTTTCTGTAATGGAAGTGCCTCGTATTACTATATAATTTATTGTGTTCTTTTTAAATGTCTCTCTTGCCACTGCTATGTACCTGAGGGATGCTGAGGGCCAGTCAAGCTGCTTGGACAGTTTTTTTTCCTCAGCCCTCACCATGCGTATACATGATAAATAAAGTTATTATTATTATTATTATTATTATTATTATTATTATTATTATTATTATTATTATTATTATTACTGTATTATTATTATTATTATTATTATTATAACTTTATATAATTATAAATATTAATAATTATTATTATTACTAGATAATAATAATTAGATTAATAATAATTATTACAAGAGCGATGATCCGAGTTTCAAAATATTCTGTTTCTTTCGTCATGGATGCAAAGCAAGATATTATCACGAATTACAATAGATGAGGCGGTGAAAACTGAAGCAAACTAAACGTTTAATGAGGCGAACTTGTTCCCAAAACAAAATAGACAAGGGCTAGCGTCTCAGGCTTTGATGGCGGCGAAACAGCAGGATTGAACGCTGGGGCGAGACTGACTGCGGCTCGCCACGCGGAGGCCCTTATATGCACACGTTGGCTCCTTGAACAATCGGCGTAGAAGATTCCGGCGCGTAGAACATTCGGACATCGAACAAGCCACAGGGCTCTCAAATTTACTAGAACATTAAACTAAAAAAAATGAAAGCCGTTTACAACTCCCTGTAACGCCGAATTAGAGCGCAGCTCTTGAGGAGGAGGGGAAGGCACGGGGGGTGGGGGGGGGGGGGGTCACGTGGCCTGGGGGTCACGTGACCTCGACCTTTAGGGGGGGGGAAATTTTCCGCTAGATTTAGGGGGAAAATTTTTCCGCTAAATTTAGCAAAAAAAATTTTCCGCTAAATCTAGCGGGGAAAATTTTCCGCTAAATCTAGCGGGGAAAATTGTCCGCTAAATTTAGCGGGAAAACTTTTCCGCTAAATTTAGCGGGAAAAATTTTCCGCTAAATTTAGCGGGGAAAATTTTCCGCTAAATTTAGGGGCGAAAATTTTCCGCTAAATTTAGCGGGGAAATTTACCCATCATGCACCGCGCGGTTACGCCGACGGCGACGGCGACGCCGCTCAAGCCGGAAACGGGCGCCTAAGAGCTGCGCTCTAAAAATATAAATAAAAAACGCGTAACTCCAAGGAATCGAACCCTGGGCCTCTGCATGAAAGTCAAGCGCGGGAACCACTCGGCCACGCTCGCGCTCACTCGCCGACGCGCGTGCCAATATAGGCAGAACATGATAAAACAGCGCACAAAACACGGAGGAAGAGAAAAGGACAGGTAGACCGAAGGAGTGCTGACTTCCAACTGATTTATTTTGAAAGAGAAGAAAAAAGGATTTATATAAATGGACCCCACGTGATAGCTAATAAGAAGAGGGAAAATAAAAAGAAGGACATATAAATAGACTTGATTGATTTGACATAAGAAGGAAAAGAAAGGAGAAAACCGTAAAGCACACCCGTAAAGCAAAAAAGAAAGAGAAAAAAGAATACTAGGAAGAACAGAAAAGACGGAAAATGGCACTTTTTCACTCCCGATCGACCAAATTCACTCGCCGTAGCCGTTGGCTATGAATGATTAATTAAAACGTACAGCGAAACAAACGGGGCAGACAAAAGGAGACAAACAACCGCGCCGGTTTTGTCTCCTTTCTTCCATCCCGTCTGTTTCGCTGTACTTTTGAAATATTCATGCCTTACCAACACGCCCAAGCTTCCATTCTGAGCTTAGAATGACACCTCCTTGGCACTCAACTACAGAGGATGGCTCACGCACTGCTGTCCTGTTTTAGAGCGCAGCTCTTATGCGCCCGTTTCCGGCTTGAGCGGCGTCGCCGTCGCCGTCGGCGTAACCACGCGGTGCATGTTGGGACATGCACCGCGCGAGCCCCCCCCCCCCCCCCCCCCCCCCCCGAGCGGTGCAGAGGGGAGGAGGAGAAGGAGGAGGATGAGGAGGGGTATACCCTCCCCTGAGTACCCTTCCCTCCTCCTCTTCCTCAAAAGCTCGCTCCAATTCGGCGTTACAGGGAGTTGTAAACGGCTTTCATTTTTTTTTTTTACATTTGATAAGCCTCGAATATCTCTCGGACAGACCAATCTTGAAATCTTCCGAGTATAGTTGTGTCACTAAAAGTCGGTGTGCACTGGCAGGTGAGACAGTGTGTAGGCAGGTGCCCTCCTACCGTGGCGTGAAGGGAATAAAAATGTTCCCTAAGCCGATCGTTGAGGCATTTTTCAGTCTGTTCTATGTAGCAACCACCACACGTCAGGGGGATCGTGTCAACTACACCTTCCGTGCAGTAAACTAACTTGTTATTTATTGTGTTTCTTGTGGCATGCGGGTCGGGAACGATTGCAAATTACGGAGCCCACCTTGGGGAAGATCTTAGCTAACCTTTGGGGGGCAGAAAACACCACTGGAACATCATACCTGCTGGCTATTTGCTTCGAATTTTGGGAAATTGTGGGATCCGCGGAAGTGATGAATCCGAGGTGTGAGGAGATGGAAAGATCTTGAGTAATTATGTTTACAAATGGATAAAGGAATATTATATATATATAAGTACTCGCGTAAACTAGACTTCTCTTATTGACGCATACGAAAAGCAATTACCCAAAGGTGAGATGACTGCTCTCTGCTAAAAAAAAAAGTTTATTGCCAGCTTCACTGATGAGCAAGTTTACAATAAGGAAAGCCAGTGTTGTCTGTTTGACTTGAATGTCCCTCTTGACTTATCGTAAATTAGAAACCAACACGCTAAACCATCTACATGATGAGCAAGGTTTTCTGGATCCTTGAAATTCCTTAGCAGGGGTCGTGGCCTCCTATTTGAGAACCACTGACCGACACAGTTGTCATTACTAAACTGGTTTTGTATATAATCTAATGACACACGGCACAATATCCAGATTGGCGCTTTTTGTGTTAAAAAAAAACAAACAAAAAAACCTTCCTCTACCTTTGCTGGTTTTCAAAAATAAAATAAATATTTACCCCAATTCCGAAATATTCGGCAACGTCGGGCCGTTAGGTCTTGATGTCCCGAACTAGACCTCAATCGAGCCCGGCGCAGTTCGGAATATATCGGCCCGAACCCGACCTGAACCAGAACAGTGCTCTCATATATCGGTCCGAGCCCGACCCGATTGTCGGGTCGGGCTCGGGCTTTCGGGCTAGCCCGAGCCTGCGTAGATTTCTAGCATATGCTGCGTTTGCACTTAAAATAAAACAAACTATAAAAACACGAAAAAATGTAAATCTACTTCTTTTAGGTCTTGTGAAAAAGATGTAACGAGTAACGTAACTACGTTACCCGTTATTTTTAAATAAGTAACGTAAGTACGCTACCCGTTACCGTTTTGAAAATGTAACGAGTACGTTACTACGTTACCAAAAAAAGTAACGCGTTACCTGTATCGTTGTTACCTGCAATCATTTACCAAAAACAATGGTTATCATTTTCCAAAAAAAGCGTCGTGTAAATTATCCGTTTATTGAGCACGGCAGGGCAATCAAGATGACTTTGCGAATTCTGACATCAGTCGCACATGAAGGATTGTTATAAGACTCCATTTTCAAATTCCTGATTAGCAAGTTTTTCAGTATAAACTATAGTGGCTAAGTGACGAGCGAGCGCAAACATTCCTTTGCGTAATGAAGCTAAGTTCTGTTAGCGTCATTGATTTCATTGAACTAAGGGTACTGAGTGTGAGCTTTCGAAGCAACGCTTTTTGCCACATTTTGTCCTATATTTCTACCCCAAGTTCATATAAATTAGCTTCTCTCCTCCCCTTCCCAATTCCACCCTTTCTTCTAATTTTCTACTGATAAATTTCTGAACCGAGCCTCCGACAGGGATGCAAGTTTTTCCGAAAACTGCCGGTTGCTGGCTTGAATAGGACTGCCGATTTGGTGTTACGCAAATTAACAAATCTTGAGAAAAGGATCATGAAGTAAGTTAGCAGTTATTTGGCTTGGTTACCTTTAGGCAGCTGTGTAAGTTAACATTCGACCACGTTTGATTTGTCTACGAAAACGTTTTTGCTGTACTAACACGTTTCCTTCGCATGCAGCTCCTCGTTCCAAATGCCACGGGCTGTTTCGCTCGAATAATAATATCCTCGTCGTCGAGAACCCCCTCTCACCTTCCCCGAATACCAAAACACCATGCCAAATTCAGCCATCGCTCCAGGCTACTGCTGTGCCGTTAACCCCGTGGGCGCTCTCATGACGCGGCAGATTCGCACTGTGTCATCGCGACCACTCGCGCGTCAAGAAATGCGGTTTCCTCACTATCGAAGGGCACAAAACGTGACGCGCGGGACGGTCTCGAAAATGCAGTTATTGCAACATGGTTATAAAACCTTTTGTGGGAACACTTCCCTAGCCTGAGTATTCCATGAAGGCCGACGGCGGAAGCCAAACCCCACAACCATATTCTACTGTATGCTCACAAGGCCTAAGAGTTTGACGACGGAGCCATAGAGTGCCCGGGCGAAGATTTGGAGCGCGAGGATCTGGTAGCACAGAGCATCAAAGAGATATTTCTCGGGGAACCTGGAAGTCAGCGTACAGCTTTTGCAGCGGCGAGGACCCGAAACACACTTGTTCGCTTGGGAGAAGTGTGTTTCGGCGTCTCGCAGCTGCGGGGCGCCAGTCACGTGGCTCTCCTCTCATCCGTTGTCTGCCGCTCCAGGCTTTGTAAGTATGTAGGAGGCTATGGCGCAACCTACCTTGCTGTTTTATTTTCTAACAAAAACACTTTTCTTACAGCGGCGATTCTTAGTCCGTACTTTCCACCATTTATAAACTGTTGCACTTTTATCTACACAAAAGTATTCAGTGCTCGCAAAACAAAATACAAGCTGTCCGCAGCATAAAACAAAAACGACACTGCTTTTTAATATATAAACTACACATCGTTGAACGCTCATTCTCCGCTCAATAATAGCACTAGCGGTCCGATTAAGAGGCTAAAGATTCTGAACAAACCACTATATTGTTCAAAAGTTATTTGACGTTTCTGAAGTTTCCAATGGGAAATGACGGCCGACGGAGCCATCAGATACACAGAGCTGAATTGCGTCAGTTCCCGAAAATGGGCTCCATTTTTTTGTTTAAATTTTCAGAAAATCCCAAATCAACTTTGAATAAGATACGTGTTAGTTCTGATTCCTGAAACTCTTGCCTCTAGTTCGGACCGCTAGCGTAACATTTGAGCGTTTCTGAGCGTTCAGTTGTACGTCATTGAATCTCGAGTAAAGCAAATCTTGTAAATTTCTATTTGGGAAATGCTGTTCACTGTTTATATTTCGCAATAGTGTTGTATCACCTTTAAAAACTTGAAGGTCCAGCTCGCTTTGGAAACTTCGTGTTATGAAGTGCACTCTGCTCGTGGCTTCTTCCCAATTTATCAGCTTCACAAACCCGTAAAGATTAAAATGAGCTTTCCCAATGACACCATTAAAGCTTCAGATGACAAGAATAACAATTTTAACGAATCAACTCCAAGCAACGTTATTTCCGGCACAGTAATATCCTCCGTATCGTTGTATAAATACCTAGGCATCAACTTAACCCTTGATCTCACCTGGTCATCGCACGTAAGGAACGGGATCAATGAAGCTAACTACTTCCTTCGCTGTCTCATACGTAACTTGCGACTGTTCCGGCCCTTTGTAAAATCACTAGCTTCTCAGACTCTAGCTCGACCAAACTTAGGGTGCACGGATGTGATGCTTGAAACCCACACCAATCTAATCTCTCTAAAGCACAACAATCCATTTAAAAACGGGTGTTAAGGTTAATTTACTCCCACCACTGGTATCATACCAGGGTTCATGAACTAAAGTTTCTAGCTAATCAACAAAACCTTAAATTACGACGCAAAGTTTGCAAACCCTTTCTTTGCCACAAATTATATCGCGCATTATTTGAAAACTCGGCGTTTATCCACCGCGTTTCATGCCATTCAATCAATCACTAGGGAGCAGGTTATCCACCTTGTGTCCCAACAACGTAGACGGGCTTAGAGTGATAAACCTGGAATTCGAAAGTTTCCCCTGCCACCCTCCTCTTCGGGTTGCCGCCATGTTGTAGGCAAATGTGACCAATCGTCACATGACCTCACAGAACCCATGACGTCACCGGTAAGATAGCAGCGCCCAGAGCTTGTCGATGTGATTTGGTTCGGTGAGCGGTATCGTGATGTGCAGCCGCTTGCTGACTATTTTGGTGTTATTCGTGCTCTCTAAAGGCTGAACTCCATGGAACGAATTATGTGACGAATAACTGGCGAACGCCGCCCGACGGCACGTTCGCTTTGCGCGCGACGTAGCAGCCACTGTGTTCATTCCACGCGCAGAGCAAAAGTCGCCGGGCAAAAGTCGTCGGTTATTCGCAGCATATTCGTCCCATGGAGTTCAGCCTTAACGCATTTATAACGTGAAAATTCGAAGGAATTAGACTTCATACGCTTTTTACGCAAAATCGATCTGAATATTTGCGGCTGTGGGACAGCATTACTCGTACCGCCGTAGCGGTGCTCGGAGTCTAGGATGTTTTTGAGGATCGATAGCACATTTAGCATAACATTTTCGCATCCTCCTAGCATTGTTTGAATGTTGGAATGTCTGAGAATTGAAGTAAAAGGTATATGCGTCGCGTGTAGAGCTTAGGGGAAATTGCTTCTGCCTTAGGGCACCACGTAAACACAACAACTTTTTAGCGTGAGAGATCTTGATATCTTTAACACTTTGTACTAATCAACGATTTTACGAAACCGCAGTTCTCATTATTTTATATTAACGTGCTTTCACTGCAGTAGCTTGCATTTTATAGCATTATCTTTTTACGTGAAAGGCTGGCTTATGCTCAAGTGACGTGCACGCGAGACCTTACAAAGAATTCCAACCAATCATTTGAAAAAAAAGTTAATTAATAGCGTTCATAAAGCATTTTATTTATCCCCTTGGCTCTCGTTGGACAGCAACATCTAGAACCTTTAAAATGATTCAGCCCCGCTCTTTAGAGCTCTAGAAGTAGCACCACACATGTCAAAAACTCGTTAAATTCAATACAACTTGGAAATAGAAAATAAACTACACATTTTTCTTTTTTGTAGGATTCTTTGTTACCGTAACTTCTTTCATTAAAACTTCATTAGACCAGTCGCTCGATTGTTTACTTGCTCTAATTAGCTGTAGAAAATAACTTGTACTTGTGTTCGTTCCTTGCCCGAAGAAGCAGTCTTCTAGGAAATTGTTAACTTTCAGTCTCTTCAAAATACTTTTCTTTTAGTAAGTGTTTGCCACCTATACTTCGTTTCACCATAACTTGGCAAAAAGCAAACGCCACAGCACCCTCGAGCCGATCGGAGAGACGAAGTGAAGGTATATGACAACTCTCCACAGGAAAGCATTCCGATGATATGTTGCCACGTGCCTCTTTCTGACGTGCATATTGGCTCAATGGGACTGGAGCCTTTACCGTTTGCCAAATTATTGTAAAACGGAGTATAATAGCTGCTGCCTCAATTACCTGAGGTATTCATGCAGAGATGGCCGTAATGACATTACTGTAATGAAATTACAGTAAATAAAATTACTTTTTGTTGTAATAAGTAATGTAATGAATTACTTCTCTAGGCTGGTAATTTAGTATTGTAATGAATCACTTTCAGGCAGTAATTTCAAGAAAATTACTCATTACTTTTGAAAGTAACTTTTGTTTCAAATGAAAAGTTTGCTAGCTTTAAAAAAAGGAAACTTGCTTTGCACTGTGAAATGTCGTGAAATAGACATCAAAGCAAATAAACGACGGCCATCTGAGCGCAAAGCCTTGTACGAAGAGCTTGACAGACGCACAAAGGTGGGCACGGCGTCACGTCATCACGACGATACTCTGCTTTGTTCATCCCTAAGCTGGCAGTGCGGTGGGAGCTACGAGCTTACCGGGACCAATCAACCATCTTCCTGTGATCACCTGACCCCACTCTTCCTTTGCGCGTAGGTATGAACGAGAGCGGGATTACATGGCGAGATATAGACGCGGGACTGTTCCAACGAGCATGTAGCTTCAAAGGCATTATCAGCTTAGGGATGAACAGCTTATAGGCTACTAGGTGAAGGGCACATCACCAGTGAGGACAACATATTTCAAAACCTGAGAGGACAGAACAAACTGGTCCCCGGACTTCTTGCTATTTCGTCAAGCAAGGTCAAACCGCAAGATTCGACCATTGTGAACAACAAACCACCAAATTAAATAATTAATCACAAATGCCTCGTCAAGGCGCCAGAACGTTTTGTGCGGATCCTCGGCCTTGTTAAGCAAAGGTGCTTTTTGTAGTCGGAAAAGACGGGAATCGAACAATGCAAGTAACGTTCGTGGTTGGCCTCGCTGATTTTTTCTTCGGAAGCTTATTCGGAAAGAAGCCTATGAGCAGATATCGCCACCTGTTTGTTGGGAAAATACACATTTTAGGAAGCTGGCGCAATCCCTTTCCTCAACTGGCGACGCTTCTTCCTAGCAAATATCCAGCCCCTTTGTGTGATAACGCGTAATAACTTGGGCTCTTCGGTTGTATTGGAACAAGACTCCTTGATCGGAATGACCCGGAATGTGTCAACTAGGGCTCTTGAAAAAATCGGACTAGATTATGTCCAAGACGGAAGGGAAACGTTTCACGTTATGACTTCTTGTAAGAACGAGCTCCCGCCGACACGGGCTGTAACTTCTAAATCGGGAAGACAGAAACATATCACCCTTTAACTAAGAACCTTCAGCATGGAATTTACACTGAAACCGATGAGTCGACTTTCTTTGAGTCACTTCTAAAGAAAAACACATTCACCCTGTTCAACACCTGTGTCCTGTGCGCCGGCAAAACGATTTTAAGAACGGTTCACCTTGAGGTGCATAAGGCTGTTTCGGTGGAAACAGGAAGACATGTTTTTGTACACATACTGTAAATAAAATGAGCACGAATTAATGCATCAAGGTATTGAAAAGTAATGTCAATGTGTTTATAATGAACTTTAATCACTTTTAGTCCGCGGTAATCTGTAATGTAATTTAATTACATTTTTGCAGTTTCTAGAAAAGTAATTAGTGGTGAAATTTAATTAATTTTAGAGTAATTTTGGCATCTCTGTCTTCATGCTTTGGCCATACACTCAGGGCATGTATTAGACAAGAATGTTATGTCAGCAATCACTGTGAACTAGGCTCGGCGCTTATGTGTACACGAGTGCTGCATCGTCGTTCGTCGTGAACTGGAGTTCATTCACTTACTTTACGCCGAAACAAATGCCGATTTTTAATGTTGCCTGATTTTTTTTTCAGAGATTCTATTTTCAAATGAGTATGGAATGCCATGCTATATAACAACGCATATATTCAGAATCATCACATACTATTTAACTAGATGCTCAGCCATGTGTTCGTCTTTAAAGGGCAACTCCACTCTATTCTTACAATTTTCGGGTTATGATCTGTTTAGTCGAAGTCGGCGACCCTGAATCACGAGGTATAATTTGTTTTTCCGGTAGTGTGTATATTTTTGTAAATATCACGTATCCAAGTTTCGTTCCGACGGCATGGCGAAACCGAAACTACCGGCTCAAGCAGCTTGGCAACACTGATAATCAGCGGCGCGTCGACGGCGTGACGTGTTTCTCGTCTCGCGCTCCTGAGCCGACGCTCCGACACTGCCGGCTCAATCGCACGTGGAGTTTCAAAACAGAAGGTAAGTTGCACATTTTCTTTTTTACCTCTTCACTTTGTTATTATGCACCAAATGTAGTAAAGTTTAGTGAGTATTTATAAATATGCCGGCCGAAAAGCGAATCCAACTGCTATAAATATGATGCGGTCAGTGCCGGCGCAGCGTGACTGTATTTGTTTTTTGCTCACGGACCGAGAAAAAAAGAAATGATGGGAGATAGATGGACAGATGTATTCACAAGCGGTCTAAGTTGTTAAACCTAAGGTGCCTTTATATGCACGCCAGTTAGATCATCCGCGACCTGCTGCGACCAGCCGATCGTGCTGGAGCAGCCGGCGGACGGTACGCGAACAGCGTCGACACCGCATCGTTCTTCAAAGACGCGTGTTTCGTGGAGAAACTCGCAGCAGTCAGCACCCGCAGATCCCGTGTGTTGGTGTCTGACGTAAAGGGCTGGGACCAGAGCTTCGCGATGGAGCTCGGAGTCCACCGTCTCCGAAGTCTATCCGGCGAACGGCACCGACCCACACCTTGTGCCTCTTCCGGTTTGCTGGGAACGGGTGAAACCGCAGCTCCGGGTTGCGCACCGAATTGTTGGTGCAACCCACAGCACTACAAGTCGTGCTCGACATTGCCCAACGCGAGTCCGGCGAGACTCTCCGGCTCCGCGACACGCGCGTGAGCGAGCAGCACCGCTTCGCTCTCTTCCGCAAGGTCGCGGAAGCTATCCTGGAGTTTAATGAATAGGAGAACACAGGATAACGCGGTAAGCACCTCTTGCCGTCAGCAGAATCGCAGAATGCCACGAGAAACGAAGCGTCCGCAACGTCCGTACGAGAGCGTAGGACTAAACCTACGTCATTGCCCAGTGTTGCTTCACTAGCTCACCCGGAGCCAGCGTTGCTCACCCGCTTTCGGGCCGCTAACCGAGCCGGGAGAACATTTTCAATATTGGTTTTAATCGGTAATGCGGCGTCGGTTTGACATGATATTTTCGGTGTGGCCATATTTTGACCCCGTAAAGCTATATCAGTCATTTCTATAGGGTCGACGTTTTGAGTGGAGTCGCCCTTTAAGGTTAAAAAGTTGGAGAAAGAATTATTTCTCACTAGTGTAATATTTATTTTAAGTCGCTGGGCCTGATTTGTGCTCACTAATGTCAGTGTGCTATGATGTCATTATCATTTGTGTGTAGTTTTACATTTCCTCCCTGCAATGCCTAGAAGGACCCTTGGAGAGAATAAATGAATAAATAACATTTGCACATCACTGGAGGGAGTTTTGGGATGCACCGCATGTTCAGGAGAGGTGAAAAGAGCGCAGTCACCATGCAAAACATCTGCCTAAACCGACAGCTTGGTTTTTACCATTTATCTCTATTTTGGGGCTAGAGATTTGAGTGTCCTCGAAGCTCCGCCGCATGCAGTGAAAACAATTATTGGTTCTAGTGAATCTATATTAGGTAAGACAGTGCGAATATTATAAAAATTTGTTTAGTATATTGAATATGTTTATTTCCACTCAATTCTATTATTATTGATTTTTATTAAACGGCTCCATAACAAGTTCTTTCTGCATGCGTCCCGTATCGGGTGCCTTTGCTTCTTGTTTTCAGATGACGCTTCAGATCCTGGCACATTGGTGCTCAGCTTGGTCGAGGTGTTTACACCATCCATATTGTGATCACATCTAATGTGCCGCCCCTGAACCCGGTGCGCTGAAACTTCAGGGCTGACTGAGATGCCCGAGTTGGAAAAATAATTTGTCCTATATCACTTCACCTTGTATTTCGCAAATCTTTCTGGTTGGTTTCTGCTCAACCCTTACAAAAATGATCAATGACTTTCGACTGAGTTTCTAATATATTCCTATAGAGTCAATTGAAACTGAGTATAAACTCAACGTCTAATGAGTTTGATCATAAAAATCTCAATGTCGATTCTATTTAATTTACTCATTAGGAATGCAGTTGAATTTGGTCATTAAGAACTCAATATATATTCTTTTGAATTTTCTCATTAGGAATGCAATTGTGTTCACTCATAAGAGACTCAATCTAAATTCTATTGACTTTACTCATCAGGAATGCAATTCAGTTTGGTAATTAAGAACTCTATATATATTCTTTTGAATCTACTCATAACCTTCTGAGATCTCTTGTACAGCCAGCTGCAAGCCAGGTAGAGCTAATTTTTAAAAATTCGCACTCCTTTAATGAGGGCTAACACCTGTGTGTAGCCAACTGTACACTTGAGCTCTCCGCTCTGTCGAAGGAATGGCGCAAGCTGTCCACCGTTTCGAAAAAAAAAAAAATGTCGGGAGAGCGATGCACGGCTTCGTCAAGCTCGTGTTCAAAATAATTTTTTTATCACTACTTCTATTTTGCTTTATATTATATTTCGTGTGGTACAGAGTTAAACAAGATGTCTAGCACACTGTCGACACGGCTTTCAAATCTTTAATTCGATAGAAGCCTTTCAAAATGTGTTGATGTTTCAATGTACAGCTGGTTGTAGCCATGCCTCTCTTCATTAGTTTTGTACGATATTCTGTGAAAACAAGCAAATTGCATTTTCCCCACTCCGTGAAAAACTGTCGGTGGAAAAAGTCCCAACTGTGCTGTCATACATGTTTGAGCGAGAAATGTGTTCATTATCTAACTCAGGATGAAATTATGGATCTGCATGCTCAGTCGTCTTCTGATATTGAGGACTTGTCAGACGGTAATGAAGATTACACGGGTCCTAATGGTACAACTGTACGTGAAACCAGTGAATCAAGCTCCCCCGACTCAAAGAAACCCGATGTTGAGCTCCCAAGCAAGGCGCCAAGAACATCGGGGCGTCATCAGGAGGCTATATGAAAAAAAAAAAAGCCAAAGAAAATATAACGAAAAAAGAATGCAATGAAAGTTACCTAAATTTTGATATATATTTAATTCCTCATTTAGCTATCATCCTACCCGGAAATTGCAAGTCTTTTAGTTGAAGAAAGCTGGACGCAAAAATTCTGCCCTCAGTTACATTTTCTTCACTGAAACCCAGTCTACAGTATACTGTACGTGCCATAACAACCAATAAAATAAAACCGATCTAGCCAAAGTAATTTTTGTTTTACTCTCCTCCGGACCTTAGAGACAACAAATTGCAGCGCTAAACAAATATCTTTCTGCCCAATGTTTTTCGGGTCTCATGAGGTTAAGAATGAAATTGAGTTCGTTTAATTAAGAATGGAAGATGTATTCTTTTGAATTCACTCATTAAGGAGGCAATTGAGTTTGCTCTTTATGAACTCAATATACAGGGTGATACAAGGAGACGCCAGGCTCCTTAAATCGACCGGAAAATTCGGTTTCTTAACCTATCGCGCTACGACTTTGTGTAGCGTTGCCCACAGATGGTGCATTTTTTTTTGTAAAATGTGCAAAGAGCGAACTTACCTGAGGAAAAAGTAAAGAAAGAAAAAGGCTTAGCTCCTATGTAAACGCAGCGACGCCACCGGTCTTCAAACAACACGGCGCCAAGTTCGCACGGGAGCCAAGAGATAGCGCAAGCGGTCGCGACGCCAACTGCCGCCAACGAACGAGCATACGACGCCGAGAGCCGGTGTCTTTTCTTTAGCAGACGATATTTTCGAATCGAAAGCGGCGCGAGCTTTTTTCACATCAGTTGTTGTTTTTGTTTCTGCGACTGTCGCCCCCTGCGGAACGCGCGCCGCTTTTGAGTCGAAAAGATCGTCCGCTAAAGAAAAGACACCGGCTCTCGGCGTCGTATGCTCGTTCGTTGGCGGCAGTTGGCGTCGCGACCGCTTGCGCCATCTCTTGTCTCCCGTGCGAACTTGGCGCCGTGTTGTTTGAAGACCGGTGGCGTCGCTGCGTTTCCATAGGAGCTAAGCCTTTTTCTTTCTTTACTTTTTCCTCAGGTAAGTTCGCTCTTTGCAAATTTTACAAAACAAAATGCACCATCTGTGGGCAACGCTGCACAAAGTCGTAGCGCGATAGGTTAAGAAACCGAATTTTCCGGTCGATTTAAAGAGCCTGGCGTCTCCTTGTATCACCCTGTATATTCTTTTGAATTCACTCATTACGAATGTAATTCAGTTTGCTCATTTAGAACTCAATATTCATTCATTTGAATTTTCTTATTAAGAATGCAATTAAGTTCGCTCATTACGAACTGAAGATATATATATTCCTTTGAATTTACTCATTAGATATGCAAACGAGTTTTATCGTCAAGAACTCATGATCGATCATTTTGAATTTACTTATTACATTTGTAAATGAGTTTTATTATTAAGAGGTCAATATTGATTATTTCAAGTTTACTCATATATCTAATGAGTAAACTTGAAATAAGCTAAAAATATTTAATTACAAAACTCATTTATATATCTAATAAATGAGTTTTGTAATTAATTATTTTGAGCTTAGACACTTGACATGCACTTGAGGTTTATTACTCCACAGACATTTCTTTCTCTCCTCATTAGAGATTCATACGAGCTTTTGTCATTGAGTTGTTTACATCAGCTGGTTTGCGCCCTTTGCTGTTGAGCAACACAGCAAGGGCACAGCTGCAAACAACACAGAGAACAAACAACTCTCAGAATAAAGTGATTTGCTCAAATTCATTTGTGCAAGAAATGGAATCCAAAGCTTTTTACACCTTTGAGAGAATTGCGTGCATTATAATAGCTCTAAGGTCACTGACAAAACACGGAGGAGCTTCACTTGCCTCCCCTCAAGCTTGAGTCTCCCCCTCGAAAACGCTTCAACGTCTCGTGTGCATCAAGCGCAGGGCGCTGTCAAAACACGGTGGAAGGCGTGGAGGGCGTGTTAAAAGCCGAATGTTTGAAAGACACGCCATGCCATTCTCACTCTGTCAGTGACTGTACTGACCTCACTGAGCGTAATATACTAGTCACTTCGTAAAGAAACGAAGCAATATAATATTTTAAAGGGAGCAACTACCTTGCCTCGTTTTGTCCTGAGTGGTGCTATGCAGAGGAGCGATAACAAACCGGCTAAGAATGGGTTTTGCGGATTTAGCGTAGCGACTGCACCAAACGATTATTACTTGTGCCAATGTTTTTTGTTTGTTTTTTCACTGAGGGATAGAGTCCAATAACGTCGAAACACTGTTTATCATTTATCAGACTTCCGAGGAGGGGATAGCATGCTGGACATTTTAATACATGCTCTGGGGATCACCTACCAAACGAATACCTTTTATATGCAGGGTATATAAGGCGGTGGAGTAGTCATAGGAAACGTTATTAGTATGTTGTGAGCGCTTTATGATGTTTATGTTATTTTCCTTTATATGCTTCGTTTCGTTCATGTCCCACGCTTTAAGAAATTATAAGGTAAAAATTCCCCCCACGTTGCAAGATTTTTTTTTTTTAATACAGTTGGAAAATATTTTGTTGGAATACAGTTGCAAACGTTTTAGTGAAACTCAATTGCAAAACTTATATTGTAACACCATTGCCAAATCTTCAATTCAAATGCAATTTTAAACAATTAAATAAAACTCGGTGGCTAATATCCTGTGACGGTTTAATAAGAACTCAAAAGAAAAAAACCTGTTGAGTTTCAATTGACACTCAATGCGGTGTATTGTGTGAATCCTTTACACTTTCAATTGAAACTCGTTTCAGTATTTTTGTAAGGGAATGTTGCAAGTTCAGGCATGGGTTGCTTAGGAGGCTTTGGCTTTTATTGTACCATTGACGTGATGGCTGGCGACAATGTTTGTTTGCTATCCAAGCCACTTCACTTCCGTTCCCTTACAAAAATTCCATTTCGCAACGGCAATTTCTACTGTATGTCACTACCCTTGCAGCTTGTATAAGTCTCGTGTGGCAAAGTGAACTCGAGTGATACTTGGTGTACAGAATTCGAGAACGGCCATTCATTTTTGTCGAATCGAAATATTATATCTTAAGGGATTCACGTCCGAGCTGGTGTCGGGCATTCACTTGCAGAGTGTTATTTTTAGTGCTAGAAAATCCTCAACGCAGACCAGAGTTCACTTGGCTCACGCGGTAAGTGGAATGAACGACTATGCGTCATATTATGCTGTTAACATTGGATGTGCATCCTGTGCGTGGACACCATGCGAGGCGCCAAACCTGCAAAGTCGGGTCACAGAATTTAAGACAGTGGGAAATCAGTCTACATTTAAATGGAATCTAGTATCACTGTTTTAGGGAAGCATCTTTTATAATGCAATACAACTGTTCACTTCGTATCTTTGACGTGCATTGCACAAATAAGCACTAGTATAACACCCGCCAATATACAGTCAACAAAAATGGGCTCTCTGACTCTGCAGTGCAACCTTTCACTGGAGGAGCCACAGACCTTCAACGTGCTCTGTCATCGATGTTATTTGTTGCCCGAGGCTGACCAAAATCTTCATTTCATAGTTTTCAGTGCAACATTTAGAGTTTCTTGCTTTTATAATGTGTTCAGGGTCCTGCACAAGATTGGCGTGAGGCAAACTAGGGTGAGGAGCAGATATGTCTTATTGGAAATTCATATATTCTCGAAATGTACTGATAAACAACATGCTGTTGCCATGTGTGTGGCGGAGTTGGCAACGGGCGCAGCTGCCACGCAAAGGAAAGAGGTTCGAACCCCGCTAGGATCAGTCCTTTCTTAACCAGCACCACCGGGGCGGCCTATGAAGTGTTTGAATTGGATGACGTCATCATAGGGCATTTAGTGTACTCGCTCCTGGATGGTTTTACTCTCTTTTAAGGAAACCCGGTACGGCGTTTGACGAAATAGGTGCGCGGACTCTTTCAGTGATAATCCCGTTCTTGGCGATAATGAACTGGCGAACGCAGGTTGGTGCGATGAAGCAGTCGTGGAACTCGTCGAGAAGCTCAAGGAGTTCTCGTCTCTGCTGTGATGACAGATTTGGGTCGACGTCGCGCTCTGACGGTGTGGTCTTTTCAGGTCCGAGTATATGAGGTGCTTCTGCAAACTGCAAGTTCCTCGGTCCTTAGCTGATGTCTTTGACGTGGGCTATAGCAGTGCCCTTGTTGCTTATTCTGGAAGTTTGTAACGAGAGCCATGCTGCGCGTCGTCATGAAGAATCATAATGCTCCTGACAGCGTTGATTTATTTCCACTAATGAGGTGTTGCCTTCTAGTAGCGCTTCTCCGAAAGGAGCCTCGTTGGTCCCGGCAAGTACAAGGACACTTGACCGAGGCGGCAGACTCATATGATCGGCAAGAACTCGGACCGCGGCTGGCAATGGTTTTCTATCTTCCGGTGATGGAACGAGGTTTCGCAGCGTTAGCTTGTTTTCACCGAGGTCGATGACGGTGCTGTATTCACACAGAACGCCCGTTCCCAGGATAATGTCTCTGGAGCAGTCCTATAGCACTATGAACTTCACCGGACAGGTTTCGATGTGGATATCGACGCGTGCAGTGCACCTCCCGATCGGCGTTTGTAAACGGACACTGAGAGGGTATTTATGCTCGCCGAGTATTTTATTTCAAAGTGACCAATAAGAGCCCAACTTCCCGGAACCCAATTTGCAGCTCAAAATTCGTTTTGTTTCTGCCCAAAAACAGCCGGTCGAGAATTGGCCGGTATTAGTGGCGCTCACTCTTTTTTTCCATGGTAACGTGGCGTTCAAACTCTGTGTATCAAATATATTCAAAGTCGTGTGTCATCTGAGGCACACATTTTGTATTCAAAATAGAAACAAAGATGAACCCCTATTTTCTGGCCTCCAAAAAAACTGCAAATATGTTGATCGAAAAACAAATGTTGCACAGATCACAAGAAGTACATGTTCACGTCATTCTCAGTATAGCGACATACCGCGGGCTGGACGACGCAATGGCGGCGCACTACGGATTAGCGTTGAGACGGACGTGGGGCCGCTACTTCAGAACTATCGTTTGTGGTACCGGCAAATCAATCTTCAAGCGCAAAACATCGACCGGAAGGGATATAAGAGCGAAACAATCGCACGACAAACGGTGCAGGCAACTACGTATTCGTCGTCGTCGGCTTCACACGCGGGAGAAGTGGAGAAAATGAAAAACGCGCTCGGGTGTGGCCACGTGACTTCCGGCCATGAGCTTTCGTACTCGTGATTCGTCCTGCTCCTTATATAGGCTCACCCTTGAGATTGAGAATATATAAGGAAGTGTACTAAATAAACGAGTTAGCTGAGTTTAAGCCGTCGTCCTGTCTATTTTCTGTCCGTCTTCTACGTTTCGATGTTTCTTCTCTACCCCAGTCTCAGGTTAATCCAACCTGGTTAGTATTTTTTTCGGATTTCTCCAACTGTCAGTCTTCTTTTACGTAAGACATTCTACAAAACATACGTAAACTTAGGAGGCCCATACATTTCTGCCATCTGCAACCTGTCTTAACCGCCCCAGCAGTCAAAAACTTTGGCGAGAGATGGAGCTAGCATGCAACAGGTTGTCCCGTCGTCTGATTAATGCTGGAAACTAACATGTACCGGTGTCGATGAGCGCCGTCGCTTCCTGGCAGTCGATGATAACGCGGCGGTTGTTAGTCATGTATACAAATGCGCCGTCGTTAGGTTAGGTTAGGTTGGGTTAGGAGACTTAGAGTTCTTAGAGACTTTTTACTTCGTCTGCCTTCGGCAACGCTACTTCCAGGCAATGCGCACTTAGTTTTCCCAAAGAGACAGACGGGAGAGATTGTCTCGGCAAGAACGGCGGAAGGGCCAAAGCGCAAGTCACTGCGATGGGGATCGGGAGCTTCAGGGTAGTGTCGGAACCGGGGACTGAGGCCACCGAAGATGCTAGCCAATGTCGTGTGGTCGATCTCCGAGACGTGGTCGAAGGTCGTTAGGCGCGAACCCTCGCAGGCCCATACGTCGGTACGGGCACCTCCGGTAGACGTGGTCGGCCTCACCGCGAAGGTAGCAGGGTGGTCGTCGGTCAGTCGTTCGCCGCACGTCCGTCTTCCTCGGTGTACGTTGTTCAGCGCGGACCTACACTGCATGGTTCTTCCTGACTTCTGCAATACTGCAGCGTTGGGATGCACCGTCGGGTTGGCGGCGGGTACTAACGGGCAACCGGTGGTGGTCGCCGTGCCATTGCAGCGTACGTAACCCCTCGGTTAATCAGATGCCGCAGAAGTCTCAGGTTCTAATGCCCATTGAACTTCTTGGCGAACATCCTCGGCAATCAATTTTGAAGCCTGGCGAGGCAGGAAATAGCTCCCTGAGCTCCTCCCGCACAACGTCGTCGACGATGTCTCAGATGCCTGGGTGACTGACGTCGAAGTTGCTGCTGGACGACTCAAGTGTGGAGACACTGGAGAGTCGTTAATAGTGACTGGCTCGGGCCCGGAGGGCACGGTCGATGCTGAAAGCTTCGGTTACGAGCCCTTCGACTGTTGTCGGAGAGTTGCGACCAATGTCCCGAAGATGTCCCTCACGCCCCACATGAGGAACTGCAACAAGGTGTGATGTTGTGTTAGTTGGTTGGTCATGTTGAAATGGCACAGAAGCAAGTCGGTCAGGAAAATCGACGAGGCCTTTTTTTTTTTTTTGCTGGCTATGATGTGGGCACGTGTATAAGCGCTCCGTCCATAGCCCTAGCGAGTGACGAGGTTGATTTTATTAAGAAGTAGGGCAAGTACGTGTAGGCGTGTGTCGGCATGTTGGGGGAGGGGTGTGTTATCGAGATGGTCTTTGTGTCCATCCGGCTATTTTTATGTTTACTTGCTGCACCGTGCGCAAGTAAATTTTTCTTTCAGTTGTAAGTCAGTGCTGAGTCTGAGTTCCTCTTCCACTGGTCCTTTGTGTTTTTTAGAGCGCAGCTCTTAGGCGCCCGTTTCCGGATTGAGCGGCGTCGGCGTCGGCGTCGGCGTCGGCGTAACCGCAAGGTCACGTGACCCTCCCCAAGGTCAAGTGACCCTCCAAGGTCACGTGCCCCAAGGTCACGTGACCCCCCAGGTCACGTGACCCCCCCACGTGACCCCCCTGGTCACGTGACCCCCCCCCCCCCTCCGCGCCTTCCCCCCCTCCTCAAGAGCTGCGCTCTAATTCGGCGTTACAGGGAGTTGTAAACGGCTTTCATTTTTTTTGCTCTGTTTTAATATCATTTTAACATGATCGGTGGCCGTGCGGGCTAGCGCACACCAGCTCGGAGCACGTGGAGCCAACGCTCGCGTTGCAGGACCCAGGGATCCTGAGTTCAATCCCCACCCCAGCCCGTTTTGACCTGGATGAGCATCGTACCGGCGTGCGGTCGTGTATCACTACTGCGTGGTGCACGTTAACAACCCCAGGCTAGTGGTTGTACTGCACTGGCTAAACTGCTCATCTACAGCTGGGAAAAAAAGTCACCCGTTGAGGCAGACTAAGTCCTAAGCTACATAAACATACCCCCACCCCAATTCGGCCATGAGCATTCTCTGTTTTTTTCTATCTGTACCCTTAGGGTTGGTGCGGGGGCTGAAGCGCTAAACGTTCTCCACGAACGCGGTGACGGATTCGTTGTGGCCCTGTATGCTGGCCGAAGCAGGTCTTGGGCTCTCTTTCATCGATGTTGGCTGACGAATGTACGCTTCAGCTCGGTCTTGCAAACTCCCCATGACGTCAAGGAGGATTCGTGATTCTCAAATCAGTGCCTGGTAGTTCCTTCCAGCAAGAAGTACAGGTTCTGCAAGTGATGATCATCTGTTCACCTGTTATGGTGGACGACACGGTTGTATTGGTCAATCCTGTCCTCGACGTCTTCGTAAACCTTGCCAAGGAAGGGTGTCGGAGTGCTACGTGCGACGGGAATGTAAGCAACGGTGGGAGCGACTGAGGTCTGCTGAGACTTGCTGGTCATCGTTGACTTTGTCCGCTTCAGTTTTTTCAGCACTAGATCGACTTCCAGTCCTCCCTGGTTTCGGCGACTGGCTCGTGGTTCAGGATTTTCGCGGTTTACTTGCTGGGCTCACTCTTCTTGTTGGACTCGCTCGTCTTGCGGTTTTTCTGCTGGGCTTGGGATCTGACTTGGTTCACTACACCTGGGGGGTGTACGAAGAAGTGGCATAAGGTTTATCCTGGCCAGTAAAGAATCTGCATTGCCTTAGTGGTGAGCTGTCTGAATAAGCTTTCTTCTTCGGTCTTTTGAGGATTGCCGTGGACGAACTGAACACAAACGGATGTGTGACCACTTTTCTTGCATTGAACTGCAGCACCCGTGCTTTGTGAGAGTGCACGTTTACGTCAGAACAATTTAGAAAGCAGCACGCCATCTATTACGACACAGGAACTGCCAGTTTGAAGGCCGCTATTGAGTGCTCTGCCCAACCAAAGTGAGCATCCGGTCCTTTGGACCAAGAGGCACCACGACTGCATACTTCCAAGCATGACTAACGTAATTTTTGTAGCTAAACTGTGTATCCAAATAGATCGCACGCACTTCACTACAGACCGCCGGAGATTGCGATGGTCAACGGGGGCATAAAAAAAATGAAAGACGTTTCCAAATCTCTGTAATGCGAAACTAGAGCGCAGCTCGTAGGAGGAGAAGGGGAGAAGGGAGGAGGAGAGGGGGTATGCCCCCTCCTCCTCCGTACCCTTCCCTCCTCCTCTCCTCCTTCTCCTACCCTCCTCCAACCAACCTCCTTCCCTCCTTCATTTCTCTCCTTCTCCTCCTCTGCCTCCTCCTCCTTATTTTCTCCTCCGCCTTTTGTCCTCTTCTCCTCCTGCCGGTGAATTTGTTCGTGGGTGACGTGACACGAAGTCGTGACGTCATTTTCCCCGCTATATTCAGCTGGGAAACTGAATTGTGTTGAGGTCACGTGACGTCAATTTCCCCGATAAATTTAGCGATGAATCTTACCTCGCTAAAGTTAGCGGGGAAATTTTCAACAAAACTTAGCGGAAAAATTTTCCCTCTAAGTTTAGCGGCAAAATTACCCCGGTAGCTTTTGCAGGGAAACGTCTCATAATGCAACACGCGCGGTTACGCCGACGCCGACGCCGCTGAACCCGGAAACGGGCGTCTGAGAGATGCGCTCTAAAACGTAGCTTTAAAATTTATCCTAACAATATCCGAATCAATCGGAGGTCCGTAGGGCCGATTCTATCTTTTTTGTGTCAATGTCCCCGCCGATCGCCATCGAAATCCGCACCTAAAGTTACATTCCTCCGCTTTTCCACGTTATACCTGTGAGAATCGGTCCTGCTGTCGCCAAGAGTGGACGCAGGAGTGAGACCCATTTTCGTTTTCTTTTTTTTACGTGTTTTTCTTTGCTCGTGTGCCCCAGTGAATGAGTGAACTGCTGACGGCGCTCGTGCTGGGTTGTGAGACAGTTTGAAAAAAGAAACGATGTGGCTGGTGGCGGGCACGAGCCAGAGGATTTTGGCTGAGGCAGTTCCAAACATGACTGGCTTGTAAATGGGCGTTTTTCTATCTTCTTTCCGCTGAGTCCTCTCCGCCGTATTTCAATTTGCGACCATCAGCGACCATTTGCCGCCTCCGTCTCTGGGTGCCAGCACCATCTCAAGTTAAAGAAAAACCATCTTCGCTACACCTACGTGAGAAGAGCAGGCGGAACTGTTGAAATCGCTTTCGACCTTCTTCAGGTCGCGGCTCTCACATCTGAAATCAACTCGCTCGAATCAACGACACCGAAAAGCGCACCCGACAATGTACGGCCATTCCGGCCCAGCTGCGGCCAGAGGATTGCAGCGGCGCTACCATCTTGCCCGTGACGTCACGTATTTTGTTAGGTCATGTGATGAGTAGTCAGTCACATTTGTGACAATGGCGACGGCCTGGAGAATGGAGGAGGGGGGTCAATTCCGTGTGCAGGCCGGAACATATCGCTCTAGGCACATCTAACCAACACCATCTAGAAAGAAGGCCTCCGCACCGTCATCACAGTCAGATCGATCGAGGCCTGAGATTGGACACGAGTGCTGTGTCAGTGTTCGTCTGCGGCTCATGTCCAATCAGCGCGTCGAAGGTCGGGCTCGGGCCCAATAGCCGAGTTAGCGTGATCCGACTCTGATGACGTTCTATGAAGGGAGAGGAGACCATGTGAAGGCTTTCATTCTTTAATGTGGCGTTGATCTTACTCGCTGGTGTGTCCATTTCTCGTCGTTATTCGTTCAGACAGCAAAGTACCAGAATGATTAACGAGGTAGAGGGGCTCAGAGTAATAAACCGAAATTTCGAAAGTGGACCCCCCCCCCTTCCCCGGTTGCCGCCATGTTGTACGCAAAAGGGACTACTCGTCGCGTGACCTCACAAGAGCCGTGACGTCACCGGTAAGATGGCTGCGCCCAGGGCTGGTCGATGCGAGTTTGTTCGGTGCGCGGTAATCGTGATGTGCCACTGCTTGCCGACGCTTTCGGGCTTCTTCGTGCTCTCTAATGGAGGTATCACGTAGAAATCTGAAGGAATCAGACTTTATACTGATTTTGCGCAAGATCGCCCTGGATAAATAGCACCTGTGAGACAGCATCAATCGTATCGCTGTAGCGGTACTCGGATTCCCCGATGTGTCCGAGGATCGGTAGAACTTTCAGTGCCTTTAGTATGAAACGTACATATTCTCTTACCTTTGAACTTTGAAATGTCTGAGAATTAATGCGAAATGTATGCGGCGCACGCAGGGTCTAGGGGAAGTTGTTAAAGCCCTGTGTAACCGCATAATCAGCGAGGAAGCTCCTGCGACCTTTACGTCTTGTACTAAGCAAAAAATAAATGATGCAACTTTTAGCAAAAACTTTTCGTATTTTTCTAGCTTTGTTTTAACGTTAGAATGTGTGAGAAACAAAGCGAAAGGTATACGTCGCGTGTAGGGCCTAGAGGAAGTTGTTTCAGCCCGCATGACCGCAGCAAATTTTAGCGAGGAAGCTCCTGCAATATTTAACCTTTTGTGCTAATCGACGATTCTACAAATTGACAGTTTCCAGGACTTTGATATAACATGCTTTCAATGGAGTAGCTTGCATTTGATCGCAGTTTTTCTTTTTTAAATGAAAAGCTGGCGTTTGTTTAGGTGACGTGCACGCGAACTCTTACAAAGCGTTCGAACCAATCAGTCGGAAAAAACGTTTACTACTAAAGTTCTTAAAACAGTTCATTTATACCCCTGAACTCAGAACACGGTTAACAGGTCCTCACATTTTTATTGATTCGGGCACAAAAAAACTGCATCCTCCGTTCCTTAGAAATTAATAGGCTCTTGACCTTTCCGATCGGTATCAATAGTCCACAGTAACCTCCATGTGTATGATTAGACTCCTCTTGGATGGTTGTTTAATCCATAATTCTAACAGCTAGAATTTTTACAAAAATGCAGCTCCATGCTTTAAAGGTATGAAGAGAGCACCACATATATCAACAGTTTATTAAATTTAATGTAACATAGAAATAGACGATTAACTGCACATTTTTTCCTTTCGTATGAGTTATTGTAGCCGTACTTTTTTTTAATCAAGAGTGCATTGTCTCAGTCGCTCGATTATTTACTCGTTCTAACTATCTGGACAAGATAACTTGTATTTGTGTTTGTCCCTTGCCCGAAGAAGCACTGTTGTTGCAAAATGTGACTACCATTTTTTTCAGTGTCTTCCGTCGAATTTTTTTCAAAATTGTGGGCTGCCTATACTTGGTTTCACCATAACTTGGCAAAAGGCAACCTCCACAGCCCTTCGGAGCCAATCAGAGAGACGGAGTGAAGGTACTTTGTGTGACAAATTTCTACAGGAGATCATTCTGATGACATGGTGTCACGTGCCTCTCCAACGTGCCTGTTGGCTCAGTGGGACTGTAGCCTTCGCCGTTTGACAAACTGTTGTGTAACGGAGTATAGTGGCTGGGGTGCTAATTACCCGAGGTCTTCGTACTTCGGGAATTTGTTCGAGAAGAATGTTATGTCAGTAGTAACTCTGAACTCGGCTCAGCGCCTATTGAACTCGAATGCGGCACTAGCGTTCGACATGAATTGGGTTCCATTCGCGTGCCTTACTGCGAAAAAAATGGTGTCAGTCAATGTTGCTTGATGCGGTTTTGCAAAGGGTCTAATGCGTCATATGTATACGAAATGTCCTGTTATATAAAAATACATCAACCCCGTGACGACGGAAGGAAGAATCGATGAGACGGGCAGTTCTGGACTGGAGCTGGTTCAAGCAATATCTGGAACCCGAATAAAGCGCTTTCCCCCCAAAGTCTGGCTCCCTGCCTTCCCGGGTCCCACGGCGCCCAAACCACAAGCCGTGACTGGCGCAGTCGACAGCGGGAGTTCAGCTACGGAACCTTGCGGTGAGCGGCCAGCTCCAACACCGCACGGACGTCGCCGAGTTCAAGCAAGCCCGGCTTTTTGCCTGCCATAAGCAGCGGAGCGGTGGGTTCGGCATAACGCACGGACGTTGCCATTACAAGCAATCCCGGATTTTCGCCTACCATATGAGACGGAGCGGCGAGTCCGGAGCACAGCACGGACGGTACTGACATCACGCAAACTCGGCTCTTCGGCGGCCATGCAACCGGGCGCCAGACGAGCGCTTGGTGTGACCAGTGGGATCAACGCTGCATGACACAGCCTCAACGCAAGAACGAGCGGCGGAAAACAAGACTTCCAGTCTTCGACAGAGACAGGAACTACTGCCTGCAAGTGATACAATCCGGACTTCAGTGATGCACGGGCCCTGAGACATTCCTGCTAGGCTTTCTGCTGCCAGTGCCTCCGACTGCCCATCGACGACTAAGCGCTGGTCAACCTGAATTGGTGAGCGCATATGCTTGTCTATTGGGGTTGAATGATCACTCGAGCAATGGCGAAGAACTATGAGTCGGGCAGAGGGGAGGGTAAAATGCCTGATAAACTTAAGGAGCCTGACGACGCATCAGAAGATGAGGGGAGAACTGATTCAGAAGTGATGAACCCTCGGTTGGAAATTGAAAAAATAAAACTCGAACAAATACGGGCACAAATGAGCTCCAAAAATTGCAGAGGGAGAATGGTGGTGGTGCCAACGGGGGGCTGGGATTACAACCAGAATCGGGGGTAGCCTACTATGCGGCACTCTTGAGTAATGTGCTCAGCCGGATGCCCGGGGACATAACCTTAGTGCCTGGCTGGTTCGAGGCGATAGAAGTCATATTTCAATCCTTTCAGGTTCTTGATGAGATAAAACCGGTTCTGATAATGCCGTATATAGCTGACAGGGTCAGGTCAGTGATCATGTGCAGTGGCACGAAGGAACTGCCATCTTACGCTCAGCTAAAAGAACAAATTTTACGTGAGCTAAGATTGTCTCCAAACGAGTATAAACGACTGTTCAATACGGCAGGCAAATTGCGGGAAGAGTCGTGGAGGCAGTTCGCAGGCCAACTTAATAGCTACTTCAGTTATTATGTGAACAGAAGAAAAGTGTATACTTGCGATGACTTGTTGCAACTAGTTGTCGCGGATAGGTTAAAGGAGTCTCTCCCCAATGAAACAAAAGCATATGTTGCCATGAACGAAACGGGGGAGTGGCTGCGTTCCGAGGCTATAGCTAAGCTGGCTGAATGCCATCAGGAGGATAATGCACAGAGAGTCCCAAAACCCTACCACAAGAAAGACGCTACTGGTGACTCTGGTCAGAGCGAGGCTGCGACGCCTCCGAAAGAGAGAGTGCATACCGAGCATGTCGGCGACACTTGACGCTGTTTCGCCTGTGGGAAACCGGGTCACCTGGCAAGAAATTGCCGAGACCAATCCTAAGCTAACGGCACGAGTAAAAAGACCGTTAGACTCGGAATACGCTGAGCAAACATTCGAGGTGCATGATAAACTAGTATCGCTAGCTGAACAGCACGAAGTACTTGACGGAGAACGATTTGTGCAACTCCGCTCAGGAGACAAGTACTTGAATGCCAGGATTGATTCGGGGGCAGACATTACAGTGGTTCGAAGGTCGATGGCCACCATTTTGGATAAGAATCAAAAAGGGAAGGTTCGGTTGAAGGGCGCTTTCGGCCACGAGGTGGAAGCCGATCTCATGCATGTCCCTTTTTGACTTGGTAGCAGTGCGGTTGATACAGGAGCGGATACGTTCCTGCTCTGTGCGGTAACCGAGCAGCTTGCCGGAGAAGTTGACGCACTACTCACGCCTGAGGATTTAGTAGCTTTAAGAGGAGTAGAACAGAAAATGCCCTTGGCAGATAGGTAGATCTTCCTGGTGAAGCTGCAGTATTGAAGGAAGGGTCGGTGATAGAGGCATGTGTGGTGAGCACACAGTCGGAGGGAGAAAACGGAACTGTAGAGTCTGAAGACGCACGAAGTGACTTACACGAAATAGAATCTGAAAGTTGCCTTCAGTTCGGAACAGAGAAGAACGACGAGTCGCTGAAGCCACTGTGGCTACAGGCAGAGCACAAAAAGAGGTCGTACGCCACGCGTTACAATCTCCGTGCGAAAAAGGCCTTCTGTAGGGGCGATTTAGTGCTACTAAAGGACACAAGCGGTAAAAAGATGAACTTTCCTTGGTTGGGACCAGCGAAGATACTAGAAGTTAGGAGAAAGAACTGCTACGTAGTTGAGATGCCTGACGGTGGCCGTAAGTGGATCCACGCCAACAAACGTAGGCCCTATGTGGCACGCGTTGATGCTGTTGGTGTTATCTTTGATGATCCGGACTTTGGTTCGGTGGAAGAACTCCCCACAGACGGGCGGGGAGCAGGTGAACCTGAGTCACAGAAAACCGCGTAGGAAAAAGAGATGTATAGCGTACACAGCAGTTCGTACATGTCTTTTCTAGGCGCCCAGGGAAGTGTGCAAAAGGACTGCACAAGATAAGACTTGTTGATGGTTCACAACAAAAGAAGAGATATGCTTATAGGGTGCCGATAAAAAGGAGAGCGGAAGTAGAAAGGCAGATTGAAGAGCTTCTAGAATGGGGTGACGAGGAGGAACAAGCGTTTCAAAAGGCAAAACGTCTCTTAATGGAGGTTCCGGTTATAAGAGCGCCAGATGCCAACCATCCTTTTGTTCTGTCCACCGACGCATCGGATAGAGCGATAGGGGCATGTCTCGCCCAAAGTGCAGATGATGGGAAAGAGTACCCAGTGGCGTTTCTCAATAAAAAAACTAACTGCTCCCCAAACTCAGTGGGCAGTAATCGAACGTGAAGCTTACGCGGTTGTGTAGGTCTTGGGTCAGTTGGAAACGTGGCTATTTGGGGCGGAGGTCGAAATTCGCACCGACCATAACCCTTTGCAGTATTTGGCGTCAGCAGCACCCACCAAATAGTGCGAGGCTGACTCGTTGGGTGCTTGCGTTGCAAAAACTTAACCGTAATGTACGGTATGTAAAAGGGACAAGAAATATCCCTGCTGATGCGTGGTCAAGGCTGTAGTGGGGTGGAGCATTGTTTTGTGGTTAATGTACTTTAGATGTTCTCTAAGAAGTAAGTTTATCAGTCTGTCTTATGATCATTCACGCTGAATAGACGGCAATGTGCGCGCAGTTCGTTTTTTTTTTTTGTTATAAATATTACGATTGTAAAAGGATACACAAATTATGATTTTCTTTTAATTGGAAAAGAAAAAAAGGGGGAGGGGGGCGTGTCATGCATGCGGCATGCATGAGGCAACGGATTCAGCGCCGTCGCCGACGGGTTATCGGGCTTTGCGATTGTTATATCTTTGTTACCCGTGGTGTGCGCTGATTGGCGCGTCTAGAGAAGGCGACGTGACAACGGAAGCAAGAATCGACGAGGCGGGCAGTTCTGGACTGGAGTTGGTTCAAGCAATATCTGGAACCCGAATAAAGCGCTTTCCCCCCAAAGTCTGGCTCCCTGCCTTCCCGGGTCCCACGGCGCCCAAACTACAAGCCGTGACTAACCCTATTAAACTAGGTGCTCATAGTTGTGCTTGTTTTTGTACTTAACAAGTTACAGCAATAATTATTTCTTACGAGTGTAATATTTATTTCCGGTAGCTGGGCTCGTTTTGTGCTAATTAATGTCAGTGTGCTATGATGTTAATATTATGTGCCTAGTTTTAAGTATCCTCTCTGCAATGCCTACAAAGACCCTTGGAGGGAATAATTAACATTTTCGCATCACTGGAGCTTGTTTTCAGATGAACCACATGTTCAGGAGAGGTGGAAGGAGTGCAGCCCCATTCAACAAGTCTGCCAGTCTGGTATGTCCCATTTATTAATACTGAGGGGTCATAGATGCGAGTGTCCTCAAAAGGTCCTGCGCATGCAGTGAACACAATTCATGGTGTCTAGACTTTGAAGGCGTAAAAGCGTGTTAGAATATAGTGTGTATTTGGTAAATGGATCAAATATGTTTATTTCCACTTGATTATACGATTATTGATTCTTATCAAACAGTTCCTTTACAAGTTCTTTCTGCGACAGTCACGCATGAGGCGTTCAGCCGTAGTACCTGTGCTCCTTTTTGTCGGATGATGCGCCTGGCACGTCGGTGTTAAGTTTGGTCGGGTGGTGAATTTAACTGAGTGATGCTGTCTTCTAATCAAACGTCACGTGCCGCCACTGAAATCTTATGCACTGAAGCTGCAGGGCTGGCTTCTCATCCACAAATTTTCCTGGTAGTTTTCTGCGCCAATGCAGCAAGTTCGGGCATGCATTGCTTACGTGGCTATGCCATATTTGCTGTACTGTTGACTTGAGGGCTGGAAACAATCTTTGTTTGCTATCCAACCACTTCACGTCCATTCCCCAATGGCTATTTCTTCTGCATGCTGCGACCATTGCAACGTGTGTACGTCTCGTGTGGCAAAGTGGAGTCGTGTAATGCTTGGTGTCCCCTTTTGAGAACAACCAACCATCCTATTTCTTCAAGCTACTCAGCGGCATTTTCCCTCAAAGTTGAAAATCGGGTGCTTCGGGGAGTGGACACAGATAATTGATGTCGGCAAACTTTTAGGTATTGCCCTTGGACGACAACTGACATCAAATCAACTCTCCTTGCATTGCTGTTCACTTGCTTTGTCGTGCTTACCTCCCGTCGAGGTGATGGGCATCAGGAGCTTCGGGGTAATGTCGGAACCAGGGACAGAGGCCGCCGAAGATACCCGTCAATATCCCGCGGTCGCTCCTCGAGACGTGGTCGAGGGTTGTTCGGCATGAACCTTCGCAAGCTCATTCATTGGTACGGGCACCTCCGGTAGACACGGTCGGCCCCATGCACGCAGAGTGATTTTCGGTCGGCCATTCGCAACAACTCTGTCTTCCTTGGTGTACTTTGTTCAGCGCGGACCTACAGTGGTTCTTCCTGACGTCGGGAATACTGCGGCGTTGGGATACACCGTCGAGTTGGCGTCGGGTACTAACGCGCAACCGGTGGTGGTCGTCGTGCCATTACAAGGTACGTAACCTTCGGTTAATCAGATGTTGAGAAATTCTGAAGTTCAAATGCCCGTTAAACTTCTTCGCGACCATCCTCGGTAATCAATATTGAAGCCGGACGACTGGCGGCAGGAAATAGCTTCCTGAGTACCTCCCGCACACTGCTTCATTGTGCGAGAGGCCGACTGCCTCGGGAGAACTGTGCGCGCGACTACCGCGCACAGTTCCTCCCGCACACTGCTTCTTCCCAACGTCGGGAATGCTGCGGCGCTGGGGTGTCTCGTTGAAGTGGCATTGAATACTAACGGGCAGCCGGTGGTAGTCGTCGTGCCATTGTGGCGTAAGTCGCCCTCGGTTCACCAGATGCTGCTTTGCTTGCAGAAGTCTCCGGTTGAAATTCCTGTTGAACTTCTTCCCGAACAGTCTCGGCAATCAAAATAAAAGCCGGGCAACTGATGGCAGGAAGTAACTTCCTGATCTCATCCAGTAAACCTCATGGATGATGTCGCGGATGTCTGGGAGGCTGGCGTTGAAGTTGCAGCTGGACGACCCGAGTGTCGAGACGCCGGGGAGCTGTTGATAGTGACGGGCTCGGGAATGCAGTGCACGTTCAATGGTGGAAGCCTCGGTGATGAACCCTTCGACTGTTGTCGGAGGGTTGCGGACCAGGCTGCCGAAGATGTTGTCCCTCACATGAGGGACATGGGATTCTTAGCTTCTTGTCTTGTGTAGCATCAGGTTCGGCGTGGGCGCTCGATCTGGCGCAAAGCATCCTCCACGAAGGCGGTGACGCTTTCGTTGGTGCCGTGTCCTAGACAGAATCAGGTATTTGGCCCTTTCGCGTCGATGTTGGCTGTCGAACGAGCGCTTCAGCTCGAGCTTGCAAACTTCCCATGACGTTAAGGGGGATCCATGGTTCTCGAACCAGTAGCTGGCGGTTCCTTGCATGAATAGTATAGGTTCTGCACGTGCTGGTCGTCTGCCCACCCGTTGTGGCGGGCGACACGGTCATAGTGGTAAATTCAGCCCTCGACGTATTCTTACATTTCGCCGTGAATAGGCGTCGTAGTGCGAGGTCCGGCGGGCATGCAAACGAAGATGACAGCAGACGGGGTCTTCTGCTACGGCTTCGCCATTGCTGGCTTAGTCCGCTTCGGTTTTTCTGGCAGGAGACCGAATTCCGGTGGTCCTTTCTGGTAGCAGTGACTGACTCGGAATTCATGTTCTTTGTGGTCTATTTGCAACACCTGTGCTCCGTGAAAGTGCATGTCTACGCCAGAACAATTTAGGAAGCAGGTCAGGATCATCTAGCACGGCACGCGAACTACCAGCTTCAAGGCAGTTCTTCGGTGCGCCTCACAACCAAAGTAAGCTTTCGGTCATTTGGACGCAGCGTCACCACGATTGCAAATTGCCAAGCGCGACACGCAGTTTCCGTAGCTAAACTGTGTATCTAAATACATTGCACACGCTTGACTGAAGACCTCAGTGATTCGGATGGTCAACGAGAGCACAAAAACGTCACGTTAAAATTGACCCCAGCGATATCCACATCAATCCGAGGTCAGAGTAGCGCAGGGCCGATAGTCTCTTTCGTGGCAATAACCCCGTCGATCACAAGCGAAATGCACACCACTCCTCCGAATTTCCACGCTATATCTGCGTAAGAGACCATGCTAAACTCTGAAGTCGCTTTCGACCGGCTTCACATGACAGCTCCCGCATCGGATATCAACTCGCTGAGCCCAACGTCAACGAACAACGCATCCTACAAGCTCCGGCCAATGCTCTGGCCCAGCTGGACGGGTTACGGTTTGATTGAACATCATTCCTTGGTTACGTCGCAAGATCAATGCTGAAAGAGGCACCTTGATTGGTCAAAATCCCGGTGACTTTTCGAGTTAATTAAGGACGACACAAAAGTGATTTAGAGGTTCCTGTAATTTTGCCGCATAGGGTTGATAGATGCCGAAAAAAAAACGTGCGTTCGAGCTACGCTGAAAAAACAACAATACAGCTTTCTATCTTTACTACAACGCAAAATGCAAGATGTTATTTATGAGATAAATTTAATTCGAGCGATAACATGTCAAAGTAAAAAATCAGGCTGCATGTTAAAGTGAATGCTTGTTTGTTGGTTTGAAAATGTACTGTCGTAATGTAGGTTATGCCTATAGAGAGCTTTTTATTATTATTTTTTCGTTCGTATACATTACCGGGTGCACCCAAATATTTCTACAGATTTCAATAGCATTCAAAATGTGGTTTTCGTTTTAGAACATAGTATTTCAGTGTCTCTATTTCTGATCCAGCAATATTTATTCTTCTATTTGTATTTACACATACTTCTCGTTTTTCGGATGTATTTCTGA
Organism: Ixodes persulcatus; assembly: GCA_013358835.2. Classification (NCBI taxonomy): domain Eukaryota; kingdom Metazoa; phylum Arthropoda; class Arachnida; order Ixodida; family Ixodidae; genus Ixodes; species Ixodes persulcatus. The sequence goes on from JABSTQ010009418.1 coordinate 3,770,358, forward strand.
TACGTATCTCGTTGTATTTTATTTATGTATTTCAGTATTAGTATTTTATCTTGATTTGTCATGCATCCCTTTATATGGATTTCCAAATACCTTTCAGAGTATTTCGGCCCAACCCTGCTTGTTAGGTGATTTAGAATGTAATTGTTAGTTTAATGTTCGACTACTTTAGATCAGATAGAAATGAAGGAAAGAGGTTCTGTGTTTTTATGGAGATATCTATACTGTACTACATTCGTAATTTTTCACTAGCGGAAAAATATTCCACTAAAAACGACTTTCAAAACAGCGCCTTTAAAGATGATAAATAATCTTAGAAAATTCTTTGCCAACGCGACTGACCCTACCATCAATACCACCTGCTGTAGTGGGTCAGACCCATTCAATAAACTCTAGAATCCTTTATAACGCATTCAAATTTCGAATATTATTTTTAGGAGCTCTTTCGGAGAGGGCATATGCGGAGCAGGAACAGGCAATGGAAATAGTGAGTGAAAACCATTATTACAAAGTGTAATCTTCTCCTCTTCTTTCCGGTGTGTTGATAACCACCATTAGGAGGATGGATACTTGGGTATACGCTGTTGTTTTTTTACTATTTTTTAAAGTTTTCTTTTGTCTTTCCAATTATAAAAGTATGATAATAACTATATTTATTTATGTGTCCACAAACAGCTCAGTACCTTTTGCGTGGTATGCAGCAAATGACATCCAACAAGGCAAGGCGAAATAAGACAGTAGGTTTCACTCAAGCCAAAAACGAGCACAGTCGCATAATATCTTACCTTACATTAAAAAAGAGTAATCGTTTATCTAAATTGTTTATCACTATAAGAAAGCATATTTATATCATATTTCAAGTACGCGTGCCCGATAAATATTTTTAGCGAGGAACGCCATTTGTTTTTCGTCCGCGAGTTCCTCCTGAGCCTCTATGAACTATCGACTTTGGACATGAATGCATCAACTTAAAATATAGCCTTATCCTAGAAGCGAGCATCCTCTTTTTTTATACGATCCTAAATCATATTCCCCCAATAAAGAACAAACTTTTTTTTTCCTGGTTAATGGGCTCTAGAGCAGGTTTGGAATGAGTCGTAGCCGCCGTAAGCGCGGAACGTCCACGCGATGAAAATTCTCCCCAGTACTAAACGTATGATGGGTTGCTCCTTTGCTGAGCTCCTTTGTAGCTCCCACGGTTCGTTCCGCGATTGCATGCACTATAGGACTTTAGACGGATCTAGATGAAGAGGAAGAAGAAAATTACTTACTTTCAGATATACACCCCACAATTCAAACATAAAAAAGGAAAACTCTATCGGCAGGATAATTTGCGTTTAACTTTTGACCCTTATTTAAATTACTTGGTGATAGGTCCGTGATTAAATTTTACTTCTTCGCAGTGACATTTTTCCTATTACTTTTAAACGAGTCATTACACTACGCGAAAAAAGATTGAAAAAAATATTTCTTCTCTGAAATAAGATTTACATCACCCTGTCTTTTTTTTAAATATTTTTTTGTAACAAACTGAATTGCACTGCAGCAGAGCTTCTTATTTTTTCTCTCTTGAAGATTAAGCTTCCGTTGCGCCTAGTGCGGAAAGTAAATTAAAATATCCCTCGTGGACTCGGCCCCTTTTTAAATATACGAGCGAATTGGTCTCTCGAAAGCTGCGCTACATTTTACGCTAGCGGCTGCACAGATTAATCACGAAGAAAATAATTAAGCGTGAAGCAAACATGCGGGCTTAAAGAAAGTTAAGACCTTGTTTTCGGTATCGAACAGACTTTCAAGAAAAACTATTTTTTGTTACTACGTGTCCAGGACCGAGATATATAAAAAAAGAAACATGAGCCAAGGATCGTTTAATACGAGCCGGCTCTCTTCCCCCTTCAATTTATTTATTTTAGTACAGTATATTCAATAAAAAAATGCATTCAAGCAAAATTTAAGGATAGTTTTCTTACTATGAATAGCTTTGCATTCTATTAAGTTGCCACAGCGAGGCAACAAGATATATTTAGTTGCGAAAGCGTTGCGAATGCATTTATAAATAGTTTTCTTGAACATTTTCTCGGGAAGATTACAAATATATTGAATTTTTTTTTCGTTGTACTTCGCTGGAAGTCAGGCTTGTACACTATTAATAAGCACGGCATCTCAGTTTAGTGAGGCATGTGAGAGAACGCCAAATTTTAATTACAAGTTATCAAATTTAGAAGGACCATGACACGATTTAATAGCAAAAACCTATATTGTTTATAGTTAAAAATTTATTTATTTATTTTACACCTTAAAGGATTGAAGACGTTACAGAGGGGTGTAATAAGAAAAAAGAAGACGTAAATACCAAAAAACGTAGGCTAATTAAGACACAGTGTTAAAATAAATGTCGAATCGCGTGACCATTTGTCTGACAGAGCGGGATCAGTGATAGAGACGGTGGTTTCAGGAACGCCATTCCATGCGATAATCATACCAGGAAGAATAAGCTAGTAAATGCAATAGTTTTATTGTTTGTGGATATTTTAGTTTTTCGTTACGATTGAGGCGTGAAGATGATTTATACGAATTTGGTTGTACAGCATAGTAAGTGTGAGATGTATTGTTATAAAACCTGTTCTAAGAAACATTTTCAAGCAAAAAAAAAATGCAATTCCTGTGGAATTATTGTTTTACGGTTTCCATAATTGTTTCCGGCCTTCTTTTATATTTATTGCAAATCTTAACGGAAACCGGAAGTCACAGTGGACCCCAATATTTTTACGATGGAACGTTTTCTCTCAAAAATGTTCCGACGCAAGACATGTCGATAGAAAATAGCCTTCGATGGTGTCTGCAGTGAGCCAGAATAGGGACGAGTTGTTAATAATATTTTTGAGAAATAAAAGAACGCAAAAGACGAGGAACCAGATGAAGAAAGGCACAGACACAGCGCTGTATCTGTGTCTTCATTTATCTGTTTCCTCGTCGTTTGCGCTGTTTAGTTCTCAAATATGTCATACCGACTAGCCTAAGGCTCAACTTTATTAATGAAAACCGAGCGATTAACCGGTCCGAGTGCGTACGAAACTAGAAGAGACCAAATGTGCACTTCGTCTTTGCTGATGTAAGAAGAACAATGCAGGACCTCTCAGAAGCTTCGATATTTCTATTCAGAGTATAACATAATATATAAGTTAAATTAGCCATATTATACCTAACAGACGCTTCCGAAACATCGAGGAAATGCAGTTTTGACATTTCTGTTACCCACGAAGCGTCGTGTCGCGAAAGCACAGCAAACTTCTCAGAGCACACTGTCACCAACGCGCGGACGCAAACCCAGCCACGGCGAAGTTCTTTGAATGTGAGGTAGAAGGGAGGTCACTTAGTCGTTGGTCATGACGCCGCCTAGGAGTGAACTTATACCAGTCCAGCACTGGCCGTTTTGAGACAGCATTAAAAGAGTAATTTGGACCCGTACGTTGGTTCATGATCACCTACAAAAAGTATCCAAATAACACACGGATGAGAAACGGTGGACAATACAGGACACTCACAACTAAGATTTAAGAAAAAAATCATTTATATAGCCCCTTAACGGAATGCACGGTCAGCAGCATTGCAGGTTTAACGCCCTGTATCCTCCACCTTCTCTCGTCCTTGCGCATTTTTAGCGCTTTTTTATGTTTTCAAAGATGGGTCTTCAAGAATCATCTCACAGGAATCAGCTCGTGTTTCCTGCGGTACTCTTGAATGTGTATTCCAAAGTGGGGCATATGACAAAAATATATTAGCAGTTCGTTTCAACTAGACTTTTTGTTTTCGTATGCACAAACAAACGGCGTTTTTTTTTCCCCGCGAATCAAACGAAGGGAATTTCCAGGAAAGTTCAGCGAAAGATTGCCGATGAATTTATATCACCTAGAGATCACTTGATGCGTAATTATAATCACCAAGGAGCTTCAGTGGTGCCGCCTCCTGCGCGGCCTTTCTGCCTTCGAGAACGTTTCGGCATTTCGTGCTCCTCGAGCGCTCGTGCGCAGCCGAGGCACGGCCGACACTCCTCTATACTCACAAAGACTGGCAGTTCGACGACAGAGCCATGGAGTTCTCGGTCGCAGATTTGGAGCGCGAGGGTGTGGTAACACAAAGCAGCAAAGAGCCATTTCTCGGGTTACCTGGACGTCAGCGCACAGCTTTTGCAGCGGCGGAAACCTTAAACACACTTGTTCGCTCGGGAGAAGTGTGTTTCGGCGTCTCGCCGCAGGGCAGCGCCAGTCACGTGGCTCTCCTCTCATTCGTTGTCTGCCGATCCACCCTTTTCCTTTCGGCGGCCGCTTCTCGTAGCGATCTGCTAGGCTTTGTCAGTATATAGGAGGCTATGGCGGAAGACGTGGAGCGCGTGGTGGAGGACGGGCGTTCGGGAGAGACACCCTGCCGTTGTCATTCTGTCAGAGACTATAACTGCCCAGTCACCCGGTTTCGTATCCGCGGTAAAAGCTGGTTTGTGCTCGACCTTATATCACAACCTTCAACATGTTCTATTTCTTTATTTCTCATTTTGAACGGCGAGCGCAGTGTATTGTACCCCGTAGTACCGCGCCACGTTCTGCTTTCATTGACCTTTGAGCACGCGCTCGAGATCAGAGACTATACTTCGTCTCATCCTACGATGGACTAAAGGCGGAAGCCACGAGCCGCCAGGTCCAATCACGTTCCACGCTAAACTATGACATGCTTAGCATTGATTAGATTTGGACGAATAATGCTCCGAATCCAAAAACGCTGCGTCATTTTTATAGCTTCGACACTGCAAAGAGCCAGTACGTCGTGGATTTCTTTGCAATGTAAAATTGTTGAGTCACTCATTGCTCGATTCGAACCACTGTCCGCCCATTCCCAACAGTGATCTGAGACGCGGGCACCAAGGCGTGCATCGAAGCGAAATACCACGCAATGTCTAAGTGGCTCGTGATTGGATCTGGCGGTTCGTAGCTTCTGCCTTTAGTCCATCGTAGGGTGAGACGAAGTATAGTTTAATACCTGTGGGCACTTCGATAGCTTGGCGTGCTCTCCTGCGCACAAGGGCTACGACTAAATATATTTTAGCTTTAAGCCTTTGTCAGACTGTGGGTACCACGACCGGGATTTGAATCTGCCAACCATTTTGTATGTAGTGCAAAGATCTAACAGAACTATTGGTTTGCGCACGAGACGCGAGAGTGCATTCTACTAAAGGTGCTGTATCAGTCAACGCGTTAGCGCCATCAGCTTTGACGTCGTTTTTCGTTACTATTAATAAAATGAGTGACAGAAGTGGCTTACCTACGGTTATTAAGATACTTGTACATGTTAATGAAAAAAATGACCAATTACAATTATTTTACCGTAAAAAGTAACCGATTACAATTCCAATTACAACCTTTAAAAGTAATAAAATATTACGCTAAAGTAATCGATTACTTCCCACGTTAGTTCTCATACAACATTTTTTTTTTTTTTTTTTATGGCGGTAGCACATATACACATTTAAATACTTGTTCCGCATTGATACATTTCTTGTTTTGTTGTCCTCTACACCTTGTTCAGTTTCAGTAGCAGTTGTCTCTCGAACTTTGCGTCGGTCATCCGCCAACAAATCTGGGTGTCATGAACGGAGCTCCTAGTTTCAATTGGCACAGTTGATGGAGGGATAATATTCGGGATCTAATATTAGGGACGAAGACATAATTTTGACAAACCCAATGAAACGTACCAAATAAGAACTAAGAATATAGATGTTCGAAAGTGATACCCCCTAAACCAGTCAAAAGCTCGTAGGAGCATGCTCATGAATTTGAATAAAAACTCTTTCCTGTTTCCTGGTTAAAAGCTAGAAGTAGTCCAAAGACATGGACAATAACGAGAAGGTAAACGAACAACAGCGCTGCTGGAAGTATGCCTAAAAAATATAGAAGCCAGTCGAAAACTAGAGCTTGCAACGTAATGCTGCCGTTCGAAAGTTGCTAACCATCCCAAAAATTAAGGCTGTTGTAATTAAACATTGTAAACTTTCAGAATAAAATGATCAACATAACAAAAAAAGCCCGTTACCCTTATGGGCGTCCGCAAGTTGGAGTTGGTCGCCCTTGTGCATGAAAGAATCTTGAATAGTGGCCGACAAAGCAGACATTCGAACGTCTGGTTGATTTTATCTTTCTCGTCCTTAAGTGTAAACATAGGTGCCATCTGAGGCCAGGAAGGATCGAGGCCTCGTTCCTCCATGATGCTATCGCTTCCAATTTATTTACGAACTGGCGAAATCAGAAGAATATTTTTCATTTTTATAACAACGAGAGCACGTCACCTCCGCCGTGTGCAAAAAAGATATTGTTAATTAGATGCGTCAACTTCTTCGAAGAAAAGTGGAAAACAATAGGATAAGAGAGAGAGAGAGAGAGAGAAAGGCAAAAAGAAAATATAAAAAAATGCAGCTGGCCAACATTATTTATACCCGGTTTCACCTTACGTCCGGGCGCAGCGGATGCTACGAGCACTCGAAGCTAATCCAAGGCCATCTGGGCGTCACTTGACCTTGAATAGGGGGCGCAACGAGAGGTGAAAAACGTATCACGGGTTACCTCTGCTGAGCGGTACTGGCTAGGATAGCTTGTAGCGTCCGCTGCGTCCGGACGTAAGGTGAAACGGAGTATAAAAATCTTCTGGGTGGCGAATCTTTTATATAAAAAAAGTAAAGACAGGTTAAGAAAGGTCTACAAGGAAGAGAAGAGAAAGCAAACGCAAGCTTGGAGTGGAAAGGAGGCATCTCCTCTCTGTTTCGTTTTAGGTCATTTTGGCGAAGAGAAAACACGACAACCTTTCTTGCCGGACTCAGGCTGAAGACTGAGGTCTCGTTTATTAACGATAAAATGAAATAAAAGAAAGACGCCTCGGGTACGGAGCGCTCAGGTTACGCGCGAAGTGGGGAACGGATGTTTATCTCTGGCTCCGCGCGAACGGCGGTTCTCGGTCGCTCTCAGGGACCATGGAGCTCGCGAGCGTCGGCGACTCAATCTCCCAAGCTTTCGTCTGCTTCCTCCTCTCCAGCTTGCAGATGTTTGTGGACCGGTTTTGTCCGGAACTGAGTGACTCCAGAAATTCTAACCCCTCTCGCAAAAAAAAAAAAAAAATTAAAAAAATTGCAATGGGTAATTTTGTAATCGATTACAGCAAGAAAGTAATTGAATTACAAGGATCATTACTCGTTAAAGGAAGTAATGGACGCGTTAAAAAATTACAGTAAATTGTAATCGATTGCAAGTAATCCATTACTTGTAACGCGTTACGTATAGGTCTGGCTTGTTAATGATCATATTGTTGTCAAAAAGGAACGAAGACAGAGCGTCTGATCCATTACTTACAATGCATTGTGCTCAAGGTTCGGCCTTTACTAAGGAATTTACATTCGGATTTCGACATATCATCGTGTCCAGTTCGCCGCAATCAGGGAATCGTTGCAACCACTTCAATCCTTTAGTTCTACTGGTATTGCATATATTTCTTTTTGATGGGAGTATTCATCTTCTGAGACGTGGGCATAATGTGTGTTACTGTGTAACCCAAATAATCTCGGATTTGTTTTTTAACTTTTTATGTTTACAAAACACGCTTTAGTCCAATTTTCTTTTTGTTCTTTTTTGTTTTTCGGACTTTGTGGATCGGCATACAAGAGCCTTTTATGTCAAACGGCTCTCTACGCATTGCATATTTTATTTTTTTTAAGATGCATTCGATGACCGTTTGCTTGCGGCAAAAAACTTCGTCCAAGTCTATCTGTTCAATCCTGGGCGAATGGGTCTGCCCTGTTCTCCGTTATGGCTTCCGAACCTCTTTTTCCCGATTAGGGCCGAGACCTGCTCTTGACACCACTGCCGGATTCCCGATCACTTTTTTGAGCGGTCGGCTAGCGATTATTTTCATTCGAGTTGTATTTCTGTGTTTTTTAGTTGTTTTTTGGCTTGTTGTGTTATATCCTGTCAACACATGCTGCCCCCCCCCCCCCCCACCCCTCCCAAATGGTGGTACATGTTGGGAGAAGGAGTCCGCATTGGCTGTTCCCATAACTCGGAAAATGTTTGTTCTTCCAGGAAATGAAGAGTAAAAAGAGGGTGAGATTGGGGTCATCTTAAGCTTATGAATTAAACCTTAACTAAACGAGATTAATAAGACAAGAAAGAAACAACAAACAAGAAAGAAGGCGCCTTTGTTAAAATTTTGTAACGAAAGCTTATCGCTTGTTCACATGAAGCTTTTGCAGAAATGCTGTTGTAAATTCGCTAAGCCATTTATGATCTTCCTTCTGTTCCTGAAAATAAGTTGTTTTTATGGCGTGAGAAATTATAACGTACAGCAATAGCCGATGCAGGCACGTAGCCAGGATTTTGTTTCGGGGGGGGGGGGGGGGGGGGGCCCGCCCATGACAAAATGCTGTATGAGGGGGAGGGGGTAGAGGAGGTCCCAGCAAAATAGAAAATTTCGGGGGGGGGGGGGAAGCCCGGGCCCCATGGCCCCCCCCCCCCCCCCCCCTGGCTGCGTGCCTGAGCCGATGTATAGACGAACACGCATTTCTTACGTCGCCCGCAGTGGTGGCGCTGCTGTTGGTACTGCGCATGCGCAGACGCTTTTCTCTGCGCTAATTTGGTTTCTGCGCACGCGCAATGCCCACGCCTAGTGTGGGCAAACAATGACTTGTTCGTAAACAGCGCGTTGGTGTATCCTTAGGTACTTCTTGGGACGCATAGCATTTTTTTTTTATTTTATATAATACTTTTTTATTTATTAAAATTACAACATTTAATTAGAAGCGCGAGAGGCTAAAATACTATGTAAATTGAAAACAGATAATTAAAGTAATGTTATTTTCTGCTGCACCTCAGAACCGCAATTCGCAGCGCGAGGCTCCTCGATTTGCAAAATAACGGGTGTAATAAATTTCTTGTTCAGTCAATTGAGAGTTTCAAGTTAGGTATCTGTCCGTCTTGCACTATTTTCACTATATTACCGATAGACTTGAAAGGTAAGCTGCTTTAGGTACAGGACAGGTACTGGACGTAACCAACATTTATCTTTGTAAACAACAATGCATAGATGTATCCATTCGTGGGTTATAACGTATAACTACTCTTTCTTACACCATTATACTTTCTCAGTGTGCGGTTCAAAATAATAGGGTGTATTTTTAACTTTTGGTACAGCTAACCGATTATCCTTCTCACAAATAGAAGTGGAAGTTCGTCTCCTTATCGTAGTCGTTGTTCCGTATTTCCAAGGGGGCATGGGCAGACGTTATAAGAACCCATAAGGTATTTCTTTTGGCTGCATTCTTGCACTCAAAGAATGGTACAACCAGCACTTAAAAAAGATAGAATTTGAAAAAAAAAAAAAACGAAAAACATTAATAAATTGACGTTGGCAGATTTACCCCCCTAATCGATCACGGTTTCCTTTCAACCTCTCAGATTCGATACTCAATCCTTACTACCATCGCTAAAAGAAAAAGAAAAAAAGAAGGGAGAAACAATTCTTCAGACGTCTCAAAAACATGTCTCTACCGTTCGAAGAACGTTCTGGAAATCCTTCCATCTTGGTGGATTTTGAGAAATGAATGCGCGATCCCCCAAAATGGTACAAAGTCCTGTGTGTGAATCATATCAGTCTAGAGTGCCGATCGAACATTTAAGTCGAACGCTGTATCCTCCGCCTTCCCATGATTTTAGAACATTTGCCTCTTATGCCCCCCGTGGGCGTTCTGAGCAAAACTCCATAAAAAAATGTTCTGCTGAACACTTCTCTAAGTTGCTATATTTTTAGACGAATTAGACACGGAAATATTACAGTATTAATTAATGCTCGTACCAATCATCAGCTCAGGAACGTAAATTTATATTCCTATGCCTAACATGTCTGTTTGCACTGGGTCAAATGGATCACTTCTGAAAATGCTTTAATGTCAGCTTATTATGTTTGAAGAAGCGTAAGATTTTCTAGGTTCATAATATTGTAAGGCTCATAGCCTTTATAAAACTGTGTGTTTTATTATTTCCATAAATGTTTAGGAACATATCGAATTGGCCACAGTATTAGCCGCTCCAAAGTTACGATTCCTGTGCACGCCGAAGCACTGAGGCCACACAACTTCTACAAGCCCTCATGGTTACAGAATCGATAATATGAGGCGTTTGCAACACCATTACTGTTTGAACACCACTTGGGCCGTCGCAATCAAGCTAAAACGGAATGTCTCGCAGTGTTGACTATATCTCTCATACCAGAACCTTGAGTGGGCATCAGTTGGTCAGTTAATTTGCTTGTCATGCTTGTGGTTTTGGCGTTACCCCGGGGCAGTCTGATGTCTGTTTCTGGTGTTTTTCATATATTTTTAAGGAAGGTTTGGTAACCTTCGGGGAACGGTGGACGATTGAACAAATGTGGGGATGTGGGGAAAAACAAAATGAGGAGCTGTCTTTCGGAAAGGTGTGTGTGATTGTCCGTTTTTTTTTATTTCCTCCCCGTCTCAGGTTTATTATTATGGAGTAATTTTCTGGCCCTATGCGGAGGGCAAGTTCGTCTGCTTCTTGCGCAGGGGGTAGCGGTGACGTCAGAACGCCGAGCCCTGATTGGCTGATCGCGACCCCCTATCTGAGCGTCGTCTGCTCCTTTGCAACTTCGTCTGCTCGCAACGTCGTCTGCGTCTGTCTTACCTTTCCTGCGACTTTCGAAAATGCAGAGGCCAGATTCACGAAACGATCTTGCGCCGAAAATGTGCGTAAGACACAACGTAAGAACAAATTCGTATTCACGAAACGAAATTATCGTAAGTTTTGCGCAGGTTACGACGAAATCCTACGACAGCTCCGAAGCTGTCTACGCACTTTTTACGATCAAATCAGCATGGCCGACAGCGTCGCTCAGTTACTTGGTCGCGACGACCAACGGACGTTTATTTTTGTACGTGCTCTTCTCACGCGTCCCGACTACAAGCAGCAAGAAAAAAGTAAAAAGTACTCGAAATAAGCCACGGCGAACAAGAACGCTGGATCCGCAAACACCCGGGAAATGCTCCAACGGCCACGATTCCACTGACGCCGACCAAGCGAGCTCGGCAGATAGGCCTAGCAGGCACTCCGACTCGGTCGGCGCAGCGGTGCTCCGACGGTCCTTGGCCAAGACCGTCTGCCCACGACCGGCTGGCGTGCTGAATGGAATATGCCCGCGCGACCCTTGTGAACCCTTCCCGTATTATACTTTGATCGCTGACCTCAATTTTAGATTAAGAGGTCAATCTCTTCCTCTTATAATCTCATTGTTTTCCGAGGCAGCGGTGAATCACCGACAGACGCAGGAAAGGTAAAGCAGCCATCGCTTTTACTAGCAGACGTAAAGCAGACGACGTTAACTGCGCCAACATGCCGACGCCGTTAAAGAGTGCGGAGTCTCGCCGCACACGCAAGGAGGGAAAAAGTATTTGGGAGGGAACTTGCGGACACTAACCACCCTCACTCTCGGTTCTTAGCCAACAAACCTCGGCGCCTCGGGACACCTTGCCAGTAAGTCCTTTGACTTCCCTCCTTGATGCGCGTCTGCTAGTTGTTAGACAAAAACAACGTACCGCTCGAGTTATTTCGTCTGCCCTCTCTGAAAGGCGAAGTCGAGCTCGCTCGTTAAGACCCGCACTTCCGAAAGTCGCAGGAGAGATAAGACAGACGCAGACGACGTTGCGAGCAGACGACGTTGCAAAGGAGCAGACGACGCTCAGATAGGGGGTCGCGATCAGCCAATCAGGGCTCGGCGTTCTGACGTCACCGCTACTTCCTTTCTCATGCGCAGAAGACGAAAATGAGCCCACTTGCGAGGCGTATTACTTCTGTATATTGTCTCTATAACTTTCAATCACTATACAACTTCCCAGCGCCTATGACCCAGGTAACAAAGTGCCGAGCTATGCGGAGTGCAAGTTTGTCTGCTTCTTTTGCAGGGGTTGCCATGACGTCAGAAAGCCGAGCTCTGATTGGCTATAATTGAAGAACGGTGGGTAGACCTCAAGGCAGCTTGCTTTGAGGTCTACCCACTATACTTCGATTGGAACCAATCAGAGCTCGGTATTCTGACGTCACCACAACCCCTGCAAAAGAAGCAGACGAACTCGCACGCCACATTGCGCTGTGAACATATGCGCGACGTCTTACACTTTAGAGAAGAGCCACTCCGCATGAGCAAGACACGTTCCGCAAGTCAATAAACAAAGATGGGAGCGGGAAGAAGCCGAGTATTGTAATGGTCTATAGAGAGCAGTGATAGGGAATTGTAGTAGACCGTTTTTCTCCTCCGCTACGGTATCCCTGAAGAAAACGCCGCAGCTGCCATGCGCGCCGCCAGCCTTATCTGCATAGTTCAAGGTCTTGTGGTGGATTACGGAGCGCTATCCGGGTGCTTAGCGGGCTGCGGAAACGGTCTACTACAATTCCCCAATAAGTTTTGTGTGACGCTATAATTTGTCACTGTGCAGGCGCGAAGCGTCTATACTCTCACTTTAAGAGCGACCTCAGCCGACTCGACGACCCGATAGAGCCAACCAAGCAGCTCTAAAAGTTCATCGTCACAACGTTCATTGTCTCTGTAAGATTGCTATCTCCGACTCAAACAATCACGCGCGTTAGGTGCGCCGCATTTTTTTTTTTCCGTGCGTAATTGGCTTAGTCGGAGACACAAGACCCACAAAGACACTAGCCCTGTGACGACGCAATATGGGTGCTGCTTGGTTGGTTCCCTCAGATCGTAGTTTTGGCTGCTGCCGTACTTAAAGTGAAACAGAGTATAGACCTTTGCGAAACTCGCCTTCTGCGCGCTGCCATCTTTGTCTGCTGGACTGTGGAATGCCTTCTGAGCATGCGCTGTTACTCTGCTATGCGTTATAACGGACGCTGCGCATGCGTTCACAGCTGAGTGACTCAGCATTTTTCGCCCGGGTGATGAGCGATACAAAGGTTTATAGGCAATGCTTGACCAGGCATCCACCTTCTGGGTGATGTTAGTCCTTGTCAGCATACTCCGTTGTGCGCATGCGTCTAACGTCCGTGTAAGGGGGAAAAAAAAAAGGCGAGATTTTGTTGGGATGAGTCGTCCGTGAAATACAAATTTTTATTACATGATTGTTACGTGTGGGGGTAATGCATAATCGTGAAAGCTGGAAGCACGATCGCAACTTTTTTACTCATCTTCTTGAACTAACGCGGCAAAAACTCCAAGTGCGAGCGGCAGCACAGTTCTGCTACGGCTACACGCGTTCGCGCAGTAAAGGTGCTTTCCAATTCATGATTTAAGAACTTATAGTTCTCGGTGCAGTCTGCGTCAACTTGAACAGGGTGCAGTGATCAGTAACTATCACTAAATACAAAAGAACAGAGTCGGAGGAAAATGTGCTATCAGTGTACGTTTTTGACGAGTTTTGGGTAGCGGCACGTGAATGGACGTATAAGTAGTGTTATACACGTTCCTGCAAATAAGGGTTGAAAGCTCGTTCCTCGTTCCATCTGAATCTTGGAACGAGTGTCCATTACAAGTTTTATTTGTTCAAAAGAAACCCGTTCCCGTTAAGATTTTTGTTTTTAAAGAATGGAACGTGTTATTACATTAACTTCACATTTGCAAATATTAGAGAAATACTGTGCTGTATAATTAATAAATAGAATAAAGCGAGCAAGTGAAAATATGCAGATTATGATTAAAACGTACAGCGTAAACGGACGAGACAGAAGAGAGAGGACACACAAGTGACTGACTGAAGTGTAATCGTCAAGGCGCAACCCTAAATACGACGACCAAACAAGAAAAGCACATACGCACCCAATGACAAGCACTAGATCCCAGGATCCTGATCGCGACTGCTCTCGTCGGACAAGGTATTCTAACCTTTCATCAGATAGCGAAACAGACGGGGCGCTTACGCAATCTTCCTTTAGACGTACAATGATATGGGCTTTGATAATTTCTCTGGGCAGGGCTTTGCCGCTCTTTTCAATCACTGAACACTTTTTAAAAATCGGCAACACACCCACAGTTACGACAATGAATGCCCCAGTGTCTCGATACCACCGTGTTTACATTATAATAGTGTTCTCTAAACCTATCGTTCATAGATCTGCCCGTTTGACTTAGTACGAATGGAATAAAGAAACTTTTCATGTGCATTCAACAAACCGATTTTGATGCTTCTTATGTAGAAACCAACCCCCCCCCCCCCCCCCCCCGGCTGTAGATTGACACTTCCGCAAAGCTTAGATAACTTTTTAGGGACAAAAAAGACAACAGTAACGTCTACTCGCTTTCTTTAATCCTTGGGACACTCTATGCAAATAGGGCGCCGCAGCAACTTTGTTTATTTTTTCTTTCGGAACGTTTACTGCATCTACACGGCATTTTATTTTAATTTTCTTTAAAAAAGTGCCTACGACCGACGTCAGTAGGTGTTCCGGATACTCCGCTATCCGAATGCATGAAACGTGACCACCAAAGCTAACTTGTGCTCAACGGGAACATGATTTTTTTTTTTTAAAGCGTTCGTGAAGCACAGTTTCACTATGGCACTTTTTACTAATTTAAAATGGGCAGATTGGTAGGATAAAAAATACTTTAGTCCACGGGATTCGTAAGACCAACAAACGCTTTCGGACGATGTGTCGAGTCGCCACGATCACATTTGTTCCATTTCTTTATTTTTTTACTATCTCGTGAATGCTTCCCCGTCTCTTGAAAGCAGAGGTTGATGCAGTCGATAATAAGAATCCTAAATGCCTACAAAATTAGGGCGAAATTACAGATAAAGAGAGAAAAGGAAGGAGGGACGTTTCTTTTCAAGGTAGAGAAGTTAGCTTTTGACATATACCGTGCGGGCATTCTGACAACACAGAGCTACTTGTCCAGTTCTAAGTACAACCAGTCAGCCTGGAACGCCCCTTCCGCGATGTGGGCAAGCGTACCCGACCACACCAGAGACGCTCGCCGCGTCGATAGAGGGCGAGCGCAATGTGTGCACCGAGGGTTGGGTTGCAGGCTGAGACAATTATGGTGAATGAAGGACTAGGCCATTGCTGAGCCAGTGTGTTGTCCCACTCTCCCTGGCGGGTATACGCACCGAGAGAATCCCACGAAGCGGGAAACGGAACCTTCCAGTGCTCTAATGCACTCACCCGCCATACGCATTAGCGCCCACACCGATTATTGATTCTATTGCGGCATTGTTAGCCAAGCAGACGTAAAGGGCTATTGAAAGGGTTTTCCGAAACCGAAAAGGGGGATTGGAAACGCTTTCGCCTGACTGAACTGGAACAGGTGTGCGGAGAATGATATATACCACTGCGCGCGCCTCTTTATTCTTATTTTTTTTTTAATTCAGAAGTTGACGATATTCGAGTGCAATCTCGAGCGAGCAGCATTACTGGTGACTGTCAGGGTGTACCACTGCTAAGTGCTGCTAAAGTGTCGTAGCGAAGATTGGGTAAACTTTCTAGTTTTTGGTGGTCACCCTGATCTATCATTTTAACCGCATGTCATTTTTGATATTGTTAAGGCTGAACTCCATGGGACGAATATGCTGCGAATAACCGACGAATTTTGCCCGGCGGCTTTTGCTCTGCGCGTGGAATCAACACAGTGGCTGCTACATCGCGCGCAAAGCGAGCGTGCCATCGGGCGGCGTTCGCCACTTATCACATAATTCGTTCCATGGAGTTCAGCCTTTAGAGGCGCCGGGCTACTAAAACCCCTTGATAAAGGCTTTTTGTACAAGTACCGCCAACCATTGTTGTGGAAACGCGCGAGACACGTGTCCCGAGCGCGTGCTCCGCCGCCATTCGCTTCCAAGGGCCGCTCATTTCAGTGCTGCGCCGCCATTTGCTTCCAAGGGGCGCTCGAGACACGGGCCACGTGCGCTCGCGCATTTGACGCTACTTGCAAGACAAGCGAAAACATATCGAGGGGCTTTACGGGCTACGCATGCTGACCGCCACAGCTCGCGGCACGAAGTATCCCAGGCTAGCTCCCGCTGGCGCGAGCTTCCTGCGCTCGTGTCGCATGCTGTGCAGGCCGGCTGGCGTAATTCGGCACCTCTAGCAATATGATATTTTTGGAGTAAATGGCTGCAAACCGTTTTGCCGCTTTCATGCAGCACATGGTGAAAATAATTAATTGTATTATGAATGAGAATATCTTTGTTTTGCTTATAAGCAAAACAAAGATATCCTCAAAATGTTTCGTAAAGTCTATTGGAACAAAATGGGTATGATCTATAGATCATACCCATGTTGTCCCAATAGACTTTACGAAACATTTTGATTTCAAGCTGACTTTTCAAGTCAAGTCAATTAAAACCAAGTCGTCTACACTGGATCGGCAGTTTCTTTTCATCTTTACTTTTGGACTTGGTGTAAACGAATCGCGAGAGGTTCTGAGTTATTGAATCCAACAATAAAACAACCAGGTTTGTGAGCGAGCGCACCCTACAGTGTAGAACGAGGTGCATAAGCTGTTTTTAGCTTCAAGAATATCACGAAAATATAAGAATTTTGCATTGGCAACGTTTTTTAAAATGTGTGCCGTATTATCAACCATGTTTTTGTTGCCAAAAGGCCCATCTATATTATTTTTGTTCACTCCGTAATGGCTGGAGTTTGTACCTAATTCCGTATAGACATTTTGATTTTATGTTCGATGTAAACACCTCTGATGAAGACCAGATCTTACAACTTCTATATTCGCTGAGAGCTAAAGAAATGCAGGGCGTGGCTTATTTCGTCCGCGCATCTTGCTTAGTGATTCGTACATGGGCGTTCTTATCGGCGAACGCTGCAATCTCATTGGCTGTGGAGCGATAATAAGATGCATGTGACTGGCCACGCCCTGCGTTGGTGACCCTACCTTCCGCAACCCAGTGGAGCGTCGTATCTGCTGAGCCTACTAAACATTCCGTTAATCTCAGAGATATATTACTTCGTTGTTTAATCACCCCTGTTGATGTTTACTGAAAGCCTTCGCCTTAGTTTTTTATCCTGGCAACTGTAATCTCACAGGAACATTGCAATGATGCAGTACATGCCACGTACTTTATCGCTGGACCCAGCACGAGCGAACTTCAGATTCCACTGTTTTAATGTTTTTTTTTGCCTTGAAAGTTTTAACGTTGGAGTCTGGAGACGCCTGATAATACTCTTCTGCGGTACTAGGAGACAAGACAATTTATACGCGAATTCTACCGGAAGTGTCGAAGAACGGATCGCTCCTCTCGTAGATCTCCGATATCTTTTAGTAGCTGTAGAATTAATATATATATATATATATATATATATATATATATATATATTATTGCCCGAACGAAACCTGCGCAAACACAAGTTACACAGCCCGACATTCTTAGCGCGATCACGACTTCGGTGTCTTTTCGCAATTTACTTTGAAAGGATACCGGCGGGCTGAAAATTTACCACTCAGGTTATCGCCTTAACTGGGCACTTTCCACCGCAATAGTATTTTTTACGAAAATCGTCCAATACCGAGAGAAAAAAAAAACAGAAAAATTAAACGGTAATTGCTTGTTCGTGCTAACAGTGTCGCGGTGTG
Source organism: Ixodes persulcatus (assembly GCA_013358835.2). Taxonomy (NCBI): domain Eukaryota; kingdom Metazoa; phylum Arthropoda; class Arachnida; order Ixodida; family Ixodidae; genus Ixodes; species Ixodes persulcatus. Next base: position 3,787,992 of record JABSTQ010009418.1, read on the forward strand.
TACACTCCCACGAGTCGCGTGACAGTATCCGTCAGAAGCGCAGGGTGTGGGGTGACATCCAGTGCTTGCTTATCGTTTGCACACAAATCGAGCAAATCAATTTCAGGGCATTAGACAATACAACATCCAAAACCACTGCGTCATATATTTTATCTTTCCTCGGGCCATTCAAGAATGAATTGATTTAACAAAAATATTTTCACTCTAGCAACTTTTGACACTTTTGTCAAGTTGCACGTTAGCTAGCTTTCTTCTGGTTTGTCGCGGCATTTCTCATTTACTCAGAGATTAAAGTGCACCCCGCCGGCTTCGTGAAAAATTCATCAGATAACCTTTTAGCATCTGCCACACCTCACACTGAGCGAAGAATGCAAGATCATTTTCTACAATCCCATGACTCCTGTAAAACCTCGTTGTTTTATAGGTCCGCTCTTTTCCTAATTGATCCTACATTTTCGGCTACCTCTGACGGATAGCAACTTGCCCCGTAAAAGAAAGCTATCCCCCATCTTTCTGTTTTTTTTTTTTTTGTTCTGAATTTCAAAACACGAAAAGTAAGAAGATGGTGAGATGAACCGCAATGAAATACGAGTATAAATGTAGACGTTCCTGTCTTTTAGAGTGGTGTACGCAAACTAGTGCTGAAAGAGTCGTACCCTTTGAACATTAAAACAGAAAAGCGACTAACAGGTCCAACGCATTCCTGTGTGGATGAGTTATAATAAAGCTATAAAGCAAGAGGCTGGGAACTGTGAGCAGAAGACAGGTTCTTCCTGTCCTCAATTTAATTTATTAATTGGGAAGCCGTGATTTTTTTGTTTGACCTTGTTTGCCTCAATATATAATAATAATAATAATAATAATAATAATAATAATTAATAATAATAATAATAATAATAATAATAATAATAATAATAATAATAATAATAATAATAATAATAATAATAATAATAATTTAATAATAATAATAATAATTTATTCTGCTTCTTCTTTCATCAGCACGTAAGAGGCGGGTCAGTCGAAGCCAGGGTCGGCTTGTGCGACTAAACCCCGTAGTGATGAGACTGATTGTTCTCAGGCGCGAATACAAGACAGCTATACACAATTTAAAGTTGTTTCACGGGTTACACACACAACTAAAAGAGTACTTGGGCTTATATAGAACATCAAGTGCACTACGACGCATATAGACGTATATGCCTGGATCTACACATAAATATACACTTAAATACATATATACACCTAAACATCATGCGGACGTATAGGCCGGTGCTCGAACAGGAATAATAATAATAATAGTAATAATAATATTAATATTAATATTAATATTAATATTAATAATAATACTTTTTATTTTTGCATCTGTTCAGGTTACAGACGCCGGAGCCACGGACAAAAAGTCAACGCGTGTTGACTTGACGAGGTACGTTCCCCATGTAATTTGGCAGACAGTTGCGGGGGTACAAAAATTACTGCAGAGATCAGGCGTGGCCAAGCTGCGGCTCGCGAGCCGCATGCGGCTCTTCGCGAGTTAAAGTGCAGCTCGCGGCTCCCTCCCCTCCCCTCCCCTCCCTTTCCCTCAGAAACAGACACACTCTCCCGCTTCCCTCCCGGTCACACGAGCACTTCCCCGAAAAAAGAAATGAAATGTGTTTTAAATCGAAAGACACGTTGCGGTTTTGTAGTCGTGTGCTACCTTACGTACCGTTGGATTGCTTTTGACTCGGATAGATTGAAAGTAGTTCGAGTCTCGTTTATTGCTTTAAGCTTAAACAAAAGTGTGCCCCCCCCCCCTCCTGCGGCTCTTGGAAGTTTCGTGGTTTTATTTTCGGCTCTTAGGCCGGGTCAGCCTGGCCACCCTTGGCAGAGATCATAGCAACAGGAAACAAGTAAAATAAATACATAAAAGAGCTAGGTTTTTCAGGTTTACACAAAAATTCTATACAAAAAGTAAGTACAATGATTTAAGGTTTATATTATAAATGTCCACGTCATGTACATGATATTTGTTGAGTAATTAGGGTAGATTATGTTTTAAAGATTGGTAACTGTAGTTTGTACGAAACGGAAACACTTTCCATTCCTCGGAGCAGCGGGTGTGGATGGCGGGCATGTTTTTTACCAATCCTGATGTTTGTTTTAGAAAACTAATAAATTCAGGGGAAGAAAAACGAAATGACCGAGTCAGAAGGTACTCATCAAATCTATATATATTTATAATTTTATATCGTGAAAATGGGGCTTCTGTGTGGGCTAAGAAATGAACGTTTAAAACAAAGCGCAAAACGCTTTATTGTAGTAATAATATTTTGTTCAGATTTGTCCCTGTGGTCGTTCCCCAAACGAGATGACAATAAGCTATTTGGGATTTAAATAACGCATGATATATTTGTAGTTTTATTTTTTTTCGGGGAGAATGGCTCTACAACGTGCAAGTATACCAACAATTCTGCATAATTTATTGACGACCTAGTTTACGTGTTTATCCCATTGTAAGTTTTCTGAAAATATAATTTCTAATGTTTTATGTTTTTTCACTAATTCAATCGGATTGGAATGAAAATGGAGAGTTTCATTTATATTTACGTGTTTACTGAACAATTTGAATAAAATTGCCTTGGTTGTTGTTTCATTAATATACAAGCCACTTGTTTGCGACCACAGACAAAATCTAGACAATATAAACTTTGCTTTCGTTACTAGGTGATCCCGTTTCGCGTCACTGAGCAACAGACTGGTGTCGTCTGCATACAAGACAAAAAGGACATCTTCAGAAATATTCACAAGATCATTGATATAAATATTAAAGAGCAATGGACTCAAAATGCTACCTTGTGGCACGCCGTACTTTATCTGTAACAGTGATGAGAAATGACCGTCGATTACTACAGATTGCCTACGTTCATTTAAGTATGAGGATAAAAGTGAAAGTGATGTACCACGTATACCATCTTGTCAATAAGTACGTTATGATTGAGACAATCAAAAGCTTTACTGAAATCAATAAAAATGCCAAGTGTCAAGAGTTTGCTTTCTATATTTTGTAGTATGATCTCTTTTTGTAAAAGAAGTGCGGATTCAATAGATTTTCCTTTTCGTTTCCTTTCATTTCCTTCTGACCTGAGTGCAGCACACAAATTGGCAGATCAGCCCGAGGGCGAGTAGTTCGGCAGTATTTGATGACCGAGCTTCAAAGAAGGCATCTGAACTTTCAGACTTTCAGACCAGAAAGTAATTGTATCGCGGTTACCGGAAATATTGTCAGGATCTCCGATTCCCGCAAAGCATACAAGATAACCAACTTCAAAGAAGTGCCATTTTCAGTCGAGTGAAAAAACATTGTGGGCTTAGGTTTAGGCTTAGGCCCCTCGGAAGTTCTGCTGCCAAGACCAAGATTAAAACAAGAAATATTCCTTTGAAAACATTTCCAAAATACGGAATAATTTGTCGCCGCGAATGGGAGATACAACTTTTGCATTAGTCACTACCTTTTCCAATGCAGACTTACTGGTGAGAAATATTCCAGAACCATTTAGAAGATAACATATACATAAAAGAAGGAATACGGTTAATTTGCTAGTCTTTGGTATCTAGGGGGGGGGGGGAGGACTAAAAGTCTAAAAAAGGGATGTTTAATGGTAGAAAAGTTCATGCACCTCTTACGTGCTTAAGAATTCAACACGTTTGTCACAATGCCATGAATGCCACTGCTCTACCTTACCCTAAAATCGATAAGACACATTCGTTGGCAATTCTGCACTCCTCAAAGTAGAGAGTTATGGTGGTATTGCCACAGATATAAAGGATGTTTGTGTCACATGCCTTCAGTCTCCTGGCAAACCTAACCCAATTGACGCTGATCACTGATAGCATAAAATGGACCAGGAGTAAATCTCCAACTGGGACACCCCGTAGACTCATACGTTCGGTGACTCAACTGTTAAAAAATAAAGACATATGTAATATTTTAATTTAAAAAATCTGACGACGGTGTACAAAAAAAAAAAGAGGAATTCAAGCCAGCTGAAATAACGCCGCAAGTTGAACCAGAATGTGTTCCCCTTCCTAACCAAGGTAAAATAAGTGATTGTTGGTCTGTTACATAGCAGCCGGAAGTAATCGAAACACCATGTATAATCAATGACTTTTAGAGCGCAGCTCTTAGGCGCCCGTTTCCGGGTTGAGCGGCGTCACCGTCGCTTTCGCCGTTGTCGTCGCCGTCGCCGTCGGCGTAACAGCGCGTAGCATTATGGGACATCTCCCATCATTACGTCACACGTGACGACATGTGTGACGTCACGAGGGTTATTCTCATGACTCATGAGGGTTACGAGGGTTGCCCTCACGAGGGCTACAGGGTCACCCTCACGAGGGCTACAGGGTCACCCTCACGAGGGTTACACTCACGAGGGTCACGAGGGTTACCCTCACGAGAGTTACGGGGGTTATCGTCACGAGGGTAACGTCACGACGTTACCCTCGTGACGTCACACGTGACGTCACGTGTGAAGTTATTATACAAAACTTAAGACGTATGAAAACACTTGTGATGTCACGTGAGTCCCACACACATCTAACATTGCCAATAATCCCGCTAAATTTAGCGGGGAAATGTTTTCGCTAAATTTGTCGGGAAAATATTCCCGCTAAATTTACACCCATGACGTCACGTGGGGCAACACGTGTGACGTCGCACGTGACATCACGTGTGACGTCACGAGGGTAAACTTTCCCCGCTAAATTTAGCAGGGAAGAAAGAGGGGCATACCCTCCCCTCCGTATCCTCCCCTCTTCCTTCTTCTAAAGAGCTGCGCTCTAATTCGGCGTTACAAAAATTGTGAAAGTTTCACATTTTGCAGAGCAATCTTTTTAACCGCTTGAGAAGTCTTAGATAACGATCAGGCGAGTCATTTTGTTACCGTTGAAAGCAATCTAAATAGTGTGGGAAAGATCAGGCGAAGCAGGCTAGCACAGAGAGACAATCAATCTTGATTTCCGTTGTCCAGCTGGCTCCAGCGTGAGGTAGCGAGCGATTCCGTTCGCTTTACCAGTACGATGATGGTGATCACAGCTATAAGCGAGAGGATTGGCGGCGACAATAATGTTGATTAGGTCCCCACAACACTTATAACCGTTGTTGTTTTACACACTTCCTCATTTTTTTATTTCTGCTTTAAGCCTCAACTATCACCACCGTGACAAAGAGGGAAAATGAGGTCACAGATTACAAAATCTGATTAGTAAGAAAGAGCAGGGAACAAAATTCAAATAGCATGGAGCCAACCAACATTTATAGAAAAGACGACCCATGTTGCTTGTTGGCTTTTTTGTCACGCTCCTTCAACAACCCTCTCTCCCGAAAATTTCAACGCAAGATCGATATCTAGGAATGCGATCTATGTGATTTGTCACCGCAGAAATTAGATTTTAGGAAGTTATGGCGTGTCCGGCCGCTTCATCAATTCTCTCGTCTAAAGCGGAAATAGCTTCACTGAGGCCTGACCTTGCAAATAGTTTAGTTTAATGCCCCTTTGAGATCCTTGTATCTATTTTTACCCTTGTTGTGCCATCAAGATTACAGACTTCACGCAAAGATAGCTTCTTAGCTCCTTTTCAAACAGGGCACCGTCACCAGGATGTTTGGCAACCTTTAAATATTGCCGCGAGACACAGAAATCTTAGGTGTTGCAAACTCCCTGCATGTCTGTTTTTTTCGCAGTGTATACCCCATGCACATATCACTCTTACGTAATGAAGAAAAAACTTAACATTTGCGTGCAACAAGAAACGAGAAACAATTAAAAAAATTAGGTCAGCCTTTTTTATTTGCGAAATGTCTATGCATTCTTTCTTTTATATTTATTTGTTTACATTCCCTGACGTTCATCTCAGTACCATTTGCAAATTTACAAATGCAATGGTGTGTAGAATTATTAAACCACAAGTAGGTTCACTTGGCCTTTTTGTACTTTGTGGCGTGGATTTGTTTTTGAGATATTTCACAAAATGACTGAAAAGACATATGTTTAAAGCTGCAAATATCTTGGTCGAGATTTTCACCCAAGAACAAACCTCTATTGCAGGATTGCATTTAAAGCGAGAATATCTTAGCCTACCTGGCTGTCAACCTGTAATTGTGCGTGGAATAACCTATGTTGCCTTTATAGCTGGGACGAAAGAAATGTGAGATTTGGGTTGTTACTTCTTTAAAACTTTTAGCTAAAGACAGCGCCATAAATACGTTTCTACAAGAAGTCATCGGAACCTGGCTGTTACTTTTATTGTTGAGTAATCTAAAAATCCGATCGATTGCTTTTTGGTCGGGAGTATTTATGATTGAGGAAATAAGGAAAAATGACTGGAAATAAGTATAATAGTGCCAATAATGCTACGACTTTTTTCTAGAAGGTATGGATATGTTAGGGCCGAGTAAATGGAATCTTCACTAAAGTAGCGCACCCTGCAAGGTTGGTATTCCTAGGTGTATCTTGGTTATCATAAGTGTCTATATACAAACTTACAAACAGGCGTTTTGGACAGGCTTAGGTGAATATGAGTACGTGCAGCATCATGTCTATACGCAGATTTTGTGAACTTGCAAGTTCACAAAATCTGCGTACCCTTACGAAAATCATTCCTACATGTACTAATGATTGTCCCCAAATAGAGGCATGAAGTGAAATTAATCCTCCCATATTTCAATATTTAGTACTACATGTCTACCATTCCACACACATAGGTGACCCAAAACATCAACCTGTGTAGTCGTGTGTTCACGACACGTTTTAGAACATAATTTCGCATACATCATAAGTGAATAAGCTCCTCTATAAGAGCTCCTATATACAGTTACAGGAGTTGTTACTTCAAGCTCACGCCGAGCGGTTTCTTACCTAGTACCGTGACCGAATATTTAAGCTAAAACAGTTCCTAGTTAATTCAGATCGAAATACAGGGTAGCTTATCAGGCCTTATAACTGGACCATGGTAATGGTTTGATAAAACCACGTCTATTCTTGAGTGCCGGTCTGTTTTGTCATCAATTTAGCACATCATTTCGTCAACTTTCTATTGTCACCTTCGACAGTGGACTAAGTTATGTGGCAGTTTAGGCTTCCCCGCACAAATTTTCCTTTTCCCTGTATTTGTTGCCATAACAGATGCTAAGTAGCCCGCTAGTTTAAGGAATCACATTGCTAGCAAATGTACTCTTTAAGATGTCCCGGAGTTTCGATCGAGCAACTCGAGCTCGGTAGTTAACATAGGGATAAATTACGCGTTTTCGAAGGTGGTTATTACTTTTTAGCCCATTACGTTGTAATTGAGTGCAATGACTTCAAGACATCCGGATTTTAGAGGGTCTCTCCAAGAAGTGACGTAATGGCCTTTTACTTTACGTCTGATATAGGAAGCATTGATCGGTGCGCGGATGCCTAACTGCATCGTAAACTGCCCATTATTTTTTTTTTCGAACGGCCAAAGTTCTTTGCATGCTATTATTTTAGTTGGATGCCAGTTCATGTAATACTAAATATATTGCCAGATGAACTTGAAGGAAGGAATAGAGAGAGAGAGAGAGAGAGAAATAGAGAAAAGGAATACACACCGCTTGTCTAACAACTGTTTAATAAGATCATCTTTTTGTTCATCTACATTGCATTTCTTTTTCTTTTTTATATACATCTACATTACATTTAATTTATTTGAGGGACGTCTTCCTCCTCTGCTACTGTTAAACCGAGCCATCTTTCTCGTCTTTCCTTTGTCCGTCATGGTTGCGGCCCCTCTAAGATCGACAACTTCCTTGTGGTTTAGCGAGATGGAAAGCACGCTCACACAATTGTCCGCCTTTGCGTCAATAGTAATGGCTTCCAGGATTTTAGAGCAAACTTGTTGCGGTTTCTTGCCTGGATATTTGGGCTAGAAAACTGGTGCACACTGACACACACGACGATGGGCGGGTAGCTGCTCTGCTGCTGTGATGGCCTTCATTGAAGCTGCATGTTCGCTCGTCCGGTCATAGATACACATTCCGGTCTGCCCAATGTAACATTGACCGCATGACAGTGGGAGTTTGTAGACAACCTCCTCACATTTGGTGTACTTGGTCTTGTGGGATACTTTGCGATTTGTTTTTTACTAGTTGACGTCCCTGTTTACCTTCCGGCACATAGAATATGCATTGTTGGGTGCAGAGCATATCACCCGGAAGCCCTGCCGGCCAGAAATATTTTTCAATCGATGAGTGAGCCCCTGTATATAGGGCGCTACCAGATCAAATGACGTTCACAGTGGATATAGGCGCCTCCAATCAAATGACGTTCACAAGATAGAGAACAAAGAGCATTGGGACACAACATTTCTCCCAACATGGAAACACCATCTGGCAAGAAGAGAAAAGGCAAGGCCAAACAACTCCCTACTTATAGTCATCGGGGATGTCAGCTTGTCAGCACAAACAAACCATATTCTTGAACAAGGACAACAGCTTGCACAATCCCTTGCGAGCCTACGGAGCAAAGCACACGTAAAAATGAGTTTTACTTTGACGGTGCAAGAATTGCGTAGCAAAGACCTAAAGCTTTTTATCTCAAACATAGAAGTTGGGTTCGTGACCCTTGATACCGGGAAGTATGCAAAAAAAACTAACCAAGCCTTGAATAAGTCTTATTCCAGCTAAAGAAAAACGAATGAAATCCTCAAAAAAAGTCACCCTGGAAATATTGGACAAGAATCTTCTAACCAGTCTTGACACAAAAGTTAAGAGATCAAAGAAAAGCAAAACAGAGGTTTTTTTGTTTGTTGTTGCAAAAATGCACAAAGTAGGTGTTCTGCTTTACGCCACAGTTTCGGAAAGGAACACCTGTCAAGCCCATGTGTCGACCGTTTTAGCTAGAACATCTGACTAATGTTCACGTACATGACCCATTCAAGATTTATAACTTTGGTTTGTGATTGCTTTTCTTCTATATAAAATATGTGGCATCGCTTCAGGGTTTTCTATCGACATAAGGACATGTATTATTCCATCCCACATACGAACCTCCTAAAGATTCTTCAAAACATAATTGAAGAACAAGGCACCCTAACCTTTCAAAACGAGACCGGCATCATCACTGACAGCTTCTTAGAACATTCAAGTGTCTGCCTGATGCGACGGTAGTGACACATAAAAACCAAGAGCATATACAAAAAAGTGATATCTGCATAGGATCCCGGGTAGCTCAATACATAAGGGATCTGTAGCTCGCAGCATGCGGATTTGCCATCAAAGACCGTTTAAAAGTTCCCAGAGTTGAGGCCATTTTCAGATATCTGGACGAGTTTCTAATATTGTGTAACGCGGGGATAAATGATCCAATCAACGGGTGCAAAGAATTAGTCATGCAATCTTTCAAACAAAGCTGCTGGGATCTTGCCTCCACTCATGAACTCCCCAAGAAAAAAATGAATTAAATTCCAGGATCTATCCTTAGAGTTCACACCAGGGCACGTAAGCTGGAGATATCAGACGAGCGTCCTGCAAAGTATTAATTCATGTTGGGTCCGAACATTCATAGAATGTCAAACGAGGATTTGCCACCACAGCACTCCCTGTTGTGTATCTTGTGAACGTCATTTGATTGGTAGCGCCCTATATCCGCAGGCTCACTCACCGATTGAAATCGATTTCTGGCCGGCAGGGCGTTAAGGTGATATGCTCTGCACCAAACAAGGCCAATTCCAATGTGCCGGAAAGTAAACAGAGATGTCAACGAGGAAGGAACAAACTGCGACACATCCCACAAGACCAAGTACACCAAATGTTAGAAGGACGTTGTATAACAAATCCCACTGTCAGGTGGTCAAGGTTACACTGGACAAACATGAAGGTGCATCAATGACCGGATAAGAGAACCTGCAGCTTCAGTGAAGGCCATTACAGCAGCTGGGCACCTACCCACCCATTTTTGTGTGTGTCAGTGTGCGAGAGAGTTTTCTAGCCTAAACATCCAAGCAAGAAACCGCAACAAGTTTGCGCGATAAATCCTGGAAGCCTTTGCTATTGAAGCAAGGGCGGACAATTGTGTGAGTGCGCCTTTCATGGCGCTACACCACAGAGAAGTTGTCTATCTTAGAGGGCCGCACCCATGGCGGACAAATAAAGACGAGGAAAATGGCTCGGATATAAGAGTAGAAAATGAGGAGGACGTACCTCAATTAAATTAAATGTAAAATAGAAGTAGATAACAAAAAAAGCAAGTCAAACGCACTATAGTTGAACAAAAAGTTGATCTCATTAAGTAGTTGCTTGTCTAGCGGTGTGTATGCCTTTTCTATCTCTCTCTCTCTAAGCCTCTTTTCAAGTTAACCTAGCACTATATATATATAGCATGGAGCGAACTAGCTCAGTTTCAAGCCGTCACACGTTCAGGTACACTAATGTTCCCTGAAATGTGATGGAGATTGAATATCTCCGAGGCGTTATTAAATATACACTTCCAACAGCTTTGCGCTGGTGTTTTTGTTGTGGTCATTCGGAAAAAAGAATTTTGATTACTATAAAACTTTACAGGTGATCTTTTAAAACTGAAACCGTTTGTTACAGAGTAACGTGTTACAAGTGTCAGTGTCGCAGTAATATTTAAAGTGAAAGGAAATTAACACATTGTTGTTAATCAGTTTTAAAATCAAGCTACAAAATTATGTGCGTAAAACCAATTTATGAATGCACAAAATACGTGGACTATGTAGTGGACGTTAAGAGATCGAGAGAGGCTAAGCTAGAATTATTGAGCAGTTTTAAAGAGCAGCCTAAAAAAGCTATCAACTCAAGTAGCACAGGACACAAAAAATATGTTATAAACTAACGCGAACAAATGCAAATCTATGAGAGTGTCACGTGTTCAATGTTTTTGTTTTTGTGTATCATCTTAACGACATACCTCTCGCTTTGGTGTCTATCTATAAATATATTGATCTCGCTTTGGTGTCTTTCTATAAATATCTTGGTGCTCATCTAACCTTTCTTGGAAAGTTCATGTCGAATATGTGGTTAACAGTGCTTACCATATGTCAGAATACTTGAAAATAAACTTATTTTTACACTGAAACAAATCTTGCACAAAACGGTTTCGCGTCCAAAATTATAATATGCTGCTATCATGTGGCACCCCAGTTTTTCATCCCTAATCACTCCAATATAATCAATCACAAATTGCTCAGCCCTTTATATTCCAAACAACTTTCACCGTACTCCAGTGTTCCTACTGCGAAAAAACATTTTTATCCTGTACTTGATATAAAATTCCTCGTTCTGTTTACTTTTCATAAAGTCTTTCACCAGAACACTGTACTTGGTCATAAATAATTAATTATTATTCTGCATCTCCTCTCGCTTTTATCATAGTCATAAGTTCGATACAGGCAATTTTAAAAATGCCAGCTTTTCAGCCGTTTCTTTTCCTTAAACGTCCAAAGATTGGAACCACCTTCCAGCTGCGAACGCTAGAATCTCAAACATTGTACAGTTTCAAAATTATCTAATACGTTCACGTTATAATTGTTTTAATGCTCACTTTCTTTTTCAACGTAGTACCTAGGTGTTTTTTTTTTTTAAATAAATAAATAAACTGACCACACACCGCCCCTTTCCACGTAAAACAACAAAAAGTAACAAAAATAATCCTTAGAAAGGGGGAAAAAAGGGCCAAAGGACAAACACAAATCTCCAAACACAGATTGGTGACATTCAGGTGACTCAGTTGGTAGAGCGCTCCACTGGACATGGAGAGGTCCAGGGTTCGATACCCGGACCAGGTGGATGTTTCCAGTCGCGCACCAGTCACCTAGTTCTGTTTGGAAATTTGTGTGTCCTTTGTTTCCATTGTTCCCCTTCAACAGTGATTATAATCGTTATTCTTGTCCAGCTTTTTTGTACCTTTGCATTAATTGAATTATGTACAAAAAGTAGTTTGTTGAGGTTGTTTCGGCAGCAAGAAGTTAAAACTTTCCCCAAGAAAATGTGAAATCTTCTGTTTTTTAAAGCAAAAGCATTACGGCGGCTATATTGGAGTTCTTCACATGCATTACGCAGGCATTAGTGACACACAATCGCACGCCGGCACGATGTTCTGCCAGATTAAAACACGCGGTGGTGGAGACCGAACCCAGAAGTTTTGTGTTCTGCAGCACAGGCATTTGCTGCCCGTCCTCCAAGATGCCACATTTCTAACGTGAATCAGCAACCTACTCTGTAGAATGATTTTACGTAGTTATGCAAATAAACCATTGGCTGATGTAAGCAGACATATGCTACATAACCTCAACCACCCCCTAAGATGGATTAGCGCTGACCTTCTTATTGAAAACGTTTCATTCGCCACCTTTGCCCCGGGCGTATGATAGGAACTTGCGATGTCTCAAGCCACACAATATCAAGACCAAAATACTAACGTTGCGGAAATAGGCACATGTATACAAACGGTGTAAGACGAGAGGAATAATTCCTTTCTATCATATTTCATTTATTAAGATTGACATTAGAAGTAAGATATCATTTAACAATACAAATGTAGTGTGTCTTTTCTATGACGGCAAGTACTTTATAAAAAATTATACTGGAAATGGTAAAGTGATTCTTTTGGGATAACGTTCCCCTCCGCTACAGACGTTGGGCAGAAAGGGTAAAGTGATAATTACCAAATAAATTACTCAAATTCACTTATTAACTTTTCTGAATTTGGCTGACATGTTTCAATTATAAAGTTAACAGTCGTGTATTTATGTTCTAACTGTTTCTAAAATTCAGACCACAAAATTGTGCTCCGCACTATTTTCTGGCAAATTTAAACAAAACGCAAAATACAGCGGTAAGCAGTATTGTACAGGTTACAAAAAACGGTAATCGATTATAATTACAATTCCACTTGGTTCAAACGTTTTTAATTAGATTACTTGATGACTTGAAAGGAAAAGTAAATGGAAATGACTTGAAATGTTGCCGTTAGTTTTCCGGTAGCCTCAGATTTTCAAAACGGCAGATTATTCTGCCGGTTGGAAACTTGCCTTTCGCGCTGTTTATTATTGAATTATAATCCCCGGATGACAAAATACTCATCTCCTTAATCCACCACTTTTGGTAAACCATCTCCCGTCCAAGGCTTGCTTTGAGAATTCCGTGGTAAGAAACTTGTGAACACAAAAGGTGCCATTAGAAGGGGGGGGGGGGGGACTTATTTCTACAAATTGGGGGGCGAATGATAACCTACAATGGGTTTGCAATGTTTTGGGAGCTTTATATAGGTCAAAGTAGCTAAAGGGAGCAACCAGGATCTAGTTCTGTTCGTTGAAGGAACGTTCGCACTCGCTTGTTCCACGCCCACGCAACTTTACGCAGAAAAGCACTCCAAACTTGAATACGGAAAATGGCGCGTTTTTGTGGAATGCCGAACTTTTCATGTGACGGTTTAGCTATGATATTATCTGGTGTTGGATATCTGTTTGGGAGGGGGGGGGGGGGGTGAGGCACCATAGTGTAGAAGAAATTTGAGCCGGATAGGGATTTTTTTAAGGGAATGGGAGAACAGTTTGAAGGGTAAATAAAGAGAGAGATACTTCATTAACCATCTGCATTTGTGCTGAAAGGCTTGTGTTGAAAAGTCCGACTTCACTGTGCCAGGCTGAAATCCATCAAACCACTATATAAGCTGACCAGACAAAAGCTCTGACCTAGTTTCGCACAGCTTAATAACAATTGTTTTATACTTTGTTCGCAGGATTTGGAAGCGATAATGTGGACATATCGCGGCGTTCTTAGTCTGCACTGTGGTGACTTGGTATTCGTAAACTCGGGAACCAACGGGGGCGGGCTGAGAAATCGTAATGGTTACGAGAAACTTTATTACTTCTAAACGTAATCAAATAACTCCCGTAATTACTACTTCATAAAAGTAGTCAAATGGTTAGAAAAGTAATCGATTACAAGTAATTTGATTGATTGTAATTAGTACCATCCAAGTGTGGGCGAAAGTCCAATCAGGAAGCACGTCATCCTCCGCAGCGGACGTGGGTTGCGAGTCAGCTCGAGTGAAAAAGGGTCACGTGTCCGAAAAGGAGGGCCCTACTCTGCTGTCTCTTCGAGCACTCAACTTTCTGCACTCATTTCGTGTTAGGCTTGGTACAGGGGAAATTTGTCAGCGTAATTTCGCCAGAGAATTTCGAGGAACAGCATCAAGTTGTCTGAATTTTAACAACTGCTACGACCATATTTTGATGACGGGCAAAAAATTTCTACATGGAATGTGCCAGCTGAAGCGGATATTCAAAACGGTGGGTAACGTTTTCCCGAAGGTTTCCCAGAGTCAGTGTCACGTTTCACAACGAAAAAGAAGAAGAAGAAGAGATGCGCGAGCATCGAAGAACGGCAGGCGGTGATTCTGCGCAAGGATTGGACCTCGGCATCGCTCCGGGGCAAGTGCACCAGCGGCTGGCCACGCTCCAGCACCGCTGGGATACTCCATCCTTCCGCCCAGATTGCCGCCGGTGCCATCGCCGTATGGACTGCGAGTCCTAAAGATAAAGGAGAAAGAAGCGGACAAGAGGCGGGAGGAAAAAAGGATCATCCGAAGCAGCGGAGCCCAGATTTTGGCGGCGACCCGAAGAGAAGCGCAGCTTCTGGATGGTGCCCCGAAGACACTGAAAGGACCCCGGCGACGACCAGGGGAAGGCTCGGCGACCACCAACGAGTAGGAAAGGAGACATCGACATTGACTAGACGCTGGCGTTGTACTCTCGGCAGCGACCCGAGCAACCACAAGTGTGGCAGTGAAGGTACCAGGCGACGACCGAATGTGTTGATGTAACTTAGTGTCCAACTAAAGTCTCAGGAAATCAAGGCAGCGGCCAAAGAAACCTGACGGAAGGAACAGATATGAAATGCCCGACGGATTCCGCGGTGACACTGACCTGACCGACCTAGGCTACACCATCAACAGCAAAGACCGAGAATCAGATCTCCACGTGCAAACGAACATGTGAAACTTGACAATTTTTGTACATTTGTTTATTAGTTTAATACTGATCTTCTTGCTTCTCTCTTTATGTAATATAGCTTTATTCCTTCCATCGTTGTGCACTCTTTTCTTCTTATCCAACGGTTGGGCCCTGAACCGTGACAGTCAGCTTTCTCCTCCCTTTTATTTGTTCGCCGTCTTAAAGAAAACACCCTGTATTTGTATGAAAGTACTATGCCGCGGTAAATTCATCAGTCTGCTTTTCTTCCCATCTGGCTTGCTAATACCTTCATACAAAAAAAAACACAAAAAACGCAGGTATTTTGTAGACACAATATGCTTGTATGATCTGAAACCAAATTGCGCATTTTTGTTACTGTGACGGGAGTTGTATTAATAGTTGTTAAAATTAATAAGGATTTTAGTGAACAAAAATGTAGATCAGTTCATACGAATGCCAGTCATGCTTGAAGTTCAAAAATGCGACCGCTACCTCGAATTTCGAGTGAAAATATGAAACCCAAAACCAAAGAATGCTCTAACGACAGAGTCAAACGTGCATTACGCAATGAACCTATACAGTGTTTGACACCGATTCGGATAATTTTTTTTTAGGCGGTCAGAGTTTGGCCAGTGCTGTCCTCACCATACATTTACACGTTCGCTGGACACTAGATGAAGAAATAAATATCACGATGAGTTGACTAATTAACTAAAATATGTGGATTACCTTTTAGTGATTGACGCTATTCTTAAATTGGGAGAAGCAACGCCAAATTTCGTCAATTATTCTATCAAAAGCCATTACATTTTCGCATGTTTGTTAAGAATTGGTCTGGCCTTTAATAGTAATTGTTAATAATGCAATGACCCCACAAACATGACCCCAAAATCAATGCTTAAAAAGTTAATTAACAAATTGTAGTTCATAAGCCAACTTGCCATGACGATTATCCGTTTATATAATGTACACCGAGCCCGAAAAATGCATGACGAACACGGCACGCGTCTTCGCCTCTGCAGGCCCACACTGCAGAGAATGAAATCCACAATTGAAACATTTACGGAGCGCTCGATCATGCGCTTACCGTGCAGGAGAGAAGGCTGCTAGTTAGGCCGTTGGTACTGCGCCTATCGAGGGGTGCTCCCAGCTCCTCGAACGAGCGGGTCAGGCTCTACAGGGAAGTCTGGAAGCTTTTGGCGGCAGAGGATTCCTCTTCAAGTGCCGCGGGCGGGCCTTGCACGCGATAATCCTCGGCCGTCTACTTCTGCCAGCCTTTTAGACTACTCCCTCAACAGCCCACAGACAGCCAATAATCGGGCGCACACCTCAACCAGGGCCTGTTAGACAAGTACCGCTCTGTGCGTGGAAGGAAGTATAGCAGGCACGAAGCCGTTCGTGGACCCTAGCGAAACTGCCACCAGCGAATTTGGCAAAGCTGACACGGATTTCATTTGAGCCATACAGCCTCCCCATGTGCG
Organism: Ixodes persulcatus; assembly: GCA_013358835.2. NCBI lineage: Eukaryota > Metazoa > Arthropoda > Arachnida > Ixodida > Ixodidae > Ixodes > Ixodes persulcatus. The sequence goes on from JABSTQ010009418.1 coordinate 3,804,467, forward strand.
CCCGTTCTCTGAACTTCCTCATAACATTCTTTGTTACCACTGCCATTGCCACGCTACGTAAAAGGGGCAATTTTTTTTCATCGAATTCTATGCGAATACATAGTTTACTTGCCGATTCTGCCAAAAGGAATGTCGTGTAGCCCGACGAATTAAAGTGCGATAAGTATAAATAATGAAAAGGATCTAGTTATCGCTAAATTCACACCCAGAAACTAGCTACGTTGAATAATAAAAGTAACGTTGGTACGAATTTCGCGGACTATACAATTATAACGAAATTCACGTTTCCTGTGTGATGTTTCTTCTGTGCGAGGCTTACACATGAGGAATAAAAGCTTTTTTTTTTAATTGCAAGCCGGTATTACAAAACACCTCGCTATGAAGTCATATCGCTTCGTGGCTCATGATCACCCACACCGACGGGCGCTCGATTGAAGACTTGTGTACCAGATGTTTAGAGATACCAAGAGCAATACTACTGCTTATTCGAGCGTATACGTCTTCTTACTTCTATGTGCGAGTCTGAGACAAAAAACGTGTCTCCAAGAAATAGAATTTGCATCATGAGCACACGCACAGTCTCACTCATCCTTGTACGGGACTCATTACAAGTAAACAACTTGCTTGTAATCGATTACGTTTTGAAGTAATTTTGCATTCGGTTGATTACTTTTATTCTGTAGTAATCAGACGAGTAATCTCATTACTTTTGAAAGTAATAAATTTACTCTTAACCGTTGCTAATCCCCCCCCCCCCCTTCCCTGCTCCAGTTTCTGGGTTTCGGACTCGAAAACTTAGTCACCATATTTTGAGCTAAAAAAAAATGCAGCGATAAGTTCACTTTATCAACTTCTAAACGCTGGGAACGATGAAGAATAAGACCATTGTTACCTAGCTCTATAACTGAAAATCAGGCTTTCTGTCTGGACAGTTCACAGAGTAATTGGTTGTGTTTCGAGCTGGGTCTGTCAAGTTCGAGTTCTCTACAAAAGCTTTTCAATGGGATGTTCGATGGCTAATGTGGTATCTTTTTCTTTATTATCTGTTCAATCCAAATCCGGCTAAAAGCATATCTGCACTCGTCTGCCCCTCAAGATAACTAAATCCAGATAATGTAAATGCTAAGCTGTGACAAAAAACGTAAGCTCTTCGTCATACGCGAGTTACAGGCGGACGCACAGTCTCGATATTCAGCAAGACTTTCCTCACTCTCACGTCTTCGAGCGAGGGAAGCGAAAGATGGATGAAGGGACTAAGAAAGTCGAGCATGAGTCCGCGCACGCCGTTCGGATGGTGGGAGGGGGGGGGGGGGTTATCGTGTGCGCACGTGAATGGAGACAAGCCTGCGAAAAGGGAGACTCCAGTGGCGTATCAACGAGAGGAGGGGGGGGGGGGGGGGGGACCCTGGGCCCCGGGGTACCAGGCGTCCCAGTCACGGCGGGGGAGGGGGGAAGGTGCCACCTCTGCCAGCACCCCTCCCCCCCCCCTCCAGCCCCACCCCGCTTTACTGATTGGTTGTGATCTCGGGGAGTGAATAGGGAGAGGGGGGGGGGGAGATATAATTAAGGGCCCCGGGTGCTGGATGATCTAGCTACGAGACTGGTGCTCCCTCAATGAACACGTCAGAATCTATGCGCTGGAGGATTAGCGAAGGAAACTTCCAGTACCAGGGAACAAGAACAGAGTTTATTTCTCGCACTGCGCGGTACGTCTTCATCTCAGCGCCTATTGGATCACCACGATTTTAATCAAAATTGACGTCTTTTGGAAATAACTGCAGCCTTCTGTCCGAAGCCTGAATCGGAATGTACTGGTATGAAAATGTGAGGGCCACAAAGAAGATAGAGCAACGAAGCGTCCTAGTACGAACTTCGGGGGGAAAGATAAACTGCAGATAAGCCGCAATACGTACAAAGGATGCGGTGGGAGAACTAAATCACTGACAGGCCGCTGCATCTAGGAAGCAGGATTTAACTCCCCTTCTCCGGAGGCCGTGGCTTATTTCGCTCGAACATGCAATCATATATTTTCATACTTACAACTTTAGAAACAGTTTCTGCTTGGGGCTGAGCGTAGACAGAGGATGTTTTCCAAAATCGCGGATAACTCCTCGATAGAAGAAAAAAGAAACCGATATGAAGCACTAAAAGACAAAGAGCCTCTTTCAGTCGTATTTGCTAACGTCGCCTTCGTCCCCCCCCCCCCCTTTTCCCTCCCTCAAAAAAAAAAAAGAGGAACAATTTTAGGGGTACATAAGGAAATATCAGTGCACGGCGAGCTGACTAAAAAGCTGCATTGACCCCAACGGTATTGTAATTCACGGACTCAAAACGTAGATCATTTCCTCCGTCTCGCAACGCTCTCCGCAACCCACAACAAGATCCGGAACTCTGCACAGTCAAGGCCGTGCCAAGATCATAGCGGAGTAGAGAAAACGATCGACGAAAACTCCCTAATCATGTTGGGGTTGCTCTTTTGTATCGTAACCCCTTTTTTTTCTCGTTGGATTCCATGGCTTGGACGTCGTGGACTTAGCGGAGCAGGTGTAGGGGACGAGGGGGTAGGGAGGGGGAAGGGGCAGGAGAAAACAGGTAACCGTGGAGAGGGTAGAAGGAGAAAGAGGAGGAAGTGAGGTAAAAGTGGAAATTGCGAACTGGTCGTCGGCCTTTAAGTCTTTGGCGTTCCAATAGAATCCGCCTCTTTCGGCAGAAGTGGCGCCAAAAGGAAGGAGACGGGAAAAGCTTCTTTGTTTTAACTTGGTAGCAAAGGACAAGCCACAATGAGCACAAAAGCGATGTTTCCGGAGCTGAATCTAGGTCACAGTAGATCAGTAGAGCTTACAGGATCTAGAGTTTTTACTTCAAGGAATATTCGCGCTCAATCGTGCCACGCCACGTATAAAATGTCTCAATACGGGAATCTGGAAGAGTTAGATAGAGACAATAAGCAATACGGTGATTATCTCACAATACGCTCGTTTTTAAACCTGGAAGAAAATTGTCGATAAGCTTTGTGTGATATCTCGGAGCGGATCTCCTACTTATATTTACATATATATTTAGTTTTATCCAGGTAATTATTTGTTCAAGTCGTGAGCAATTTTTTTAAGGCGAAAGCCTTAGATGTCTTATCTTTCAGTCGATCTTCAAAGTCGTTGAGCGCAAACACGTCGGCTACACGAAACGTACCAAAACGATTACGTGATCACTCAGGCGAATTGGAGGCAATAAAATTAAGAGGAACGACAAAGCGAATTAAGAGGAATAAAAGTGAATTACAGGAATCAAAGTAAATTAAGTGTAATTAGTAAGAGTAAACAATGGGAATTAAGAGTAATCAATGGGAACTAAGAAGGACTATAAAGTGAATTAAGAGGAATCAAAGTGCATTTAGAGGAATCAAAGTGAATCAAGAGGAATTAAAGAGAAGTAAGAATGATCAAAGCTAATTAATAGGGACGACAAAGCTAATTAAGAGGAATTAAAGTGAATTAAGAGAAAATAAAGTCAATTAAGAGGAATTTAAGCGAATTGAGTGAATGGCTAAGCGAATTAAGTGAATGATTAAGCGAATTAAGAAGCTGACTCAGCCCATTAAGAGGCATGACTCACCACATTGAGAAGGTTGACGCAGCACCTTAGGAGTGGTTTCCTGTCTTTAATGAATCTTTAGCCTTCAAGTCGTCTTAGGGATAACATAAGATATTCTGTGAATTTTTTTACTGAGTTTCTCATTGTTCCAAGTGATGACGGCACGAGGCTTCTAAAGAAGTCGAGGAGTAATTGAAAAAGTAACGGTTGCTTTTTGAGGTAATGTCCAATTACTTTTTCTCTCGAGTGATGAGGTAGACTAATTGAATAATTTTACACCAAGAGTAATAGTTATTGTACTCGATTACTTTTTTTGAGGAACGTGTACAAGACACTCTCACTCTAAATCAAAAAACGGTCCTGATAAAAAAAAAAAAAAATAATACTCCTGATGCAGACTCTCGAAATCCTAGCTTTTCGCACATGAACCGTCAGCTATTTTCAAAGGTGAAATTAGGGTTCGGGCCTTTGTTTATTACGACAGATGAAATCAAAAGACACGCCAAATACAAACCCTGTTCAAAAAGGGTAAAAAAACATTTTGAAAATATTTTGCGTTTTGGGAGACCGATCTATTTCACGTCCACATGCACAAAGTAAATGTTCTTGGGACATTTCCTACAAACACCGGTGCGTCTACAATAATTTTCCGAGGAGCACATAAAAACCCAGTCACTGTGGTCTACAGAGGGACCTTCGGCGAATCGTCACGCTTTCAAACATAAAGTATACAGTGCGAACCTGGGCGTGATATTTTTCGTGTCTACGTCATCTAGGCACGATACAGGCATGTCGTAGGCATGTAGGCGTGTCGTAGACGTGTAGGCCTTATGTAGACACGTAGGTGTGTTGTAGGTATCTAGACATATAGCAGGCATAATGCAGACATATGCGTGATGTAGGCATGTCGGGGGTATTTTAAAATGAAAGTGATGCAGAGGCCCGCAAAGGTGAAAATCTTTATTCATCTCCCTGTTCAACTTTGAACATGAAGACCGGAACACGTAAAGCGGAGGGGGGTTGCCAGGAGCGGCCGCGGGAATCTATCCGTGTTCCGGTGCACGTAGACGTATCACGTGACGGTTTGGTCCGGCCTCTACGAATACCCCCCTTCCCCTCCCGGTATCGCTGATGTCTCTATCGCCTAGTGTTTTGGCGCGTTTTCTAAGTCAAAAATCACTTCTATATGTCCATCGTCTAGAAAGAGATAACAACAAAACTACAGGCCGCCCCAGTTCCAATGCGCCCACTTTCTCTTTTGTGTTCCTGAAAGAAAGAGGTGGTTTTTAAAGGTACAGATACAAACGAACTTCAAAATAGATTAATACAATATTTTCGAAACAGAGGGGCAATGAAACCAGAACATATGGTGTAATGATATATTTAGTTATATTTGCTTATAACTATAAGGTTTTCTGAAATTCGTCTCTCGGGTCTAAAAGAATTCTTTAACACTTTTGCACATCCAGTGATGGCTTCCACAAATAAAAAAAAAATGATTTGCAAATAAGTTTTTATAATTAAAAGGAACTATCACGAAATCATGTGAATTACACGAATAGGGCCTGGAGTCACAGGGGTTGAAACACAACGTGACCCAGTAGAAAAGGCTTACAATTTTTCAGGAAGTGATGCTGTTATAGCACCAGTTGATATGAACACACCTACGTCTACTTGTTTGATCACGAATGAAAGAAGTCTTAAAAAAGACAAGGTTTATAAAAACATTATAAAAAAGCAGCGTGTTGTCCTTTTTTCGGGGAGCCGTTTGTGGAGGGTTAAGGGAGCAGTGAATTTTCTTTACTTGGTGTGCTTATCTTCAAGGGGCACACGTCTGGAATGTCAAAAGCTTTCTTAAATGTATCAACCTCTGTTTGTGTTAGGGCAATATAATTCCACCTTGTACTTCACTCTAAGACGTTCTTCCAAAGGTTTCTAAAGAGAAAAATAACTTGTCTCGCTATTATAGCATTATACTTTGTTCTCAGCTCATATTAAAATTTAGACCACAAGTAAGATGAACAATATTAAAGGAGGACGCCAACTGTTGAATTTTCGACATCGTAAGATCCTGAAATATCGTCAGAATGTTAAACAAAAAAAACGCAACTTTATCCTCGACACTTCGTCTCTCCAGAACGCATTCCACAGTTGAATTTTACAAATCCCACATCGTCAATGAGATGAATATAACGCCACTGTTTGATTCCTCGCTGATGTACGGACCAACATCGTGACCTTTGTCTCGGGTAAATTGCACCAGCCTCACGAGCTATTGTTTCGTTTTAGCCGCTGCCAGAAAGCAAATATTTGGGAAATATTTTTTCTTTGTTTCTGGCATTTATTCTTGCAGATTTCGTGCATACATATTTAAACAAAGCGTTAAGTTGCTCGTGTATGCTCTTCGATTTACGAGGAGGTAGGAGGATACCATATGTCTTGACATAGCCTCCTCTATACGGAGAAAGCCTGGCACATGGACGACGGAGCCATAGGGCGCGCGCCGCGGGAAAAAGGAGAGGAGGAGCGCGAGGAACGGTGACCAATATTGTAGCACAGAGCAGAAAGCGCAGAGATGGCAGAGATAGTGTGCGAGCGCTTGGGTCATGAGCGGCCGCTCCCCGAACCACGTTTGTTTTCGTGTTTCGTCACTGTCGTTTTCGTACTCCGGGAGAAACGGCTGCGGCGACTCGAAAGGGTGCTGGCAACAATGCACCATGCCGGTGGCGTCCGCGGAGTTGTCTGCGTGCCAGCGGAGTACGTCGTCGTCAGGACTCGTCGGACCATCGTATCGTGCCGCGGAAGAACCACGCAGTTTTGACTAAACGAAACCGACGGCCGCGACCGTCGGTTTCGATTTCGAGGACCGTTGCGGAGATGCGGGCGCAGGGAGAAACGGGAAAGGGTTGACGTTGAGTTTCTCCTCTCCACGATACCAAAAAGAAAAGAGAAGAAAAAAAGAGTGTTTCTGTGCTTGGCCGATGCTCTTGTGTGGCGCTAGCAGGCAATCTCCCCTTCGCTCCCGATTCCCCGCCCCTCTTTTCCTATTTACGGCGGCCGTCTCTTCTCGCGACGTGCCAGGCTTTCTCCGTATAGAGGAGGCTATGGTCTTGAGTAACCGCGACCATACTCGCCGTTTCGTTGCGCAATTCTCGCAATAAATAACCAATGTCCTGTATCAACAAAGGGATCCCGGAGTGCTTTAATAAAAGAAGCCCGACGAGTTGACAGTAAGGCAATCTTTAGCATTCCACATGTTCTTAGAGCCTGGCCCTCCTATTTTCTTTGGGACAATATCTGAGCTAGCGGAGTCGCTGAACAATCAATGCTATTTGTTTTTCTATGGAGAAGTTGCTTCGTATTCGCATGCATTGCGCCGCAGCTAATCGTATATTGTTTGAGGTTCGCATTAGCATTTAAAAGGGTAAGGATGCAATTTTGTCTCGTGTCCGTTTTGTTTCTATTTAATAATAAGAAAAAAGAGATCTTTTTATTTTCATCGATTGTGGTGGTGGGCCCCGAGGGAAAAAGCTGCAATATGCAGCTTAACTGGTCCTTGGGCCCCTACAATGAAGCTTGATAATGTGGGTGCTTGGGCGAGTTGGTTATTCATGCTTGGATGGAACAGCGCGGATGAACAGTCACACTCACAGGCACACAAGAAGGAAACAGACTCGCAGCGCTACAATGGTCAGCAGCAGCGGAACGGAAATACAAAAACAATATACACACAAAAAGCAACAATTAAAATTTATATAACTATGCACTTTGGCCTATTTAATGGAGCAAAATAAGACAGAAAATAGAAATGCGGTGCAAATCAGAAGCAAAAATACAAACGCAATTCTTTCGAAGTTAGAGAGTCAAAATCTACATCAATAATATAAAAATTATTTAGGACGTGTGGTAGGGCAAATTTAAGCATTTAGAGACCATAGTTCGTTCGCTGAGAGACCATCTTCCACTTCGCGCCACGAGTGGGGTCTGCTTCTGAATTTCCCTGCAAACATGCAAGATTTTCTAAAAAAAAAAACAAATACATGAGTCATTTATTTTTTCCTTCTGAAACTAGTGCATAGTCTATAATCATAAAACTTGTAAATGGTAATTATCTTAAAATTTCTAAATATTTCAGAAGTGTGAGCATCATAAGGGACATTAGATGTGCTCCTTAATATTTTTTGTAACAAAAACAGTTTTTTTTATATTGGTTAGTGTCGATGAACCCCGTAGTAGATGGCAGTATGTTAAGTGAGAGTAGAATAGAGAGTTGCAAATTAACAATTTAACATTCGTGGGCAACAAAGAACGGTTGCGATTTAGAATCACTATTACCAGGCATAATTTTGGAATAATATAATTTATATAACAGTCCAAGGACATGTTCTCATTAAAAAATACGCGAAGAGTTTTGAAGGAACTAATTATTTCAATTTGAAAAGAAATCAAACTCAGTGATCAAGATAAAAATTACAGACTTGTCTTTTGGACAATAAATAACTGCTTTTGTTTTATTAATGTTTATCTTTAAAGAGTTACTATCGCTCCAGGATTTTATCTTTGATACAGTGTGGTTAGCCATATCTATTAAGTCATCACCTATTTCAGAAGAGAAAAATATGCTAGAATCATCCGTGTAGTTCACCAATTTTGCTTCCTTGTTAACGTTAACAATGTCGTTTACGTATAAGTTAAAAATAGAAGGTTCTAAAATACTTCGTTGCGGAACACCTGAGGTGATGGGTTTTATCGTGGATGAGTAACTGTTCATGCATACGAATTGTTCACGATATTGCAAGTAAGACTGTAAAAGCAACAGTGCCTGTCCAAAAATACCACATATTTCAAGTTTTTGTTTTCTAAATAAGACATTATGTTTAGGTAGTCAAATGCTTTCGTGAAATCAAAATATAACCCTAGAACTATGTTTTTTTTTTTTTTTTTTCAAATTGTGTAAAAATGAATTTCTTTTTGTTAAGTAATGCTGTTTTAGTAGAGCAGTTCTCCCAGAAACCAAATTGAAATGAGGTAATAAGATTATATTTGTTTGAAAAGTTTACTAAATGATGATAAATTAATTTCTCTAAAGCTTTAGAAAAACGGGCAATATAGAAATGGGCCCATAATTGCCTAGCCCATCTTATCACCCTTTTATATAAAACAGAGACTTTTGCTACCTGCATTCGTCTAGGAAATACACCCGCTTCAAAAGAAAGATTAAATATATACGTTAACACTGGAGCGATTATATCGATGACATATTTAATTGGACGAATTTGTATTTCATCAAAATCACAACATGCACTATATTTAGCTGCATTATCACATTACTGACTTCTGTGCTGGTATTCGGCCCAAAAAATAGAATTGCAGTTCCTTTGCTGAATATATTTTCAGGAGTCGGAACCATCGACAGTGCTACCTAGATTTAAAAAATTATCATTAAACAAATTTTCTAAGTCTTGACCGGTTAACTAAACACCTTTGTACAGTAACGTTTAAACGGCGTTTGACACAGGAGCAGACTTAACCCAAGAACCTAGATGTTTGCACATAACATCGGTGCGACCATTTGCATCAGAAAAAGGGAAGTGTGGAAACGTTTTTTTGCATTGTTTATCTCTTTATTTAGGTTGGGGCGTCATTCAATTCTTCCTAGATAATTTACACCAGTCTTCCAATATCCTCTTTGTTATTAAGATGCACTTATCATCCATTCTTCCATTTTCAGCTGCAAACCCCAGCGTTCCGGCCAAATCTGCCCCCCCCCCCCCCTTTTCCGGAGTTGTGGGTGCAAGCCCTGTGCACCTCAACACCACATGTTCTATAGTCTCGTCTTTCCCTTGGCATAGGGCACACCGCGTATTCATTTCCTCATTCCTTGTCCTATATCTCCTAGTCCTTAATAATCCTGTTCTAGCCTCGAATAGCAACGAGCCCCCAATGGATTATCATACCAATGTTCTTTCCTTATTTCCTGTTTTTGCCCCCCATACATAGTTGAAGGGTATTTTCCCTGCATTCTTTCCTCCCACATGTTTTTCTCGACTTCTTTTGCTTTCTTTTTCACAGAGGTAGTATGTCTTTAATCCAAACTTGACGTTTGGTAGTTTAATTTTACTTTTTGGGCTCGGTTTGTTCATTTAGTGTTCAAACTTTTTATGTACAGATGCTTATATACCTTTCTCGCCTATCGTGTATCCTTAGTTATGCCCAGTTTTCGTTCGAATTTAAACTAAAGGATCGCCTCTTTAGCCTCGAAAGATGCCCAGCCCATGTCTCCCTGCACTCTTTCCTTTGGTGTATTCCCATGCGCCCCCCCCCCCCCCCCCCCCCGTGGCAGTCTCCCCACGCTCCTCTGCCGGGTCTCAAAGCTCGACTGAACCTCAGGATTCGTGCATAATACCGCATCGCCAAAAGACAACCCCGGTACCATGATTCTTTTCCATATTCCTCAACAACTTTATATCTATTGTAATTCCATAGTGCCCTACGCTTCATAATTGACCGCATTCCTTTTTCTCTTTTTTAGCATATTTTCTTCCTGTTCTTCTAAGTATTGTTTCGCCTCATTCAGGTTACAAGTCGAGAAGGTAGCGGCAAATGCCCCTCAAAGGGAATCATATATCCCTCCGCCACCTCCGCATCCAATAGCGTCCCATCGTTTCCGTGACGTCGCGGCCAACGCGCGAGGAGGGTCTTGCCTTCCTGTACATATTTGCTTTATCTTTCGACTTTGACTTAGCATTGTGGAAGCCACGAGAGGGAGATTAGAGTTTTCCCCCTCCAATGGAAACATATACGACTTTCGGGGATTAGGTTCCCCCTCCAATGAATACAAAGGCTGCTTTCAGGGGCTCGGTTCCCCCTCCAATGAATACAAAGGTCACTTTCTTAAAAAGTGGGGTCAGAGACAAGTTCGCATCACTCTGTAGCCAATATCTATCGACTGAAGAGGAACAAGGAGCCTTTCCAGTGAACTCTTCTTTCAAAAGGGGAGGGATTTGAAACCGGCGCATCACGCTTGTGGGAGGAGCTTCTCCTACCTTCTTGACTTGTAACCGACTATAGGTATTTATAATTTTCTACGTGTTCTATTAAAACGTCTTGAATTTTCTGCGGGTGCCCCTTCTCATCGTTCTAAGCTATTATTCTCGACTTGTCACTAATGAATTTTAGGCCCAGAAAGTCACCTTTCTCTCCACAGGTCTTAAGCAGCTCCTCTAACTTATCCCGGCTATCTGCCAACAGTACAATGTCGTCTGCGTAGAACATTCCTGGTGTGACTTGGTTGACTTTTCCCCCTCTCTCCCTATGACACATCAAAACCTAAATTACACTCTTCTAATTCCTTTTCTATTCTACTCAGGTATATTGTCACAAATGACAAATGATGAGGCGAAGAATAACTGAAGAAACAAAACGTTTAATGGGGCGAATTTCTGCCCGATATAAAATAGAACAACGTTAGCGACGCGGGCGTCGATGTCGGCGAAACAGCAGGATCGAGAGCTGGAGCGAGACTGACTGCAGCTCAGCACGCGGAGCCCCTTATGCACACGCGTGATCTTCCGGAACAATCGGTGTAGAAAGTTCGACGCGTAGAACGTTTGGACCTCGAACAAACAACAAGATTCTCGAATTTACCAGAACACTAAATTGCAAGAACAAACAAAAGACTCATTACTCCCAGGAATCGAACCCTAGCTCTTCGCGTGGGAGGCAAACACGATAACCGTTAGGCCACGACCGCGCTGTCCTACTGGGCCAGCTGCGCGCGCGGCAATGTCATAAAAAAGTAGAGGTGATAGGGTACAACCCTGCCTGAGTCCTCTTTTTTATTTCTGCCCCCACGGTTCTGTAATTTCTGCTTCCCATGTTATAACAAACCTTATTATTTGTGTATACCTGTTGTAAAAACCTAATCAAGTGTGCATCTAAATCATACTCTCTCAGCAGTAACCAAAGTTTTTCCTCACTCACATCTTGGTACGGCCCTTTAATGTCTAGAAATGCTATCCGTAACGGTTTTTTTCCCATCCGTGCCATCTCTATGCACTGAGTGATGATGAATAAGTTATCATCTAATCTTCTATCTCTTCGGAACCGGTTCTGCAGCTCACCTAAAATGTTCTCGGCCCATTCTTCCATTCTTCTTATTACTACTTACATCGCTATTCTATACAGGACCGAAGTTACTATAATTTGGCGGTATGATATTATGCTATCGTTATTTCCCTTGCCTTTGTATAGCAATCTCATTCTGCTTACTCTCGAATCACCGGGTACCTCTCCCTCCCATATTATTTGATCACTTGTGTGTCTTAACTTTAATTTGCTTTTGGTTCCTAGTGTCTTGAGTCTCATTCCTGTGCCATCTGGGCCTGCCGCGGTCACATCAAGTACTTTACTTCCTGCTCTGTCCCATTCCCTCGCGGTCGTCTTAGTTGTCTGGCTATCATTCTCGTCCTATGCCGTGTTGCTGTTCGTGCTTTGTACACTCTTGTTCGGTTCAAGTTCTGCGAAAGTTGCCGTTGGAGTCAGTGCAGGTTTTTAGTCAGCGTGTCGTGCAATAAAGTTTCTTTTTTCCCCTTTAAAAACTTTTTTTTTGGGGGGTAGGGGGGTAGGGAAGGTGACGTTTCTAAATACGACTGAAAGTGGCTCTTTGTCTATTAGTGCTTCATTTTGTCGTTGTCTTTTATCAAGAAGATATTCGCGATTTTGAAAAACATCCTCTGCGTATACTCAGCCCCCAGACGTTGCGCTTGACCATCTCCGATTAAAAAAAAAAAAAAAAAAAGAAAGGCCTTTAGGTTAATGTCCGGAGTCATTCCCTGAAATATTTTAGACGGAAAATGGTTTTGATGACGTGAGCGCGGTTTTAATTTTTAAAAACAACGTGAAAGTAGGCATTACTCAATTATTGATGAAAAATATGTTTTTTTATGAAACATCCAACAATATATTTTTCTTATATTTGCACGGCTTTAGACTTACAATGTGGTTGGGCTTGTGCAATTTTGTTTAATTTAAATATTAAAAAAAACACCGTTTTTCTTGAACATTTTATAATTTTTGTTATTTTATTAAAAAATTATATAATTGCATCTGGGACTTAGATTAACTTTTAACCGGCTTCATTGTAGGTATATAATCTATAAAAAATGTTTAAAACCGCTTAATTAAATATGTTGCAGTAAGAAAGAAAAACTGAAGTTGCAAAAAATGCTTTTTGACGCATAAACAGCCGTTCATTTCACCCTGAGGTGTTTCAAGTAAAATACGATATATGTTGGGTTTGGAAGAACAATCTATTTTCTTTTGATTCTGAAAGGTTAATCACTGTGACTTTTGTTTAAAGCGAGAAAACAATTTTTGAATTTAATCTCTCGCACCACAACCCGGCGTTGCTTCCCTACGCCTCTTCGCCTCACAGCACGCCACCTACGACGATAGCTGACACGATTAGGTCCAAAGAAGGAACGGAGCTTGCTGCCGCTTCGCCTTGTCTGTCTTTCCGGCTGAAAGGGATGAAACGGCGGGTATCGTGTAATACATCTTGGGTGAAGCCAGCTGAACAAAGGAAGGGAGACGACAGGAGAAAAGAATGGCAAACCGATGTATTAACGACCGAGCACGTGAACATGCAGCAAACCTTAGGAACCTTGCGGGACCAGGACATTTAGCTGCCCATTGTCGGACATGCCTGTGTAAAGCAGAGCTCGACCATCTTCACATAATGGGACACCATAAAAACCGGATTGCAAGGGAGGTTTTAGAGGCCCTTGCTATCGACGAAGAAGACGACAAGTGCGTGAGCATCTCTTCAATTACCTTGCAAGCCTAAGAAAAACTCTTTCTACACGGCACACTTCGTGGGTAATTGATAAAAGATCAGGAGAAAAAATAAGAGAAAAAAAGAGCACAAATAAGAGAAATGGGAAAGAAAAAGAAAAAGGAGGATTGGATATAAATGAATAGAAGAAGAGGAAGATTTAATAAAAAACAGTTGGTAGTCCAGCGGTCGGTTTGCCATTCTTTTCTCCTGTCGTCTCCCTTCCTTTGTTCAGCTGGTTTCACCCAAGATGTATCAGAACCAACTAGCTCAGCTTTTCCCCTTAGTATCGTGTAATAATCGGAGGTGCCTCCAGTGCGTAGCCGTAGCAGGCCCGTTGTGCCCCTCGTAATCGAGGGCGGCCCCTCAAACTCCGAAACGTGACGCCAATAACGACGGGCGGCATCAGGCGACGTGGACTTCTTCATGCGTCAGGCGACGTGGACTTCTCCATAAATATAGCTTACTTCTCCATGAGAAGTAAGATATATTTATGGAGCAGTGGAATATTTTTGCCTAAAAACCACACGGTATTTGGATTGCTATGTAATAAGCATCATGAATATTGGCTTGAAGCAATTAAAAAAAAAGAATATATGATAATTTTAGCATTTTTGATAGTTTTGTTACAAGCTATCTCGCTGCTGCAGGTGACTGTAAAAATTCTTGTTGACAGCCCTGTAAGTATACTGCACAAGAAAAAAAGGTTTCAGGTTGTACAACTAAATATCATGCAGAACAACAACTGAATGTTTGCAAAATTGCGTTTTGCCGTTTCAAGACCGGTTAATTCTGCCTTGAGGTGGTCCAAACGAAAATACGAAACATGGTGACTTCTACAGAAGAGTTTAATGCCTTTTGTTCTTGGAAGTTTAAATAAAATAATTTTGTTTTAAAGAGGAAAAAAAGCATTTTGAAGTTGAGCTCTCGCGCCGAAACCTGGCGTCGTTTCTTTCACCTCTTCTCTGCACAGCACTCCACCTTCGAGCCTGGCAAAGCGTGCGACAGTGTCACGGTGTGCGCGCGCAGGTAGACAGCAGAACCTCGAGTTTTCGGGTACATCTTGGTGGGAAGAAGCTTTTTTCCACTCTTGATGCTGGATGGATTTTCCTATTTCGACTATTTTGCGCGGCAGTGTCCTCCTGTGGTATCCCACTGTCTTGATATTGGCAGATGCTTAGCGCTGCCGGGTCAGAGCATCAACTAGTAAGCTTGCTGTTTCTTACGTGCACATCGAAATCACTCTCTATTGTCAACGTCAGGACAATATTTAAACAGCAACACCAAAAGTCCCGTGAACGAGAAATCTCAAACGACGAGGCGATGTAGTGTTAACGAATGGGCGCCGTTGGAGCCGCACGCCTCGTTTGTGTTTAAATCGGCTTTGAAGCGGAAAATTCTTGCGTCGCTGCATAGTTCTGCTTTTATCCGCAGTGTACGTGACAGCTAGATTTCGCGGCGATATTGTCGCGTTTCCCTTTTAGGAGAAGTCCACGTCAGCTGATGCCGCCCGTCAATTAGGCATCGCGTTTCGGAGTGTGAGGAGCCGCCCTCGGATACAAAGGGCACAACGGGCCTGCTACGGCTACGCACTGGCGGCACCTCCGATGATCAACACGATGCCCGCCATTTCTTCCCCTGCAGCTGGAAAGACGGACAAGGGGAAGCGACAGCAAATTCCCTTCTTTCTTTGGACCTAATCGTGTCAGCTATCGTCGCAGGTGGCGTGCTGTGCGGCAAAGAGGCGTTAAGAAGCGACGCCGGGTTGTGGTGCGAGAGTTCAACTTCAAAAATTGTTTTTCTCGCTTTAAACAAAAATTACTTTGATTAAACTTTCAAAATCAAAAGACAATCTATTGTTCTTTCAACCTCACCATATATTGTATTTTTACTTAGACCACCTTAGGGTAAAATAAACGGCTGCTTATGCGTCAAAACGCACTTTTTTGTAACTTCACGTTTTTTGTTTTTTACTGCGAGATATTTAATTGAGTGGTTTAAACATTTTTGTATAGATTATATACCTGCGGGGCAGCCGGTGAAAAGTTCTATTAAGTCCCTGGAGCAATTAGATATATTTTAACAAAAATACCAAAAATGTTAAAATTAAAAAAAAGTTGTGTTTTCAAAAAAAAAATATTTAAATTAAACAAAACTGCACAAGCCCAACTGCATTGAGAGTCGAAAGCCGAGCAGATTTAAGAAAAAAAATATTGTTGGGTGCTTTATGGAAGATCAGATTTTTCATCAATTAGAGTGATACCTAGTTGCACATTGTTTTTAAAAGTTAAAGCCGTGCTCACTCCATCAAAAACTTTGTTTCGCCAAAACTATTTTAGGGCGTGGCTACGGACATTGCGGCAAAAGGCCATGAATTTCTTTTAGAAATTGAAGGTAGTCGAGCGCAACCTCTGGGACGTTTGACATGGAATGACCCTAGAAGCAATGAACCGAATACAGAATTACTTGAAAACATAATCGATTACAAGTAAGTTGTTTACAAGTAATGAGTCCCGTACAAGTCTAGGTGAGACTATGTGCTTGCTCATGGTGGAAATTCTATTTATTGGAGGCAAGTTTTTTGTCCTAGACACACACATAGGCGTAAGAAGACGTATAGGCTCGAATAGGCATATAGTATTGCGCTTGATATCTCTAAATATGCGGTACACAAGTCTTCAATCGAGCGCCCGTCCGGGTGGGTGCTCATGCGCCACTAAGCAATATGACTTCATCGCGAATTATTTTATAATACCGGCTTGCAATTCAGAAAAAAAAGAAATATTTTATTTCTCAAGTGTCGCCTCGTACAGCAGAAACATCTCTCAGGAAACACGAATTCTGTTATAATTGTATGGTCCGCGAAATTCGTACCAACCTTATTTTCATTATTCAACATATTTTGTTTTTGACGTCAAACGTTTCGATAACTATAGATACTTTTCATTTTTCGTACTCGTCGCCTTATAATTCGCCGGGCTACACGGCGTTCCTTTTGGCGGAATTGGTAAGTGAACCATGTACTCGCATAGAATGTGATGTTTTGTGGCTGGTACACAAAAAGAAAAATCGCTTCTTTGCTGTGCTGGCGTGGCAATGTCAGTGCTAACACAGAATGTGATATGGCAGTTCAGAAAATGGGCACAGATGCGTAGGCTGGACGGCTCAGATGATACCCGTGTCAGCTTTGCCGAATTCGCTGGATGCGGTTTCGCTAGGGTCCGCCGGCGGCTTCGTGCCTGCTATACTTCCTTCCGCGCAGAGTGGCACTAGTCTGACAGGCCCTGGTTGAGGTGTGCGCCCGATTATTGGCTATCTGTGGGCTGTTTAGGAACTAGTCTAAAAGGCTGGCAGAAGTAGACGGCCGGGGATTATCGCGTGCACGGCCCGCACGCCGCACTTATAGAGAAATCCTCTGCCGCCATAAGGTTCCAGAGTTTCCTGTAGAGCCTCACCCGCTCGTTCGGGGACCTAGAAGCAACCCCTCGATAGGCGCAGTACCAACGGCTTAACTAACAGCCTTCTCTCGTGCACGGTAAGCTCGTCATCGGGTGCTCCCTTGATGTCTTATTTGCGGGCGTGATCCTCTGCAGCGCGGGCCGGCAGATGCCAAGTTCTCAGAGGCGGTTGCACTGTGAGACGCCGTAGACTGAGCGTGCGGAAAGCGAAAACAATGGGAACGCGGAAGCGCCGCAGTGTGCCTTGGTTGCAGAGTACTTCCAACTGCTCGATCGGTGTGACGTGGTTTAATGGGCCGGGTTTGCAATACGAGCTGCGAGGAGGTGACGAGAGCGTTGATCGTCTGCGAGCGTGTCTGCCTCTCCGTCCGCTTTTGTGGGTTTGCAATACGAGCTGCGAGGAGGTGACGAGAGCGTTGATCGTCTGCGAGCGTGTCTGCCTCTCCGTCCGCTTTTGTCCTTGATCCATGACAGCGCAGTGCATGCGCACTTTCGATAAGTTTGCCCTGGAGCTTCAGGAGACATCCGCCATTTTAAGTTGAAAACTCTGCATAGCTTCAGTTGCTCCCTCTTTTAAATCTAGGCACTCTATAGACAGCGCCGAGTGGAGCAGCGCGCAAACTAAGCACGCCTGTGTAGCCTATTGCTATTTTTTTTTTTGCCCGCTTTTTTTTTTTTTTAACAAAGCTGGCGCGTTTGTTTTACGAAGCAGAGCGCAACTGTATGTTTGAACATGTAACGTTTTACCCACGCCGGGGGTAACAGGGAGACACTCGAGAAAAAGGTTCGGCTGGCGCTAGTTTCAAATCAGAGAGGAGACGAGCGTTATGCCATTGTTCGGCTAATAGTCGAATTCGACCTCTCGACTTCGGTGCTGGCACCTAACCGGATATGTTTAGGTGCCAGCCATATAACATATCAATACTGTGTCAACTGGCTGGGGTTTGATTTTTTTCCACGAATTCGGTATTTTTGTGTAAATCGGTTCAAATCATAACCAATTTACACAAAAAGAGGCCGAACTAAAAAATGTATGAAGAATGTATAAAGGGGTCACCCAATTATTCACGTTTCATACTAGAATATGTTTTGATAAAGCGTCTAATGTTATCCGTGCAGTTTTTGTTTTTCTTGAAAGCGCCGTTTGATATCTATAGGACAAAGTGTTAAATACAGATCTTTTTTGTTGTTGTTGTTGGAAGTGTATCTTACCGTAATCGGCGTTTTCAATCCTACAACTCTGCCAGGGCCGCAGGCCGCCACACTGTAAAGGAAAAATGTGAAATTCGTTAATATACACTAAAACAGCGCCCAACAGCGTGGAACATTTATAAGTTTCTGCGCGATAACTTGACCGTAGAGAACTATCGGAGAGGCACTCAAACAAATGTGTGTGGTGAACAAAAGACGAACATTCGCCTTCCGGCGCGTCGACTTCGCACGCGGCGCAACAGTCACTGTGTACGCGAACTAACCCCTCGTGCAGAGCGAAGGATGCCGGGCGAAATTCGTGGCCTGTCCGCCGCAGATCTAATAAATTACGAGGGCAAAAACATAACAAAATGTGTTCCGACCTTACACAGAAACACAGCGGAAGCACATGTAACAAGCGTGGTGGTAATTGTCACAGAATTTTATTATGTGGTGGAAACGTTTTTGTTTTTTTGTTTGCGTTCTTCTGATTGCGGTGCGATAATGAGATGCTCGGCACGAAACAGGCCCTGCGTTGATTAGGTTGTCCGAGACTAGCTTGGTATAATGCACCACCATCTTTGTCTTATACACATAGAATGAGTCATAATGTTCCAACATCATTGCAAAATGGGTTTTCTTGCGGCTGCTCCAGTGTCTCAATGTTCACGTCGGCAAGAGTTAGGACATTCAGTCTTGAAAAGAGCTTTCTTCGCGTGAAAACCCCAAGCACTTGAAACAAAGAACGTCAACCTGGACGGCAAAAATACAAATGTACAATTTTATATGGGGTATTTAGGTTCAATTCGAACGGATTTCTTAAAAAAAAAAAAAACGGATGGGGTAGGGGGTTCACTGATACATGAATATACCTTCTTCACTGTATCTGCGTTGGGTGGCACGGGCCCACTTTGCACGCTCAATTTTGGTTTGAAACGGCGTGTACGAGAATGACATATTTTAATAAAAATTTCACGTCATGGCTAGACTAAAACGAATCCGAGTGTCGATTTCCTAACTCCAATATGCTCCCCGAGAAAAAAAAATTAAAAGGTTAATTAAAACTATTGTCAATTGTATAACTAATCAACCAGTTGCCTCGTGTCTAGAGGCCCTCTAACCCCCAACTTACACGCTAAGCAAACATTAAAAAAAACAAAAAAACCTACGCGGGTATTTACTTGAGAAATTGCCGAACTTATGAACAAGGCCTGTGGACTGCTTTCCCGCGAAGCACGGGGATAGCTAATCACCGTGATCGGCAGAAAGATGTTAGCGATTTACGGGATAGAGATAACGTCTCCACGCATAATTGCTATTTTCTCAGATTCTAAGAAGTGCGGCTATTACTCAAGCAAATACTGTAGTTTGTTTTCTGAAATAAAAACAAAACAAAAAATCGCGCGGGATTATTTTCTTTTGTGTTCCTTATTTCGTGTCAGCTTGGGGTGTTTATCTCGAACACGCATTCCAGCCAGTCTCTTATAATATATATATATTATCATTTTGCTTTAGGCCTTTGGATTACTTTCGCCAAGGTGGAGGCTAGGAAACGAAAACGCTCCACTGCTTACCTTAAATGGTACGGGCATCGACGAGCGTATTATCTGGTCAGAGAAACGAGCAGTTCTTCCTGTCTACGGATACAAGCGGAAGTAGTTTTAGCCTGCCCTGTGCGTTCTCCACCCATGCAAACAAAAAGGGGATTAGTAAAACAGTAAAACGCCTTAGGGGGATCGGTGGCCGAGTGGGTTAGCGCACACCAGTTTGAAGCATATGGAGCGAAAGCTCGTGCTGCAGGACCCAAGGATCCTGGGCTAAATCTCCACCCCTACCCGTTTCAATCTGGATGAGCATCGTATCGGCGTGCGGTTGTGTGTAAGTACTGAGTGATAACGTGAAAGACCCCCAGGCTGGCTGTTGTACCGCACTGGCTAAATTGCTCATCTACAGCTGAGAGCCAAGTCGCTCGTTGAGGCAGGCTAAGTTCAGGGTGTATAAACATACATACACCAAATTTAAGTACAACGCCGTCCAAAAAACCGTCGTGAACAGAAACAACATCACTTGTTTACACTTTGTGTCCGGAGGGCAGAGTGAACGTATGCTATAATAGTGTCGCCTTTTTTTTTGTTTTTTGCGTAAAGGGTATGATGGGAAACCTTATAATCTTCATGTGGTCGAACATAAATTAAGCATTGTACAGAGGCGTTTTCCCTCAGTGGTTATGTTGTGCCTATGATAGCTAAAAAGGAGACTGGACACGATAGATCTCGCCTTTCCTATTATAGGCGAAGTCGAAAGATTCAGCGAATTTCGCCAGGTATAATGTACATATATGACATTGTAATAATGGCTAGTAACTCCATGAATCTGTAAAAGTTTATAACAATATCCAGTACAGTAGGAGAGCGGTTGCGCCTAGATTTTGGTGGTGAGAAGCGAGCAATCCCGACTTTCACACTGGCATGGCCAGACATTTGCGACCCGCGCTTCTAGTTCACTTATCTGTCTCCACGTGGCGTGTTCACCTTTAAGTTTTTCACCGTCTGCGAATTCCCGCAAAGCGGAGTGTGTGCCGAGTGTAAAAAACACCAACTTAGATATAGACAAAATATGAGATAATGCGTGTTTTGCGGTTGCAGCATACTGATAACTTTATCTACAGTGGAAAAGCGCCAAAAAATACACGAACAGAGTGAAAAACAACAGGACAGGGCGCCCTGTCCCGTTGTCTTTCTGTCTATCCGTGTATTTTTCGGCGCTTTCCGCCGTAGATATGTACCAATTGGCCGATATTAGTACCTTGTTACAGATAACTTTATCGTCCTCAGTTTCCATTTCATGGCGGTACTGCGATCTAAGGAACTAGATCGGAACTTCTAAATAATTCCGCAGAAGTCATCGCACGCATTTATCTAGCTCTTATATTTGACCTGGAGTGCAATATTGCTAGGCAACTTCAGAGATAACTGTGCTGTGAGTGAGTATAGGGCAAAAAACGTACGTTATTATTACCGGTTGATTCCGAACAGGGCGTATCTAAAGATTGATTGGCAGCTTATGTATTTCAGGCCTATAATTTTTTCCGCGCTGAGTTATATCCACTTTCCGCCTGGTGCAATGTTGTCACTAATAGAAAGAACTATTGAATTTAGAACAAAAAAAAACGTTTAATAAGACAAAGGTGGCCGAAAAATTTAAAGAAAATGGTACCACACATCTTTTGTCGGCGACAGATGGGTGACTGACCCGCAGCAGCGCGTTATCCCTACTTCCATACACGCGGAACTTTCAGGAATTTTTTGAAAAAGAACACTCCATGACAGTTGAAAATGAGCTGGGATTTCATAGGTGTACAGAATTACTAAAAGTAAGGATCCGGGTAGGGAGGGATTCGAACTCCATTCCTCACCGTGGGCGCGGGCGCTGCCAACTCCGTCACGCACGCGGCAGTATCGCCTATACCACGTTTCGCCTTTTAAGTCCAGATTAGTACCACCAGACGAGCTGATAGTACTAGTCAAACAGCGTTCAAAAGCACACCATCGTGTTGCTCGTCGCGTTTCTGTACGTAATATATCATCGCTGAACCGATCATAAACAAAAAAGGCCCGTTTACTCGCGCTCTTGAATCTGCTTGATTTGTCCCGTTAGCTCGTAGCGTCGGCTGCCGCTGGACTTGAGCTCAAACGAAGTATTAGAACTATCGCTCATGCGGCATTTACACAATGTCCCAGTGTACCACTATGTTAAATTCATTTAATTTATATCATATATACAAAGTGTTTATTGTAGGCTTTTCACTACGTTTTTAAATATTCGTTAAGGCTACATCAATCAAGTGTGTTCACTTAAGTTATACGACCAGGGGAGATTATATAGGGCTTTAATCGTCACGATAAATTGAACAATGAACTAAAAGTTTATTGAATAGTTTTAGTTAGTAAAGATGAACACTTTTTTTTTTAAATTATAAACCTGGTGAGCGTCATCAAAAACCAGTAAATCAGTAAATTTGAGAAAGAATCGCAGCGGGTGGGAAACGCGGGGGTGCACAAAAGTTACCACTTGTGAGACAGGCGTAAGGCTGGAGGTGCGACAACGTGGATAATAATTTCATCATCCGCGTCAATCATGCCAAATCTACAAAAATTAACGCGTACCAAGTAGCATCGTCTCAACGGGGGGATGGTTCAGTCGTTTTTACGCCCTCCTTCATCTTTTAAAATCTGGGCACCCGAGTCTCGCCAGGGAACCTTTTTAGGATAACCCAGTTCCCAGCTAAAGGCAAAATAGGTTGAATAATTTCATAACTAAACTTTTCGCGGGGTATTTATTTAGCAGTGTACTGAGCAGCTCAACGAGTGCGAATGAGCTGGGACAACAGTAATGACGATGTAAAGACAAATAGGACACCGAGGAATGGTGTGAAGTTGTGAGAATGATTTGGAGATAAATTATAGTGCCAAATTTTTCTATTTAAAATCCTGTTTTGTATTTGAAATCGGATATGTTCAACCAAGGTATGAAGTCAAGCAATGCAATGCAGGTAGACTAACTTAGAATGGCCATCGAAAAGCACAGAATAAAGGAATACAAGTTGATATTAGATGGTCGCCATTCGAACGTAAGAGGCTAGTAGTATAATAGAATATTTGGTGATAGGCATAAAAAAAAAGATGAGGGACGAGGGACACGAATTGTTTCGAGCTAATTTCACATAAGGAGTGCCCACACGTTACGAAAGAAACAAGCTATAATATTAAAATCGTCAATTTTGATCAACAGTAGCAACCCAGATCAGGAAACACAACTCAAGGAGAAAGCTGAAGCAGGAGGAATGAAAATAGAAACGCGGCCATTCAAGCTAAGTCAGACACAAATCTTTAAAGATGAACACCTCTAGAAAAGCCGCATATGAAAATTCTAGAGGAAGGTCATTGTTGCTTGAGTTCAGAGCGAACCAGGTAAGATGCACAAAGTCAAACATTAGTATATATACCCAGGGTGTGAATCTTGTGGAGAGGAGAATGAAACAGCCGAATATTTGTATCTCTATATGGCGTGCAAGTTGGTCTGCTCCCTTGTTTCCCCGGGACCTCAACCAATGACAGCTCGCGCTGTGCTGCCTCGTCATCGTGCGTTCCCTACGCGTTATCTATGTTGTCCTTTGATTGGGGTGCCTTTCCATGCGTTCGGATGGTCCAAAGAGGCGTTCTGGAACTGCTAGCCATATTGTATAGAGGAATCCCCCCAGAGTTGCCGAAGCTGAGACTAATTTCGTAGAGGCTGTGTAACGGGTTTAAGGACAACAAAGTAACAAACGTACATTGGGAAGGTGATGAGAACTAAAAAGATGATCCGACTGGTGGAGTACTAGTCGAGAAGATGATTATCCCTCTCATTCAAATCTCGGAGAGTGACAAGGGGGTTTCTTCTTCAAGACGCGTCATCGTATTGTAAATGTATAAGCATTTCCCTTGCGAAAAATTGTTGATGAGTTTCAATTGAGTCTCTATTGTATTATTATAGGATGCATTAAAAAATGAATTGAAACTGAGTGATAAATTTTGTAAGGGTGAAAGTATAGGACACGGATTAGAGTTGCCGACAATTTAAGGAACGCAAGGTGTGGCGACTCCCAAGTATCTAATTATCGCTCCTTAGTCAATGACATTGCTGAAATAGCCGAACGCCGAAGAACGAACCGAGAAGCAACAAGCATGAGAAGCAACAAGCCCTGGATTTTTTAAAATGGTCAGTGGCTATAGATGTTTACAAGTACGGCCTCTGGTTGCCGCCATCTTGCTGCGGGTGTGGGTAGATCTTCTGATAGTCAAGCATTGTCGAGGCCGCCCCCACGGTTTCGAGACTGGAGCCCAAACAGCGCATTTTCCATCCACGGTGGCCAGACTGACTCTCGAAGAGCGGTTGCTTGCAAACGTCTATAGCTGGGGCAAGCCGCCTGTCGATTCATACGGTTCAGTGGATCTATTAATTTACGCACACATACATCTTGTGATTGATTGATTGATTGATTCGTTCCGTCAAATGCGTGTTTCCACTGGTGTTTCCACTTGTACCACATTTGTACAAGCACGTGCGGCATACCCGTGTAGCAAAACTTTGGTAGAATTATAATTGCAGCCTTAGAGTAGGGACCCGATAACAGCAGGCATGCTCTTTCAGCCTGAAGCGAGCAATACTGAAAGTCTAGTATGGCTTAATAAAACAATAGACAATACGTTCTGACGTGCGAAACGTTATAAATACATTTAGGCTTAAGTCCTAGGCTTACTTCCGTGTAAACCGGCAACAACCTACACCGATCAACGTGAATGTGCGACAAATTTTGCCGAAATAAAACCTGCTTTGTCTGAGCTTGCCTTCTTAGCTGGTGTTCACAATACAAGGACACACGGTCAAAAGAAGCAGTTATTGCAGTGGGACCAGTGTTGGCGATAACGCGTTAAGGCCCGTTCACACTCTTGCGAACCTCCCTAAACGAGAGGACATAGTGGCGCCATCTATCGGGTTGCAGTGTAAACTTGACGGTTCGGCATATTTTCTATTTCTCCCGCGCATTATCCTTTCTTTCTTGCCAAGAAAAACTTTTCGAAACGTTATAAACGAGCCTTTCTCATAGGTAGTACGCACATTCGACCTCGGAAATGCCGCAAATCCGTCGTTCGTTGCGCCATCTCTTGTCTCTCGTGCGAAACGGCGCCGTGTTGTTTGCAGACCGGTGGCGTCGCTGCGTTTCCATAGGAGCTAAGCCTTTTTCTTTCTTTAGTTTTCCCTGTTAGTATATGACAGCTGTCTATAATAAACCGCCTCTAAACTTCGGCGACAATACACTGCAGCGCCGAAGCATTACAGCAGGAGTGGGGTACAGATCATATTTATACGTTGGAAACTCACACCAGCAGCACCACAGCGAAAGTGATTCTAAAAGATTGTGACGTCTCTCTGGTGACGGTCGGCGTTCAATGCTGCGATAACTTTGCCACTAGTTAGCTGGGCCAGCTTGTTTGTCTGGCATGGGCAGGATATGTAATCTACATCCTCGGACACGTGACGCTTCGCGAGCGCGATTTGGAGAATTGAACCTTGCCCAACACCTGACTGGGAAGAAGAAATCGCTATGAAAACAACGACCGGATGCACACCACGTAACGGACGCAATATAGAACTATTCGTGTAATCCAAGTTAGTCCAATAAAAGGAACGTTATCTTGTTTCTTCAAAAACCAACGTCGCATTTCCAATTAACGACTCGTCAGCACCCGCCTATGCTGACACACCTAGTTTGGTTCAAAGCGTGGGAACGTCAACACTTCCAACTTAATATTTTCTGTTGTTGACAGAACGATAATTTATTTGTTTTGAAGAGAACGATGTGACCAGCTGGAGCAGCTAGGGACGCGAGGCAAAATCCTTCGACCGGCGGCAGAGTGTTGCCTTCTGAGCGGATGTCTCCTTCCAGCGGGATGGCTGCTTAGGTTACGGCGACGGTGATCCGCTTAGGAGTTCCGCGTAGCGATAATCTCGCGCCTTTTGGGCCCGGTCGCGGTAACGTCAATAATGACTTCCGAAGGAGTTTGAAATGAATCCGCTTATACATAGGTTTCATTGGGATTCCTTTGCCACTTTTACGTAGTGTACATAATGAAAATTATTTTGTTTTCAAATAATCATGCGGCAGTTTGTAATCAAAAGTAACGAATAACGGGTAATGTAATTTGAGAGGAGATACCGCAAAATAATAACGGCGTTACTTTACTCGTTAGTCATTTGGGATTTTAACAAGTACGTTAGTACGTTAGTACGTTAGTAAAAAAACTAACGCGTTACCAGTAACGTCGTTACTTGTAACGCGTTAGTTCCAACACTGCTTTTAAGCACGCAAAAAGTTCGACTCTAAAATAAACCTACTCCCACGCCCTTTGTACAAACGTCAAAAAACGCTCTCGCCAAAAAAAAAACAAAAGCAAAAAAAAAAACGCTGTTATTGTCGACGTATAAATAAGAAGTAAAGCGCGAAACTCATGTACGACGAAACCGTGCGATCCGACGTCCGATCACTGCTCCGGCTCGCCGCAAACGATTATCGAGACACATGCTTCCGACCGAGCTTGCTACGCGTAGTTCCCACGGTTCCGATCGGCTCCGCCCAGTTGCGTGACCAGTGCGTGTTGCCCGACTTCCTACGATCGCCGCGACAACTTTTCTTGGCAGTGCAGTGGAAGGTACAAAAACGCGTTCCCTCTCCCATTTCGAGCGCTGAATTGCCGAACTAATCTCCGATTAGTTCGGCAATTAAGAAGGTACTTCGCGGGGAGGAAACGTAGGAGTTTGTATTATTGAATAGCCTCCAAGTTGGCAGAGCCGCCTTGAAGAGGAATCGAAGGGAGCGTTATCTACTCCGGAATGACCTTCAGTTAGCCGGAAGGACCTTCCGGCCGTTCATGAGAACGGCCGCAAGGTCCTTCAGTTGCCCCGCGTCCAAGCTCACTACACGCCGTAGCGATATCGAAGGAAGGAAGCTCGCGCTGGATCCGCAGGACAACTGAAACTCTTTCCCGTCGTTCTCATTCTTTCAGTGACCATGGTCTTCATATCACTTTGGCGTCTCGCGAGCTGCGAACGTCCACGCACAGTCAATGTACGGCGAAAGGCAATACACGCCTGCTGGAGGTCGGGAATAGGAAAGATACGCCCTGCCGTTCTGGTCAATGTTGTACGGAAAGGCGTTCCTGGAACGCGTTCCTTTTAGGAGGAACGCCGCCGTTCCATCTTGCATCGATGGCACTGGAACGGGAACTCATTGCATTTTTACGGGGAATGGAAAAATGAACCGCGTTCGTTTTTTTCGTCTGGTGGGATAGTTTTTATTTTATTTCTAAGAGGAAAATTCTAAAAAAGTACAAAGATACTATCTTTACGAAGAGCAGGATCTCGTTTACTTTTTTGTTACTTAACTTAGGGGTTATTTTGTGGGGTCCTCGCTTGGTAAGAGTCGCGTGCGGGAGAGCTAGTGGACATTAATCC
Organism: Ixodes persulcatus; assembly: GCA_013358835.2. Lineage (NCBI taxonomy): Eukaryota > Metazoa > Arthropoda > Arachnida > Ixodida > Ixodidae > Ixodes > Ixodes persulcatus. The sequence goes on from JABSTQ010009418.1 coordinate 3,831,596, forward strand.
CTTTTCTTTTTGGTGCCCGAGACTGCGGTGCTAAAAAGAAAACGTTTAGTCGAAGGAAGAGACACAGAAAGAAGGACGTCACAAACTTTATTAAAGGGGGGTGCAACGATTTCCGGACTTCGGTCAAAGATTTGTGGAAGTTGCCCTCTGACACTTCTGAAGTAAAGAACAGAAAACCGATTTCGCCTGCGTGTCCTAGTTGCGTAAAAAAAAAGATAAATATTGGCATTTCGGGCACCCCTCAACTCACTCCCAGTCTTCAGGGTCACACCTGGTCGCACTCCCAGTGACGTCATTCGGAGTGCCGTGTAGCTTCCCGTGTGCTCTCTCGGAGGACGCTTCCTCTCCCTCTCTCTGCTGACATTAGCGGGCGTTATGCTGCAGCTTAGAGCCGAGCGAGGTCACGTAATCTTTTCGCCGTAGTTCCTTCGGCTGCCACTTGGGGCTGCAGGTGGGCGAAAAAGCTCGACTTTTGCTTTGCGATTGTGCAGCGGAATCGTGACATTTTTAATGAAGGAGGTGTTTTCTCTATCCTCCGGGACACGATAAACAACGTAAAAATGACAAGATGCAAATTCTTTTAATCATAAAATTGTTGCACCGCCCCTTTAAACTAACCTGATGGGCTAGTTGGCTATACATGTTGGTAAAATTCGCGCAAAGACAAGGGAGGAAGAACGTAGAGACAGTATAGAGCGCTCTATCCTGTCTCTACGTATTACCTCCCTTGTCCTTTGCGTTAATTTTACCAAGTCTCAACTCATCTACCTTTTTTTTTTGCTTCTACGAATCCTCATACACCAAAAATCTAAGGCCGCCTGCCAACATCACTACACTACAAAAATAAAAAAGCTACAGTTACAACAAAAGAGCAGGTTACGAGACATCGAACGCACCCTTGTATTTCGAACATTCGTCACATAAATGATACACACAATTTAACCTTCATTCTTTCTCTCCTTCTCCACCACCTTCAAACTGAACAACGAATCCGACTTTCACAAACAGGGACCGGTAGGTTTTAAGACTGACCTTCCAAAACCCCTAGCCCCTTCTCCACTTGCTCGTCTTGCGGGCAGCAACATTAAGAAGCAACTGTTGTTAAGTTCGAACAAGGTACTTTGTTAAATTGAAACGTGTAGGGTGTTGTAAAACGCTCGTGCGGTGTGGGGTAACAGTATATTTGGCTCGTCTGAATCGCCCACCAAAATATGAATATGGTTAAAAGCTGATTATTTTAGGAATTAAAATCTGCGCAAAAAGATGAGGATCAGACGAAGAAGTAACACGGACGCAGCGTTGCGTCCGTGTTCCTTTGTCGTCTGTTCCTTGTCTTTTTGCGCTGTTTTTAATTCTGAAGTATGTACCAACTCGCCCAAGCCTCAACGTTAGCATTGATAATTCTAAAGGCAAATATATCAACGAAGAAAACCTTGCTTCCGGTTGCTTTCTTCTCCTGGTGTACCTCCTAGTCCATGACGGAATCAAATTTGTATCTGGACATTTTATGGGAGAAAAATGCATGGACTGAACAAAAACAAGGAGAAGTATATGGACGTTTCGAGGGGAGGTCTGTCTTTTTCAGAATGATGATTGAGGGACCTTGGCAGTAAACAGTAACAACACTAACTTATTATACACACAAAACAAAAAAATAATAAAGGGGAGGAGGAGGTTTGGTTCACTTCCAATTAGCCAAGAAGCGAAACCAGCGTCGGCTCCCAGGAAGACAGCCTGCCCCCTAACCCCCGGGGCGCTTCGCCGTCAGGGCGGCGGAAGAGACACGGGAAGGTCCCCATCAAAAGCAAAGGCCTCGCAACCCGCTAAAAAAAAAAAAGACAAAAAAACACGGTTGTGAAGGCGGTACGAACAGCAACCAACAAAAAAGCACTTGAACAATCAAGGGTAAAAAAAAGGGGGGGGGGGGGGAGGGTGGAAAGGTAACGCAACAACAACGCCAAAAAAAAAAAAAGTTAATGTGGAATTTTTGTTGGAAATGTGGAAATGTGGGAATACATCTTCGACATTGCGAATTCGATATTGCGAAAGCTACGCGTCGAAACAAAAAAGGCTTTTGTCGTTTTGGTCCAGGGCCAGGGTCCTATTTAGGGTATTTATTAAAGTCCGGGATAATTTGAGCGTTAATTATTTTTGAGGGATTACCTCTTTTACTATTGTGTTTAAGGCCTTGGTTTCAATTAGAAACTTGCTGAGCATCATCGAAAAACACTAAAGCAATAAATTGCAGAACGATAGAAGGCACGCGCAGCATATTATACGGATCTCTGAAAAAGCGCACAACACCGACGGGTTTTAAGTTCCGGTTTGCCATCGGGGCGCTTCTCGGCACCGACGGCACCACGTCCCGTGGAGAAATAGTGCGACCAACTTCTGCTGCGCTGCGCGACGACAGCGCAGGAGAGGTGGGTGGCACTATTTCTCCAGGGGGCGTGGTGCCGGCGATGCCGAGAAGCGCTCCGATTGCAAACCGAAACTTAAAGACCCGACAAAGTTGTGCGGTCTTTCAGAAATCCGTATAATGCTGTGCGTGCCTTCTATCGTTCTGTAATTTATTGATTTGGTTTCCGATAACAGCAGGCATGCTCTTTCAGCCTGAAGCGAGCAATACTGAAAGTCTAGTATGGCTTAATAAAACAATAGACAATACGTTCTGACGTGCGAAACGTTATAAATACATTTAGGCTTAAGTCCTAGGCTTACTTCCGTGTAAACCGGCAACAACCTACACCGATCAACGTGAATGTGCGACAAATTTTGCCGAAATAAAACCTGCTTTGTCTGAGCTTGCCTTCTTAGCTGGTGTTCACAATACAAGGACACACGGTCAAAAGAAGCAGTTATTGCAGTGGGACCAGTGTTGGCGATAACGCGTTAAGGCCCGTTCACACTCTTGCGAACCTCCCTAAACGAGAGGACATAGTGGCGCCATCTATCGGGTTGCAGTGTAAACTTGACGGTTCGGCATATTTTCTATTTCTCCCGCGCATTATCCTTTCTTTCTTGCCAAGAAAAACTTTTCGAAACGTTATAAACGAGCCTTTCTCATAGGTAGTACGCACATTCGACCTCGGAAATGCCGCAAATCCGTCGTTCGTTGCGCCATCTCTTGTCTCTCGTGCGAAACGGCGCCGTGTTGTTTGCAGACCGGTGGCGTCGCTGCGTTTCCATAGGAGCTAAGCCTTTTTCTTTCTTTAGTTTTCCCTCAGGTAAGTTCGCTCTTTTCAAATTTTACAAAAAAAATACACCATCTGTGGGCAACGCTGCACAAAGTCGTAGCGCAATAGATTAAGAAACCGAATTTTCCGGACGATTTAAAGAGCCTGGCGTCTCCTTGTATCACCCTGTATAAGCCAGCATCCTGAGTAGCGTCCTATAATACAAAACGATTTGTTTTATAACGTAAACAATTGGGAACTCTTCGAAAGACACGTAGATTATGCGCCGAAGAACTGGAGGAGGGGAGGAGATGAGCTCTGGTGGGAGTGATTAGTGCGTAGACCAAGGTAAGCTGTCCTTGTCTCTACTGCACTCGTCGAAAGTGTTCGAATGTGAGAGCCAAACGCCGGACTCTGGCGTTCTGCGTTTTAGCCATAGACTTATTACAACGTACAGTGTGCTCAACTGTTAAATATAACGCGGGAGCGGTGGCCGAAACTGATATCAGAGCTGTCTAGCAATTAAATCAATGATGCGGCAGCGAATAAGGCGGCTGTTTTTGTGAGAATCGCCACTCCCCGATACAGTTATTGCATGACCTCTTCGTTTCTTTCTTTATTACCCACGCTTTAAATTTTTACTTGTTTGTTTTGTTGTTTTTGCCACTTTAGTCACACACACCTACGCGTTTACCATCGGGGCTACCATATCTCGGTGATCTTGCAGTTTCTCTGATAAAGCCCACCTTCTTTAAAAAACAAAAAACAAAATCAAAAAGCGACTTCTTTTTTTTTGTCGCCGAGTCACGCATCGGTGATTGTTTTGGAGCTGGGAGTGTAACTCCGGAAAACAACAGCGGCATAAGCTGCCAGAGTGAGCCGGTATATCACGCATGCAGTCTCACCGGCCACCGCTCCCGTGTTATTTTTAACAGTTGAGTACACTGTACGCTAAAGGTTCAACTGGAGCTAGTTTCTATGTGACTTCCGTGATGAAAATTCAAGCAGATCGCAACCAGTCTACTTTTGCTGTGCTACTGTGCATTCCTGTGGGAAAACGCGCGTGCATTTTGTCTCTTCGCCGGAAAATAACCCGGATAACTTCTGTTATTTGGGTTTTACCGAATGTGTGTGCCTTTATTATCATACGTAAAAGTGTAATTGCTTTAGTTGCAGTATTTTCTTCATCGGTGAACGATGTTAATGTTCGCTATACTTAAGGCCCAAACCTCTGTTTTACAGCAGGTGCGTAAAATCGAGCGACGATTGTAAGCAAAATGCCAATCGAAATTGATGTAGAGTGTCTTCAGTCTTCGCCAGTATTACGGTGTCGCTTATTTATTGCTAATATGCCAGTCCCGCACTAAATAAAAATGATCCCGTCGAGCGTGCATTTTTATGAGTGGTTAAAACATTCAAAACGCAAAGAATAAAGTACGTGGGCTATGAAAGGTGACTCTTTTTATTATTCCTTCTGTGAAGCTTTTATCCGGCGCCTTTTTTCTGGCTTTTTCGTATCTCAAAAATTTCGAACGTGATGCGGGTCATGTTTTGAACGCACATATGCATGATCAAAGAGAATAAAGCTATACTTATTTAGAGCAAATGGTACTTCATTACTTTACTTTCACTTTATTTTGATCGTCTAAATGTTACTTTATTACTTGACCTTCACTTTATTTTGATCGTCTGCATGGACAGAGAGTTACCGAATCAGAGTTACTGCGTAGTTCTTGCCGTCTTTCTTGGCTTTCAAGATGTTTTTCGTTTGTCACGTTAATCCCCCCTGCAGAAAAGCGCAGGCACCGTTTTCGCGCTAACCGTGCCCGACAGTGCACATAAATGCTTGGATGAAGCTGCGTAAAGACTGTCTTAAATAATTTGAAATTGAAAAAAGAAAGACACGGTAACTGACCAATATTTTTATTTACGTGATTGAGAAATGTTTCAAGATATTTACCACGTTACACTTTATCGTAATATTTGCTCTTTAAACCAAGCGGAGAGAAAAAAATGCACCTTCTTTTCCCCGTAGAAATACATTACCGGAAGTCAAATTTCGACTGGTTGCTCTTTGCTTCAATTCGCAACAGCACACTCGCACCAGCTGAACCTCTGGCGTACATTAAAATAACTATATGTTTCAAACGCGTTGGACGAGAGCAGTGGAGACAAAGGCAGCCAGCTTTAGGTCTACCGACTAATCATTCCAATCAGAACTCGGCGTCCTGACGCCCCCCCCCCCCCCCCCCCGCCCCGCGCTCTCATCTCTTCCTTTTCCTCAGCTACTCGGCGCATTACTTTATATCTCAATAAGCTCTTGATCAAAATGCAATAAACCGACCTTTCACGTTAGAGGCGAAACATTCCACGTTTCAAGAGAACAATAAAAAAGAGAGGGCTTTCAAGAAAATTGAGTGGGTGTGAGGCTTCTGTGCAAAATGGCAGGTTTGATTTGTAATTTCGAAAGACAGCGAAGGGGCGATCAAAAGATTATAACTATGGAAATTTCCACCAGCTTCCCATAAAATGCTTTGGAGTTACCACTGCCATTCTAAATTCTGATTTCACCAGTTTGAATAAGAATGCAAGTAGTATTATACAAGATTTAAAAGGACGTTTTATACGTACTTTGGATATTCAAAATCCAGGAAACTTTCGAAAAAGTAGTTCGTCCAGAGTCTAATATTTTGAAAAGTTTTCATTGTTTTAATCGTCGACATTGTTGAATAGACAATATAAAGAAAACAAATGCGATCCAGTTACAACCGGCAATTTAAGTAAAAAAAGTGTTCATAAAAAATTGCAAATAGTGTTTTTCCGGCATTTTGTTTTGTAAAATTAGGCCTTTCTATCCCAACATAAGAAACCGCAAAAATTACTAATGAGTGAAACGGGCAGTAACTTCGTTTTTTTTTTCAATGCAAGTGTTATTAAAGCAAAGTGGAAATTTGGACAAGTTGGTTCATAGTCAAAGATATAAAAGCGCCAAAAACGACAGGGACAAAGAAGAGAGGAAACAACACAGGGCGCCCTTGCAACTGAAGTTTATTTAAGAAAAACACATATTATGAGCCGTTGTAAAATGCGTATTCGTCATAACAGTCTATGGAACCCCTTGATAAAATCAAACTCTTTCCTTGAGAGGAAAAGGGAAGGCTCGCTGACGCACTCATTTCCTTTTGCCTTAATCTCGAATGCCTCCTGAACTTCTCGGCACATTTTTTCTTTATATTTCGCTAGAATCTTAATATCATACAGAACTTGGTAGCATGGGCAACGACTACAATGGATGGCGAGATTACCAGAAGGGCTTGCTTTTATGACTCCAGCATGTTCGCGTGCACGTTCATTGACACACCTGCTCTTCTGATCATTGCACAGGAAACTGCAAGTCAGCGGTGTCTCGTGCACCACTCCCATGGCACACTAATCATATTTAGTCTGATGTTTTATGCTGCACTGCTTTTTATTTGCCTGGGGACTGTTGATTTTGGGGCACAGACGTACCATTTTATCGGGGGCTCAGAATACCACCGGAACTTTGAAACGCTGTGCAAGTTTCTTTAAATTATGGGACATGGCAAATCCAAGTAAGGAATAAAGGCCGGTCTCATTTTAGGCTTTTCTCTTGACTGTTGGTTTGCCCCTTTTAATTTGTTTAACAATTCTTCCGCAAACTCAGCAAGGCAGCTTTGTAGAAAACCTGTATTTTGTAGGCATGAAATCTATAAATTAATTCTGTCTTGCACAGAGTGTTTGAGAGACCGTTCTAAGGAGCCCAATCGAAAAGACCATCAGACATTTTTGATGGTCCATCAAAATTTCTTGATGGCCCATCAGACCTTTTGATGGACCATCAAACTTTCTTGGTAGCCCATCATACTTTTTTGATAAACTATCACACCTTCTTGATGGCCCATCACACTTTCTATACGTACCATCATACCTTCTTGACGGTCCAACAGACCTTCTCTGATGGCCAAACAGACCATCTTGATGGCCAATCAGACTTCTTTGATGACCTGACAGGCTTACTTGATGGTGTCTGACGGACAATCAACCATATCGTGATGGCTGATGGACAATAAACGAAAGGCTTCTGTCTGTAGCTCGGAGACCGTCAAAACGTTTGTGCGGTGACTGAGGGATCATCGAAACATTTTAATGTTATTTGGGTGAGACCACCAGGATATCTCGATAAACCATCAGAACGCAAAAAGGCTGATGGTGCTTCTCCTGACATCTTTTGGTGGTGGAAAGAACCTGACTATATTCGGGAGGTTCCAGCAGTGGCCGAGAGGAGGCGAAAATGATTTCACATCGTCGCGAATGTGTGAATTACATTCGGTGTGGAGAGCTGGCAGCGGCGTGGTTCAATAACAGGGTGTTCAATCCATAATAATCCGCCTCAACAATTGTCCTAGGATACTCGAAAGGTAACGAAAATACCTTCTTATAGACTTAGGTATGTTTTTGCAAACATAGTTTTGTTTTAATTTGTGTTATTTTTCGTTGGTAAAACAATTTGTTTATCAGTTTTGTATGTCAAGTAGATCATGTTTACGATCTAAGTGGCAGAAAATATGCCGAAGAATGCACTTTGCTTGATAGAAATTCATTTATTAGGCGTACATGTACCGTGAACCAAATGTTTGCGAGAAAAGAAACCTTTACGAAGCCGCGAATGCGGTAATACGAGGCTTACAGCATTCTAGGGCCGACGAGGCTTAGTGTATTGCACGCTGTCATGCGACGCCATCATGTCCAGCATGGAGGATGCGGACGGAGTGTAGAAAGCCACGCTACAGACCCCGATAATGTGGCAGCGCGTCGTGGAGTCTTGAAAGTAGCGAGTGGATTAAACGTATTTTCTCTTCCGTTTTGTTTTTGGGCTTTAATATTTCAACGTTCAATAATTTCTAAACTGAAATGATAACATGCCATAACCAAAATAAAACTTTGCCTTTAGGGTTCCAAGGGGATTTCGGAAGGTACCCTAACGCTTCGGATGTTCCTTTTTGAAATAATAATGGGCAAAGAATAGAATTCACGTTTGACTGTTATAGAATTTTTTTCTTCTGCCAGTACATATGCGTGATTAAAAATTCATACCGACCGTTAGACCAACAGACCATCAAGCCATTAGGCCGTCAGATGTCCCAAAATACCACCGATCATAACACCATCAAAACACCAAACCATCAATGTCCCAAAATACGACAGACGATCAAACTATCAAACCATCAAGCCATCAAACCATCAGGCCATCAGACCATCAATGTCCCAAAATACAACATACCATCAGCCTGATGGAGCATCAGGATTTTTTCTGATGGTCTTTTCGATTGGGACGCCTCCAGACACTTGTTAGAAGTGCCCCTTTTAACTATATTTGAGTGAACAGACTTGAACAGCAAGATGTCTTTCTTTGCTCGTACGCCCAATATATGTGGCCCTCCAGTAAGCGTAGTTTTAGGTCTAGGAACTACAGTGCCCCTTCTAAAGGCTTCTCAAGAGTAAACCTCAGAAGTATGAGCAAAACATATCGAGCATCTCAGATACAACGTCGTCCAGCGATCGCTCTGCCATATCGCTAAACACAAGGGAGTCATCAACGTACTTAAAAAAATCTTCATCCTACTGCCGATCCCCAACCTCTCACGAATGGCATTGTCACAATTACTTAAAAAATATCGGACAGCCCCGGCGCGACATAAGACCCAATTCAAACGCCTTTCTTATGAATGTACATGCCCCCTTGAAAGTAAACATACGTGTGCGATAAATAAAAAGATAAAAGCTTAAGAAAACTGTCCGCGCTGATCCTACTGGAGTTCTCGAACGACACTTCGCCATTTAGCTCTATGCATTTTCTAACGCCGAAAAACGAGGGTGTGCGGAGAAGAGCAAAAAAACTCTTTCACACCTGAGTAAAATGCACTATGGATCCCATGAGCGTCTCCCTTCTAAAATGCAATAATCGTATCCGAGTTTCTAACTAAATAAGGGTCGTGCAATTCCAAAGTTCAGAGATGTTTGGCGAGGAAGCCGGACATGTGGGACTGCCAAGATCCCTTCTCCGTCGCAATCGCTTTAAAGGGAACCCCCGTCTTATTCGTCATGGCAGAAAAGAAAATGTTTAAATGGAGTCCCTTGCTAAGCTGTACACATTTCAGTAGACTTGAAAGTTTCATTTCACCACAAAGTTCCTTAGCTTGCGTCTTACGTTTGGTCAGTCATTCCGGACTCACTTTCTTGAAGTTTTTGAGAACAGCCTGTTGAGACTTCTCATCGAACAAGTCCCTCGAACCCACCACAAAGCCACCCTCCTTGTCAGACATAAGCAGTTTTAAGTCGTGGTCCTTAAAGTAGTCACTGATGTGCGACGTTTTCCGGGGCCTCAGAGCTTGACCCGAAGTATGCAAGAGCAAATCAACTCAGTCGGCCACACACCTCTTCTTGTCTTTGAAGCTTGCTTTTCCCGCTATCCCTCTTACGAGGGCCAGCTTGGCAACAGGTCGCAGCTTGGGCTCTAGGCAGAGCTTGGGTCCCTTGTCCAGTGCAGACTTCATGTTAGGGGGGAAGTACAACGTCCCCAAGAATAGAAACCTGTTGTTGATTTGGTTCCCCTAGTCTTTAGACCATGGGAATCGTCAGCCTCGTCTGGTGCCACAATATTTTTTGTATTGAGCGGCAGTGCGTAGGTGACCCCTGTAGGCTCTTTCAGCCGGTTCTCGCGCTGCACCCCTTGCGCAGCAACAGACCCTTAAGAACTGTCTGTACCTGTCCACCTGCTTCCAAGTTTCGGATCGAAGAATTCGGCAGATTCTTTTGGCGTGACTGGTGGCAGGCTCTGCTCCATGGAAGATAGCGTTGACATCGTCTGCATAGCATCCGTGTCGAATGGCATAAGCGTAAATCCTGGAGCGGCCGCACATAATGGCGATGAGGTTAATTACGGTGTACACCGACTGATAGTGGGTAGGAAAACACAAAAAAGGGGTCCGTTTTACAATTAATGAACTACGAGAAAGTGAAAATTTGTGTAAGTTGGTTCCCAGTTCCCAGTTATATAAAAGCGCCAGAAACGACTGGGACAAAGAAGACTGAAAATAATACAAGGCGCACTCGCAACTGAAGTTTCTTAAAAAAAAACACACATATTATAGGCTTTGTAATACGGTCATTCGTCACAGCAATCTATGAAACCACTTGATGAAATCAAACACTTTCCCTAGAAGGACGAAGGTGGGCTCGCTGACGCACTCATTTCCCTTTGCCCTAATCTCGAATGCCTCGTAAACTTCTCGGTAAACGTTTCCTTCATATTTCGATAGAATCTTAACATCATGCAGAACTGAGGAGAATGGGCAACGACTACAACGGCTGGCAATGGTTTAGCAAGGGACTTCATTTACACATCTACTTTTCTGCAAAGACGCATAAGACAGGTGTTCCCTTTAGGGCGATAGTAACGGAGAAGGGATCTTGGCAGTCCTACATGTCCGGCTTCCTTGCCAAACATCTCTCGACTTTGGAATTGCATGACCCCTACTAGGTGAGAAACTCGGAAACGATTATTGCATTTTTGAACGAAGACACTCATGGGATGCGTAGTAATTTTTTTTAAATGCGGAAGATATTTTTTTTACTCTATTCCGCCCTACCCCCTTTTTTCGGAGGTTAAAAAATGCACGGAGGTAAACGGCGAAGTGTCGTTCGTGAACTCCAGTAAGATCAGTGCGGAGAGTTTTCTTGAGTTTTTATCTTTTTATTTATCGCACACGTGTGTTTTTTTTTCAAGGGGAAATGAACATACAAAAGAAGACGTTTGCATCGGGTCTTGCGTCGCGCCAATGCCGTGCCATATTTTTTGAAGTAATTGTGACAACGCCATTGCTGACAGGTTGGGGATCGGCAGCAGGATGATTTCTGGGTACGTTGACGACTACCATGTGCTTAGCGATATTGCAGAGCGATCCCTGGACGGCGTTGTACCTGAGATACCCGATGTGTTCTGCTCATGCTCTGACGGTCCGAGGTTTACTCACGAGAAGCCTGTAGAAGGGACACTGCATTTCCTAGACCTAAAACTACGTTTTCTGGAAAGCCACATATGTTTGCGTACGGGCCAAGGTCAAAGAGAGGCGTCTTGCCGCTCGAGTCTGCTCACCCAAAAATAGTCAAAAGGGGCATTCCTAACACGTGTCCGGAGGCGCCCTTAACATGTCCGGAGGCGTCCAAAAACTGTCTCGCACTCTGTGCAAGACAGTTTTAATTTACGAATTTCACGCCTACAAAAGGCAGGTATTCAACAGAACTGCTGGGCTGAGGTTGCGGAATGATTGTTAAAGAAAGTCAAACGAGTAAACCAATTAACGGGCTAGAGAGAACCCAAAAATAAGACCTGCAATTATTCCTTACTTGCATGCCATGTCCCATAATTTAAAGAATGTTGCACATCGTTTAAAATTTCCGGTGATATTCTTAGCCCCCAATAAAATGGCACGTCTGTGCCGCAGAATCAAAAGCCCCCAGTCAATTAAAGAGCAGTGCAAGCATAAAACATGGGACCAAATATGCTGCCTGTGCCATGGGAGTGATGTACGAGATACCGCTGACTTGCGGTTTCCTGTACAATGATCAAAAAGGCAGGTGTGTCAATGAACGTGCACGCGAACATGCTGGAGTCATAAAAGCAAGCTCTTCTGGTAATCTCGCCATCCATTGTAGTCGTTGCCCATGCTCACCAGTTCTGTAGGATGTTAAGATTCGAGCGAAATATAAAGAAAAAATGTGCGGAAAAGTTCACGAGGCATTCGAGACAAACACGTAGTCTGGATTTTTTTTTTTTTTTTTTTTTCTGGGGGGGGGGGGGGGCGCCCGTGACAAAATGCTGTATGAGAGGGAGGGGGCAGAGGAGGCCCCAGCAAAGTGGAAGTTTTCGGGCCGGGGGGGGGGGGGGGGGGCGGGCCCCATGGGCCTCCCCCTGGCTACGTGCCTGATTCGAGACTAAGGCAAATGGAATTGAGTGCATCAGCGAGCCCTCCCTTGTCCTCTAATGGAAAGAGTTTGATTTCATCAAAGGGTTTCATAGATTGATATGACGAATAAGCGTTTTACAACGGCCTTTATTATGTGTGTGTATTTTTTTTTAACAAACTTCAGTACGATTGCGCTTGTGTTGTTTCCACTTTTTTTTTGTCCCTGTTGATTTTAGCGCTTTTATACATTTTTTTAAAGTTGCGCTAGCGGTTCAGAAAAGTATAGCGTACGCGAAAGGCATTTAAGACTGCTGACGTGTAGGATTTCGAAAGCATTCCTACACGCAGCGCATTCCTCCAAGCAGCGCGCCACGTCTTCCTTTTTCACACGGCGCTCCGGCGGCGACATCACGCTCCCCTCCCCCCCCTCCCTGACGCGGTGAACCCTGCGGGCTCCATGGTTTCCGTGACGATACATCTGCGTTGCTGTGCTTTTCTTTGTATTTTATTTCTGAGACGCGTCCGCTTTGACCTTCCGCGTCCCGCCGGCTTCCGTGTCGAAGCATCTGCGTTGGTGTGCTTTTGTCCAATGGGAATGTAACTGCCGTTTCGCTGCTACAGGCGGTTACAGACAAGCCGGCTTCGCTCCATGGGACAGTTAATGCTTTCGCATTAATAAGTTTATGTGCTGTTGAAAATTAAAGCAGACAGCAACCGATCTACAACTGACTTCTGGTAATGCATTCCCCTGGAGATAATTGAGTAAGTTACTCCCTCCGCGCATAACTGTAAAAAAACCACAATATATATATATATATATATATATATATATATATATATATATATAAGAATGTGGAAGGTGTTCGAGGCGGGGTTTAAGCCGCACGTCCGGAGGCCTCCTGGCTCGTGACGACGACCATTCCCCGAAGTGAAGAAACCAGGGGTCCAGTGGAGGTGGGAGAATCGGTAACGTAACGAACGGTTTAATTACATGGTAGCGATACAGTCGTCAAATCCGAGAGAACAACGGAGCAGCCTCACGCTCCGCCTTATATAGGGTCCGTTTTCTCCCTCACACTCCGCCAGGGCAGCAGGTGCAACCGCCAAGTGCGTTGCAGCAAAGTCCGCGGCGTCGTAGCTAGAAGTGCGTCGTAGCCATGGTTCTCCGCAGTTAGGCCATGCCTCTCTCCCCTTCCGGAGCGCACGAACCCACACGCACACACACACACGTCCCGTTGACGTCACGGACGCGTTGAGACTCGTTTTGGGCAGGCTTCGACAGGCGGGCGACAGTCCTGAACAGATCGTGACTCGTTTCCGCCGCGTTGAAACTCGGAAGAAGGTCGCCGAAGGTTCCATTCTTAACAGCCCCTCCGGGGCCAGGGAAACCTCGAATGGCCGGTGGTACTATCGCTGGCCTGAAGAGGTGGGCTTGGAGTAGGCCTTGAGAAGACGCTGCAAGCATTAAGCAAACTCCCAAACCTCTCACAGCGGGGGCATCAGCGGAAACGTCCCCCACAACACCACGCCACACCGCAGCCGAACGCTCGGAATTCGCCAAAGACCCGCCAGACTGGATTACGGATTACCAAAATTTGGTACAATTCCGGGTATCGAGACCCCCTGTCGCCAAAAAAACTCATTTTTCCAACGAGGTCACTAAGAACAAAATACCAAAGACAAAAACTCTTCGCAATTTGTGAGGTCCTTTTGGGGTTTCAACGAAGTGCCCCCACTTAGATCCTCATTCCCGTGGATGACAAAGACTTCTGAGATCATCCCTACTGTTTTTCGTGATGTCAGAAAAATCTGCTCAACCCATCGGCATTGCCGTTAAATTTGCCTTTTCTTTTTCTTACGCTGAAGTCATAGTGATCGATTTTCACGTGATTTCTAGACGTGAAAATGCGGTCCTTATAGCGCCGATAAAACAATCCGCCTCTTTCATGCCCCGTCACATTGGTCCTAGCAATCTCCTGAGCTGTACCGCGAAACCCTGACACACTAGGGTCGCTCTTCTGCTCGACTGTCAAAGACACTCTGTCTACTCGTAGCAGAGGACCAAAGTTACGTGACGCCGGAGCTACGAGAGATCTTTCACAGATCCCGTCTTCCTCCGCCTTTTTCGCCGGCGCGTTGGGACGGCGTACGCTTTCTAGTGCTACGAGGTCAGGCTGTTCTACAACCTGGTCCCTCTCATCCCGGTATTCTGCCTCCAACTCTGGGAGTGTTTGCTCCCCGTCAGCTGCCTCTGGCTCTGGATCACTCGTCAACAAAGGGGCGACCTGACGCGATTTGGACCTCGTACACGACTGAACTAGCCCTTCTCCCAGTTGTTGACCCCTTTCGCGCAGCAGGAAATCTGACCGGTTAAAAAACAAATAAGGATACTCCAACGGGACTGTTTGCGAGACAGCCGCCTCTGTCACTAGCTCTCCGAATGGGCCAGCTATCCTTACTGTCGCCATAGGCAGACAGACACTGTGCTTTTCGAGCAGCTGCTTGATCCAAACTACCTTTCCCGTAAAATCGGATGGCGTTACATACGACGGATGGACAACGTCCATCGTCGCTGCACTGTCCCGAAGCACCCTGCACGGCTTTCCGTTTACATGGAGCTCGTGAAGATAGGGACGAAGAAGCTTCAGGTCCCTGTCACTACCGTTCACGTACGAGAACACAACCCGCCGTTTCTTACATCTGGCCGCTGTGTGTCCCGGCTCCTGACAGTTGTAGCACAGGAACGGCTTCCTTGCCTCGAACTGCCCTGTTGGGCTTTTCCGCGCCTCGTCTCCGTTCGAGTGTTCTGCGCTCTTTTCTGGGACCTTTTGTCCTGCTTCGGGCTTCTCGGGCCCGTTTTCTCGCGAGTCGTTTCGCTGTCGGAAGGTCTTGCGCTGATCGCTCCGGCCGGGTTCGCTTTCCTCTCCGCTCAGCTTTCTACGCGTTGCGTACTCTTCGGCTAGCTCAGCGGCCCTTTCGACAGAGTCGACTCCCACCTTATCCTGCACACAGAGCTTGACTGACTGCGGAATGCTACGAAAGAACTGTTCGAGGCACACACACTCGACTACCTTGTCTCGGCTTTCGTACACTTCCTCGCTCTTCAACCATTCTATCAGGTTTGTTTTAAGCGCGTACGCGAATTCCGAGTAGCACTCGCTGCTCTTTTTGGATGCGTTTCTAAACCTTTGACGGAACGCCTCGGCAGAAAGGCGGTACCGCTTCAAAAGGCTGGACTTCACCTTGTCGTAGTCGTCCGCGTCTCCAGCACTAAGGCGCGCGACAACCTATGCAGCCTGAGAGGGCAACAAAGTCAAAAGCCGTTGCGGCCACGTTTCTGGGGCGAAGCTCCACTTCTCACATGTCCTCTCAAAGTTAACTAAGAATAGGCCCACGTCTTCCCCAACTTTAAACGGCTGCATGAGCTTCTTCATTTGATACGACTCGGTCTCACTTGCTCGTACCGGAGCCCCAACTCTACTGTTCTGCTAGTTTAATCGCTGTTGTTCAATTTCGAGCTCTAGCCTTTTCAGCACTCGCTCTTCTGTCGCAGCCTGCGCTCGTTCCTCTCTCGCCGCAGCCTGCTCCTGCTCTCGTTCCTCTCTCGCTGCAGCTTGCGCTCGTTCCTTTCTCGCTGCAGCCTGCGCTTGTTCCTCTCTCGCTGCAGTCTGCGCTCGTTCCTCTCTCGCCGCAGCCTGCTCCTGCTCTCGTTCCTCTCTCGCTGCAGCTTGCGCTCGTTCCTCTCTCGCTGCAGCCTGCTCCTGCTCTCGTTCTCGTTCCTCTATCGCTGCAGCTTCGCTCTTAGCGTTCTGAAGCAGTTCCCACGCAATTTTAATTTCCTCTGCTTCCGCGCTCTCTGAAATCGCTTTACTGATCTCAGATTTCTTCATCTTTTGCTCCACCTCCACACCCAATTCTTCACATAAACAGAGTAAATCTGTTCTCAGTAACCTCATTAGATCCATTATCGCTGCTCTTTAGCTTTGGCTTTGCTATTAAACTTGTCGCGAGGTTGTACACAAACCTAGCGCACGAGTCAAACACTAAGGATTCCCAGCAGTTCAAAATTAATTACCCATAATCTGAAGCCTGGCGAATCTCAAAGCAAAGTCCAAACGCTCACCCACAGATGTAGCACGATGTCGCATAGTCCGATCCCAACCGCTGCCAACCAGTTGTTCGAGGCGGGGTTTAAGCCGCACGTCCGGAGGCCTCCTGGCTCGTGACGACGACCATTCCCCGAAGTGAAGAACCCAGGGGTCCAGTGGAGGTGGGAGAATTGGTAACGTAACGAACGCTTTAATTACATGGTAGCGATACAGTCGTCAAATCCGAGAGAACAACGGAGCAGCCTCACGCTCCGCCTTATATAGGGTCCGTTTTCTCCCTCACTCTCCGCCAGGACAGCAGGTGCAACCGCCAAGTGCGTTGCAGCAAAGTCCGCCGCGTCGTAGCCAGAAGTGCGTCGTAGCCATGGTTCTCCGCAGTTAGGCCATGCCTCTCTCCCCTTCCGGAGCGCACGAACCCACACGCACACACACACACGTCCCGTTGACGTCAAGGACGCGTTGAGACTCGTTTTGGGCAGGCTTCGAGAGGCGGGCGACAGTCCTGAACAGATCGTGACTCGTTTCCGCAGCGTTGAAACTCGGAAGAAGGTCGCCGAAGGTTCCATTCTTAACAAAGGAAAATGCGGGAACCGACCATTACAACGTTCGATTTCTTTTATATATATACTGTAAACGACTTAATTTTCGTGAGGACCTAATTTTCGCGACGACCTAGTTTTTGCGAATTTCGCGAATCGCCTGCAGTTCACAAAAAATAGGTTCCGCTAACAAATCTGGTAATATGTAAACACATTGGAATCTACATTGAGATCCCACCGCGTCGCGAAAATTAGAACCCGCGAATTATTCCAAAACTTCAGCTTTGACCTGCATCGCGAAATATTCAGCCCGCGAAAAATAAGTCGTTTACAGTATATAAATATAAAAGAAATCGAACGTTATATTGGTCAGTTCCAGCATTTTCATTCCACATCCTCTTATATCAAGCTCAGTGCTAACATACTTTATGCACGCGTTAATGTTGCAAGGTTCTTGCTTTAGAGATAGGTATTAGCGGACAAAAGGAACATTAAAATGGAAACAGGGTCAACAAAACTAAGTTTAGCGGCTAAGAAATACGAATGGTTTATATAAAAAGGGATGACAATAACTAGTATCCCGTAACAATGAATCAGACCCCCTGTGCATGTAGACGGATATAATGAAGAAAAAAACTGAGTAATAAGCGTGGTTTGCAATCATGTTTTGTTGCATGTTCTCTGCTTATGCATAGGTGCAAAGCTGGTTTTCTCCGAGCGCTCCAAGCACCATCCGCGTGCTGGGAATTTAAAAGTAATGTATAAAATCCAATAAACAATTGGCGCCCTATAAAAGCGTCCCGATATATATATATTTTAATTGATGTGCATTTTATAGCCTACGTCTTGCGTCTTTTTCGTTTTCTTAATAATCCATTTTGTGTTTTTAAGCAAAATCGCACCATGGGGTTATTTTCGCATATAGTGACGTATATTTCTTATTAGCACTAATATCGTCGTCGGAATGTTGGAGCACTTTGGGAAGATCCTGCATTCCTTTCAAATTGCTCTCTTTGCTTAGATTCGTCGCTAGTCTTTGCACATCTGCTGTGGAACATATCTTTGTGGCTTAAATGTTGTGTTGTTAAACATCGACCACTACATATATATAAAAAAAACTAAAGGAATTACATTTTTATAAGTTACATACTATTCGTTACATTTAAAGTAACAAATATGATTGGTGTTCTTCGGCGAAGCTAAAACATGCACAGGAGTACTGCAAAAGTAGACTGGGTGCTGTCTACTCTAATTTATAACCTGGTAGTCGCGTTGAAAATAGCACGAGCTGAACCTTTAGCGTACACAAAAATAGCTTCATCCTTCAAATATAGGCAACTGCATGAACTCATCATTCATTAATGTTTTGTGCTACTGGACGGGGGAAAGGAGAAGCGGCTGTGTTTGGCAGAAGCTTCATCAACCTACAAAAGCGACCACATAATGTAGACGAGAACATAAAGTAATGGCTAACTATATACGCCTGTCTGCTCAACAATAGCGCGCACAAAGGACGCGCAATTTTTTTAATGAACGCATGTTTTTACGAAAATCCGGTGGTGTCTTTCGTTTTGTCTGCTACAGGGAGAGGGGGAGAGGAGGTGGAGAGGGTGACGTGTATGAAGCTCCCATTGGTCCGTAGCTTGACTTCAGCACGTGTCAACCTCTTTCCCTCCTTCTCGCTGTCTTCCTGTAGCTGACAAACTGAAAGACACCGCCGGGTTTTCGTCAAAACGAGCCCTTTTGTTTGCGTCAAAATATTCCGCACAGCTGGCACGAAGCTAGACAGAAGGCGCCGCCGGGCAGCACCCTCTAGATAACAAAGCCTTAGTGCTGTATGGGATGGCGTTATCAAAAAAGGCCAACGCTAGACACAGAATGGAAACGATTGCCGCGTCAGCGCTCGGCTTCGTGTCAAGTTTCTAGCTTGAACCAAACGTTGACGTAACCGTCGTGGTCAATCTTGGCACAGCGTTTACCTTCTCTGATTACGCCATCTCCTTCAGCACTACGGCTTCGCTATCTAGAAGTGTTGCTTCGCGGTGCGGTGGAATGCGGGCGCAGCGGCTTCACTAGGGTGAGCGGCACCCGGGGCGGTGACCCGCCGCGACCCCTCCCCCACCTCACTCGTGAACCGCCGCAACCCCCCCCCACCCCCCCCCCCCCCCACCCTTCCCCGCTCTCATGGCCCACCGTGACCCCCCCCCCCCCCCCGCCCTTGCGACGCGACTGTGCGTGCGTGCAGAGTTTATTTATTTATTTTTTTATGTATACCCTCCCTCAGGGCCCGCAGGCATTACAGAGGGGAATGGAGAAACATTAACCAAAATAATATACACAGAGAAATATAGGCAGGTGAATATAAAACAAGCAAAGCATCTAAATACGTACACAAAACTATTTAGAGGCAGATAAATGTAACACGAAACTGTTAATTAAAACACAAAACCAACTCACAAATCTCATCTTTAAATTCGGCGCTTTCGACTATGTCGAAAGCGTAGCTCTGCCGTCGCCGATTTTTCTTCGTTCTGAGTTTCCGCAGTAGTGGTGCGTGGGCCGTGACGTGTGTGTGTGCAGTAAAAACGATGGATGCGGTTCCCTCCACGCGTGATATGGATGTGGTTCCTTCCACGAGTGGTATGGATGTGCTTCTTCCCACAAGTGAAATGGATGACCGTATCCAAGGACGTCGACGTACTCTGACAGGCAGAGAGTAGAGAAAAAGGGGGGGGGGGGAATTACTGGAAGATTCATTAGTGGAGTCTTAGGGAATTCCTAAGCATGACCCTTGGGAGACGCCACACACGTCCCCCTTTGGGAAACACTAACACTGACCCCGTAACGAGGCCGAAAAGAGGCAGCAACAAATATTGGAAGCAAAAGAGAAAGCCAAAAGAGAAAAGTGAAGGGGTCAGCGTTAGCGATTTCTAAGAGGGTACGTGTGTGGCGTTTCCAAGGGTCATGCTAACGCATTCCTTAAGAATCCACCAATGTATCTTCCTGTATTTCTTTTTACATTAAATGTGTTTTGTTTTATGGAATTCAAGCACTCAGTTAATAAAAAAAAAGCGAAATTCGCCCCCAGCCTTCCTTTTCCCCACGCCCTCCCCCGCCCCTCCCCCACCCTGTTTTGGCGGAGGAGACGGATATTTCACCGGCTGTTTCGCACGCAGAAAAGGGTTTTTTTTTTTTTCGTCATGATTTTTTTACATATATTTAACGCGATTTTTAAGCGTTTCAGACCATAAAATTATTGTTGTTAGGGTTGCCAGTGGCCCTTTAAGCAGCGCCAATAATCTACAACTACTTACGTCATATGTCTTCGGAGCAGTGTCGTGTTCGTCATTGCTTAACTAGTCCATTGTTTTTAAGCGCTTTCAACCTCCACAATAAGTTATCAACTACCGAGGTAGCACAGTTCTTTTGGGACAAAGTTCGTTTTTTGTCTGGGAATTTGGTGCATTGAGACGCCCGGGTAGACCCAACTCGACCTTTTTTTGGCAATAGTCAGGGCATCTTGACGATGATTCGCGAGACAAGGGCCACAGTTGGGCATCACCGCTTGGCAGATCTGCTGCCATCTGGTACCTTCGTGCCCAGATTGCTATTATAATGTCATTTGCTCGGCAATTTTGGCTCAAAGTTACCACCTGAAAACAGACCAACGAGGAGTCGTGCCAGAGTTAGGCACGACTCGTGTTTGTTCTGTTTTCATGTGGCAACTTTGAGCCCAAATTTGCCAGCAACAGAATTATGCATCACTGTTGTTCGGTTGATACCCTGGCACCTTTGGCTAAAGCCTGTCACTTTGGAGACTGTGTGGCGAACCAGAAAAAAGCCACGAAAAAGCCGAAGAAAAGCTTTCTGGCTCTAGCTATAACGCCTTAGAACAAAACCGTATTAGGCCCAAGTTAGGGACTTAGGATTTCCAAACTTGGACCTAGTCAGTTGTTTCTCTGGATTGTCAACTGGGTTGCCCAGGTACATCACCTTTTTAAGGAACAAACTCGCAGAGCGTACCGACCGCTAAAGTCACTGACAGCTTAAGAAACGTATGGAGTGGCGAACCCGTGCATCTCATTATCGCTCCTCAGCCAATGAGATTACGGCATTAGCCGATAAAAAGGCCGAAGGACCAATCATGAAGCAAGATAATCATTAACATAATAAGCCCGGCTCTGCATTTTTAAGCTGTCTACTCGTACAACATAACAAAAAGAAAACAAACAAAAAATTGTTCCATAAACACTTGAAGTTTAGAAAGTGAGCCAAGTAGGTTTATCAAAGCAAATAACTCTTCGATCTGTACCCCGATCGAAGGAAATCCCATGTCCCATAAAGAAACCCTCACAAAGACAAGCACGTACGATCGCTCCAAGTTTCGCGAAGACGGTGCAATATCCGGCATTTCCTTCAAAATACCAACGAAACAAAGAAAACGTATCAGCTACGTCCACAAGCGAATTTTGGTGTGGCTTGAGCCCGAAGTAGGGCTTGAACCAGAAGACCTGATAAGTGCTAGTTGTTTTGTTGTTTTTGTATTAGGGGGGGGGCGGGGGATTTTTTGTGTTGTTCTTTGTTTATATTGTCGATTAGCCCACAAGGAGAGAGGATTTTTTTCGCTAAACTTAGTTGATTGAACCAATGGGCTTTGCACAGTGTCATAACAAACCATACAAGAAAAGGTCTCTAAGCCGGGAACTTTATCGGTATTAAGGGGGAACATTTTACCAACTGGCTGGGACCTTTGTTTACTTTCGATTCAGGTGCTCCTTCCTTTTTCCTACAGCTTGGGTGTATTTCTAGGTAGGCGCAAGGGGGGGGGGGGGGGCAATAAAGTGAGGCTTTTTATATGAAGTCACACTGTATACTGGAGCTTCAGTCTATATTAGCTTTGAAACAAAAATAAATAGAGTAGGGCACCGTATTCTGTCAGCCGAAGTGACTCCGGAAATATGATTGACTCGAAGCTGCTGTCATTTCTTGTTTTCAATTTAGTGTTGTATAACCCAGAGCAACGTCAAAATGACTTGTTTCAAGCAATCTTTTATTTTTCTGTGAAAGAACATTCCTTTCTCTTGCAGCTCTTATACTTCTAAGTATCAGCATTTTCTGCTCATGTATATACGTGTGATTTGGTCGAGGACGACATTTCATACACTGAGAGGGGTAGACGACGTTATGCAGTGTGTCCGTTGAAACGGTTTTGAATAAATTCACTGCGTCTCTGAACATATATAGCCCCCTTAAATCCACAAAGTTGGTTCGGAAAACGTCTACGTGTCCCTTGTAGGAATATTATTATAACCAGTTCTCTCCCTTATTTAATTTAACACTCAAACGCTTTTTAACAAGAAAAAAAGTATTTTCCGTGTCGCGAGGTTCTCTCGCCTTGCCGCGCGTCGGAAAGCCTTTAAATGTGCTGCAGAAATGCTTATAAAATAGCAATCCACAAGGCCAAGCTAACTTTTTTCAATGGAGCCCTACCTTCTATGGTATCAAAAATACTAAGCACTTTTGGAGTGTTGCCAGACCAAAAAGAATTGTTCTTTCACTGACAGGGGTTGATGGTGTCGACGTTCCAAGATAGCACTGCGCGCTTGTTTTAAGCGATATTTAGTCTAAGGCGTTTGTTGACGATACTAACTCTGATTATCCGATGTATCCAGATTATGGTTTTTATTTCAAGAATCCCCTTGTTCTCGACTATGACGGAATTGTTAAACTGATTGATAATTTGAAAATATCTTCTTTGTGTGGTGTTGAAAATATTAGGAGTACTCTGAAATTTCAAGGCAAAAAAAAAATAAGTCTCAATTTTTCTTTCCACACTTTTCTTGCTGTCACTTGACCTGGGTGTGTTACCAGAGGATTGGAAAAATTTCAAAGGTGGTTCCACTTCACCAATCAGGGGACAACCACACTGTGCCTAATTACCGACCATTTCACCAACCAGTACGCCCTGCACAATTTTAGAGCACATCATATACTCTCATCTTGTCGATTTGTTTTACCCTAAATTTATTTACCACCTTCATAGAATGATTTTCGCGAATATCTGTCCTGCGAAACTCCACCTTTTACTTTCCTCAATGATCTACTTTGCATTCTTGAACGTTGGTCCCGCTTTGACTGTGTCTTCTTTAAGTTTTGCAAAGTTTTTGATAAAGTTTCTTATAAAGTTTTATGTTTTAAACTTGGGAGACTTAATACTGATCCTAAGATTTTGTCTTCAAAGCTAATGTGCTAAAACCTATTGATCTCAGCTTTTCACTAGTAATGAAGCAAACTCTTCCCTCAGTTCCCTTTCGCCTGGTGTTTCGCAGGGGCTCAATATAGGAGCCCTTTTGTTTTTTATTTATATAAATTACTTACAAATGTGCTTATCAACAATTTGTCTGTTCTGCTGATGAATGTAATTTATCATGGCGTAACTAACGAATCGAATGTCGCACTTCAAGGTGATCTATGTGCGGTATCCGATTGATGCAACTTACGTGAAATGACTCTTACTTTTAACAAATGTAAACCTATGAGGGTTTCTCTTTTAACAACTCCCCGTCGTCAAACTCAATTTGTAATTCCCAACTGCAATGTGAGACATTTTACAAATATCTCAGCATTTATATAACTTCTATCGTGTCATAAAAAAACTTATTCTGTCAGACATTAATTTTGTGTGGGCATGCTGGATGGTCTGGCCGTGAAGGAAGGGGTGAAAGGGGGGGGGGGGGGGGAGGGGGCTGTCGCCTTGACAGGCATGTCGATGCCTTTTGTGGCGAACCCCCATACAACCGCATTCCTCGACGGTTGTCTTAGTAAATTTTGACTTTGACTTTCACACAATCGCTAACTCTAATTCGATGCTCGGATATCCGAAACGAAATTGTAACTGTGACGCTCTGCAAAATCGCGGAGCAGGTTTTATATGTTGTAACTATCATCGCACCGCTAGTGCCTCGTCTATAAAGACACTTTATCCATTCCTCTCCTTTCCTTGCGCCGTAAAATATATTGTTTATGCCTTTTCTACAAAATTTATATTTCTAACGCTTCACTCAAAAGTAAATAATACCTTAACCACTCGCACATTGCTGCACGTGCATGATCATAATTTTAAAGTCGGCATACCTTATTTTCAAACGTTAGCATACATCGACTCCTTCATACCAAGAACGTAATTTGATTGGAACCGCCCTCCAACAACTATGGTAGACATACCATCCACCATTTAAATAGGCCCTAATTAACCACTTTTGCTAACAGGACAGACTAATTGTTTTTTAAGAAAATTGCTTACTTGGTTTTTATTCTTATCGTGTTACTTTTTTTCAATGTAAATTTTTGTGCCCCCTCCTCCTGTATTGCCCCTGGACCCTGTAAATATTAAAATAAATATTAAAAAAGAGTTTCGCAAGTGCGATTTTTTTTTTCCTGTGCAAGGTCGGCACGGTGGGCAGTCGTGTATAGACTGCTGCGTGATTACAGGAAAATATATAAGGCCCTATAATATTGCTCCCGCTTATTTACGCACGTACATCGGCTGCTATTTCAGTGTAGACTGACTTCCGCTATTGTGCACGTACTGGCAGCTTAAGAAAGGCGGGGCGTCACGTGTCCGCAGCATCTTATTATCGCCCCCCAGCCAGTCGGACCGTGGCATTGGCCAATAAAAAAGCCGGAGAACCAATCCCGAAGAAAGAATTGCGAACCTAATTGTCCACACCCTGCCGCGTTTCTTACGTTGTGAGGGACTATAGGAGCCGCCAGAAAGGGGGCATGAGTTCGTTAAGATATATTCACTTCCAAGTCACGCATACGCAGATCTGTTCCCCCATGCATTAATGCCATTTTGTAAGAATCTTGTGTGTGTGTGTGTGCGTGCGTGTGCTTGCGTGTGTGTGTTTGTGTGTGTGCGCGTGCGCGTGTCTGTGTGTGAGTGTGCGCGCGTGCGTGTGTGTGCGCGCGTGTGTGTGTGTGTGCGTGTGTGTGCGTGCGTGTGCGTGTGTGTGCGTGTGTGTGTGTGTGTGTGTGCGCGCGTGTGTGCGTGCGCGTATGTGTGTGCGTGTGTGTGTGTGTGTGCGCGCGTGTGTGCGTGCGCGTGTGTGTGCGTGCGCGCGTGTGTGCGTGCGCGCGTGTGTGTGCGTGCGCGTGTGTGCGCCTGCGCGTGTGCGCGTGTGTGTGTGTGCGCGTGTGTGTGTGTGCGCCTGTGTGTGTGCGTGTGTGTGCGTGCGCGTGTGTGTGCGTGCGCGCGTGTGTGTGCGTGCGCGTGTGTGCGCGTGCGCGTGTGCACGTGTGTGTGTGTGCGCGTGTGTATGTGCGCCTGTGTGTGTGCGTGTGTGTGCGTGCGTGTGTGTGTGTGTGCGTGCGTGTGTGTGCGTGTGCGCGTGTGTGTGCGCATGCGTGTGTGTGCGCGTGTGTTTGCGCGTGCTTGTGTGTGCGCGTGCGTGTGTGTGCGCGCGTGTGTATGCGTGCGTGCTTGTGCGTGTGTGTGTGTGTGTAAGTCGAAAGAACGGTCCGCTCACCGACGGTCTGTGATAAGATTGTTGAAAGTGCCAAAAGTCGAAATGTGCACAAAATAATAATTAACGCATGGAGGGAAGTAATGGTTCAGAAGCGGCTACGAGTGTTTAATGAAGGGCGAAAGACCATTCAGGATGCATTGAGGAGGCGCGGGCAGTTTTTTCGTAACAGACGAATTGGTGCAAGAGGAGAATAAAAAAAAATTGCGGAGAACCGACTCTTTACAACTTGTGATGTTACAACACACGTCCCTGAACTTTTGAAATAATTCTTATTAAAATAAATATAAAATACTTCAGCAAGAAAAATTCTCTTCACGATAGATCCCAAAATTGCTTAAGACTCTGGCGACAGACCTCTATGTAAAAGACACAGGAAAATGTGCGTCGCCATTAGACGACTGCGCTAAAATCGAAAAGAATTGCATCCAAAAGATAGACTTGGGTATAAGTAATTCCTTGACAATAAACCACTTCCAGAGAAACGTAGCATACATTTTTTTATTTTCAAACCGAATATGCTTTCTGGACCCATCCCAAACACTTTTTTATAGATTATTTAAACAATGTGTCTAGAAGCTATAAGCAGGTTGGATACATTACCGAACACTAATCTTTTGTCGCACCTCTACGCGATAGCATACTATGGATTGTCATATTGACAAAGGCTCTAAATAGAATAGGCTACTGTTTTTATTATATATTAAAATAAAACTAATTGAGATTTTATTATCAAGATATGCCTTATTAAAATGTTTTAGTAGACCGTCTAGCTCTCTCCGTTGCGCTCTCTGTAACAAAGGCACAGCGACTGCGCATGCACGCCGCTAGCCTTGTCCACAGAGATTCGAATCTTGTAAAGGGTTGCGGAAAGCGTCGCCGGACATCCGAACGAATCTACTAATGCACCCTATTGTAAGGCACGGCAACGCGCATACGTAAATGTTGAACGGTTTGTCCAACTGTTCTGAATCCTCACGTATTTTTATGAAAATATAACTAAACTCGATATCTTGATCCTAACGCGTATTCCTAACTTTGCGTGAACTCAAAACATAAACACAATAAAAGCTAATCGAGCAAATGTTATTCATCTTCATTTCCGACGTTTTGACAGTTGCACTGCCTTCTTCGGGACATGGTACTACTCACGTAGGAAGGCAGTGCCGCTGTGGTAAACGTCAACGCTAGGGCTGGGCAATTGATCGATTAACCTACCGATTAATCGATTAATGCTTTAATCGCGATTAATTTGTTTAACCGGTTAATCGGTAAAATTTTGACGAACCAAAATTAAATAAAAATGAAATACTTTCCCGATGCAGACATGGACGAGCACACCTATATGAAGTGAAAAATTTAGGTGAAGTATTAACTTAAGGTAAACTGTAAGGGGGAGATTTGTAACTTCAGACATGTGCACAAGGTTACACATGTCCCAGCGACTTCAACGCCGTGCGAGTGTCCGTTTAGCGCAGCAGAGACTACTGTGAGCAATCAAAGGAGGTCGCCATTCTCGGAGAATATCAACGAACATTTTTGCCTCATGAAGCTGAAGTAATAATGTGTGAGTGTGAGTGTTTTTTAACTGTTCTCAACTTTGTATCGAAGCTGATTCATAATTAAAATTATTGCGTCGTTTAACACATATTCAGCAAAAAAAAAAAAATATAGATGCAATTTTTATGTTTAATCAATATTATTATGCATGGAAATGAACGAGACCGATTAATCGATTAATTAATCGATTAAAGGGTGGCGATTAATCGGGTTAAAATTTTTAATCGACGCCCAGCCCTAGTCAACGCCAACACATTTCCAAGTTTCTTGTTAGTTCTTTTTGTTTATCCCCTCGGTTTTACTCACGTATGTAATTTGGCAGTGTTCGCCATTTATATGCACGTCAGTTTGCCCTCAATCAATCCTACAAAATTTGTTGGTTTCCTTGGGCTTACTTTAGTTTTGTTTGTTTTCAATTTCAGCTGTTTCATTTGTATACCCTACCATTTCACTCGTGTCATACGTATGACAAAAAGGCAAGCTCAGCATTGTAGCTGAAAAAAGACACATCTTTTCCCGGCGAATGGATACTGCAACAAAATGAAACGATATATGTTTAACTGAAAAACTTTTGCGCGCAATCTAAAACATTAAAAAAAGTATATCGGTGGCAGACCATCTGAAAATGCTCGCTATTCCTTCTATGTTTCATTCCACCTCAATGTCGGAGCGCACTCCATGGAAATGGCTACAGTCACCAAACGCTAAGCTATTCGAATTCCGAGCGTCTCATTATCGCGTCGCAGCCAATGAGAATGAGGCACTGGCCAATAAAAGCGCCGAAAGTCCGATCACGAAGCAGGACACGTTAATACAGTAAGCAACGCCCTGCATTTCTCGAGCTCTCAATGACTACATTGCACAAGCAGGGTGATGATTTGAACCCAGAACAGGAGTCTTCGCTTATATTCATGAGCAGAAAGAATAAAGCAGTACTTATTTATTGCAAATCTGACTATATTACGTGGCTTTCAATTGATTTTGATCGTCTGCATGCACAAGGACTTACTTATCCAGTGTTACTGTATAGTTCTTGCCGTCTCTCTTGGTTTTCCACATGTCCTTCGTTCGTTTGGCACGTATATCCCCCATGCTGGAAAGCGTCGACGCCGTGTTCGCGCTAACAGTGTCCGACAGTGCACATAAATAACCTTACGGAGCGGTTTTAGCACCGTTTTTCATGCCACGAATTTCAAATTAAAATGCTGTAACTGACCAATTATTTGGCATGCGTGACTGAGAAATGTAACAATGTGCCTAGTACGTACAAATTATTTGTGATATTTGCTTTTATAATCGAGCGCAGAGAGAAAATGCACTCGCTTTCTTCCCATAGAAATGCATTACCGGAAGTCCATTTCTGACTTCGAGCTGTACCTTCCCACCCTTTATTTTATCAAAATGGTCTTCATGCGCTGACAAAGTAGATATCCCTAACCGAGGAAAGTGAGATTGCTGATATATGTTCGAGATTTAGGCCAATCTATGAAGTGTTTCTGTCGGGTTCTTTCATGCAATTCCTATTTGTACTGCCAGGCATCTATGATCATAACCAGAGTTGTCGTTTTCATGCTTAGATTTTTTAATCTTTGCTTTTCTGGATTATTTTTATTATACATCATCAGCGGGTGAGTAGGCATGACATTATATTTTACTAGCAGTAATGTGAGTTGGTCTCTCGGTGGTGCTAATTTCAACACCAGTCTGAACGTTCACGACCGTAGCTGTGACCATTTCGACAATCGCTTGCCGTAATTAAGGGTGCGTATATGAACCAGATTCGCCTTAAGGGTGTGTATATGAACCAGATTCGCCTTAAGGGTGCGTATATGAACCAGATTCGCCTGATCTGAAGAGTGCGCATGCGCGGTCTCGACAGCAGCGCCACCGCAGCACTGCGACATCAGAGCCACATGTTGGTCTATAAAAACTATTGGATTCACCAATAGTTCCTATAGACCTATAGTTGCGTGTTGCAGTGGTCGGACATAATGGAACACGTAGTATAGATCTGTGTACATTGATGCTGTCCAGCCTGATGTACTCAAAAGCGTTCCAACAACGCCAGCTATACCTTCTTCGAAAGAAGTTGGCGCCAAGGAACCCGCGGTACCAGCGGTGGCTTACAACGTGTACTTGTACACCAAAAATGAGCATTCTCCTCTCCCTTAAAACCTCTAGGTGTATTAGTGCACCGCCACGCTTGCCACGCACCCCGACCACCTTGTGCTTGGATTCCCCCTTGGGGGTCACTTTTTGGGTCGGGGAGTTTCTTAGAAAGTATGGAGCTGGCCTGTTCACTCGGTTTTGACAGTAGAGTGGACGCTATGCTTGTTTTAAGCCAATCAGGTCTCCGGGTAGGATCACGTGACTAGTCTCCAAGCTAGAGATACGGCAGAGCACGGCACCTGCCTGAAGGCCAAGGCCACGGGTAGCATCCACTGCACTATTAACTTTGGGTCGAATTTTCAAGAGGATATAATGGACAAACCTCTCGTTGGGTTCATTGTTGGGATAACCCTGAAGATAAGTCTTTGCAAGGACAGCCTCTTTTGGCCTTGAAGGAGCTGCTATTTTCGTATTGTCACAAACTCTGGCGCCGGCTGACTCTCCCGCGATCTTTTTCTTTGTGTTTTTGTGCTGCTCGCCGTCGGTGGGCAGCCTCGCGTTGCGGCGACCACAAACGGGAAAACCAAAGCCGGTTTTGTTTGTTTCTTCTTTTTTTCCCTCGCGGGTGCCTTCGGCGCCGGCAAAGGCGGGAAATACGTCGTCGTGGAGAGGGACGGTTGGGACGGTTTTCGTGGGGAGCGCATAGTTTCGGGAGAGAGCTTTTTGGGTCTTCAAGGAGGCAAGATGTTCGTGGTTGCGGGGTGAAGTCGGCGGGAATGGCGGCCCGGCAACGCGATATCTTCTGAGTCTTCTTCATCGTCACCGCCACCGTCTTCCTGCCAGCTCACCACCGCCGAGAGCCCGACATCCCCTTCGACACCAAATTTGAGTGAGACCCGTCCGTACACTTCGGACTTTACTTTTGCGGACGTTTTATTTTTACTTGCTCTCCGTCCGTGGTTTTGTTGCTTGATTTCATTGTCTTTATTTTGTATTGCTGTAGCGCGCCAACCGTTTTCCTTCTAAAGTGCTCGTCGCCCGCGGAAGTCTCTGTTTGTAACCCGCCTTCACCCGGATACATCATCTGAAAATGTTCGTGAACTGTTGGCGTCAGTTACCGAGGTCACCTGCTTTGTGTGCACCAGGCTGCGAAGTAAGTTTGACACTTATTCATCCTTCCACATTGCTGTAGACGATGACAAGCTGGACGTCATCAGCGACGCTGAACTGTGGCCTGAGGGTTGTCTATTCCGTCCGTTTTACGGTCCGCTAAAGGACAGCATGCGTTTTGACCAAACGAGCAACCAACCCATGAACGGCGATGAATAATGCACGCAAACTATCTTTGTATTACCAGAATACACGTAGCATACGTGGAAAGGCTGCGAAGTTCATGGAAAATTGTATCGCTTCTGAATATGACATATACTGTATAACTGAGACAGGGTTGCGGGAGGATATTCCTAGTACCGAGTATTTTCCGTCCCAGTTTTCAGTCTATCGTGGGGACAGAGATTACAAAATGTGCAATCAAATTCACGGGGGCGGTGCTCTGATAGCAATCCGAAGCAATTTAGAATCATATCGCAGACCTGATATGGAAAGTTACAAGGAATCAGTGTGGATCGAAATTAATCTTCACAGACAACCGAATATTCTTCTGGGGAATTACTATTTCCCTCCGCAATGCGACTTTCCAACCTATAGTTCTTATATTAATCACGCTTTGAGCATGATAGACTTTGCAAAATACCGTGTTTTTATTACGGGCGATTTTAACCTGCCTGGTGTGAATTGGGACACTGGTATCGTAAGCTCGTCCAACTCAGAGGTGCGAAGGAAAGCGAATGATTTATCTCAGCTCGCGAACTACTTGGAACTATACCAAAAAATGTTTCTTGTCAACTACAAAGGCAACGTGTTGGATTTGTTCCTTACAAATGATAACAAATGTATACTCCAACAAGCTAGCGCCCCACTTGTCCCTGTTGACACCTGGCATGTCCCGTTTGAAGTAGATTTGAGTATAGCCGATAACCAAGGTACAGCCTGTCCGCAAGCGACTGCTTTTTCTTATGCAAAGGGAAATTACCTGGGGCTTTACGAGTTTCTTGCGAACACAGGTTGGTCAGTCATTACATCAGGTAAAGATGACGTAGATAAACTAGTACTAATGCTTACAGACCTAGTGACAACAGCTATGAAGATGTTCATTCCGGCTTACGAACATGGTGTCACAAATCACTACCCTTCCTGGTTTTCCCACGAATTGAAACATACAATGAGGAAAAAGCTACGTTATCACAGACATTACAAGCAGACTAATACTCTGTTCTGGTACGAAAAGTTCAAATCGGAGCGAGCTTTAGCGAAGCGTCTTTATCGTCGTGACCACCGAAGCCACACTCAAAGTGTTGAATCAAGCCTAAAGCAAAATCCGCAAAGTCTTTGGAAATATACCAGGAACTTCTCGAATAAAAAGAAAACGGCACAGAAGATAACACTATCCAACGGTTCGGAACATATCAGCAGTCCGAGCGACGTCTGTCAAGCGTTTGCAGATTTCTTTTCTGCTGTTTTTGATTTCACGGGAAGTACGTCTCAAACTTGCACACTGTCAGACCAGGAAAACGTATACTTATCAATTCCCGAGCTCAGCATTGACGACGTTTTTGCGGCGATTCGGGCGTTACCACCTAAGAAATCGGCTGGAGCCGACGGAATTCCTTTGTTTATAGTGAAAGGGTGCGGTGACGTGTTAGCTCCGATTTTAACTTTTATATTTAATCGGTCGCTGAAAGATAGGCTTTTTCCAACTGCATGGAAGTTCTCTCTAGTTGTGCCAATATTCAAAGATGGGTCGGCACTATCTGTCAGTAATTATCGTCCAATTTCACTGATCTGTTCGTTTGCCAAGGTGTTCGAAAAGGCATGCATTGTCATATTATGCATTTTTTTCCAGACGTATAAACGTGCAACAACATGGTTTTATGTCAAATCGTTCTGTGGAAACAAACTTAATCGCGTTTACGGAATTTGTGGGTGCCAAACTAGGGTCGAAGCAGCAGGTCGACGCAATTTACTTTGATTTTAAAAAAGCATTTGACCTGGTGAGCCATTCACTGCTAAATAAGAAACTCGCGTCCTATGGTGTCTCCTTACCACTTTGCGATAGGATTCAGAGCTATCTGCATGACAGATGGAATTCTGTTTCATACGGTGGTGCACAATCAACCGCGTACCTGTCCAGATCGGGAGTCCCGCAGAGTTCTAGCCTATCGCCTCTGCATTTCAACATCTTCGTGAACGATATTTGCTCATGCATAAATCACTCGGAAATGTTACAATTCGCCGATGACGTTAAGCTTTTTCGAGCTATTGTTGACATTTCTGAATGCGATAAACTACAGCAAGATATTACAGCATTGGCAGACTGGTGCAAGGACAACAACTTGGTTCTCAACCCGGCTAAAACAAAAGTTATATCTTTTTCGAGAAAACATTTCTTTAACACCTGTGACTACACTTTGAACAAGTGCTAGATTGAGCGCGTTTCAGTTGTACGTGATCTAGGAGTTTTCTTGGACAGTGAATTTAAATTCTCTGATCATGTGTCATACTTGAGCAATACATGTTACCGTACTTTGGGCGCGATTACCAGAATGACTTGAAACTTTAGGGGATATTCTTGCGTTTTGTATTTGTACCGATCCCTCATCCTGTCTAAACTGGATTTCTCCAGCGTTGTTTGGAATCGTTTAAACCAGACAAACTCGAATGAACTTGAAAATGTACAGAAGAAGTTTGTTCGACTGCTTTACGATCGTTATTTTAACAGGCGAATTTATTTCAGCCATGAGCGATTGTTGAAGATTTTAAACCTGCAATGCCTCTCCGAAAGGAGGCAGGCACGAGACTTTTTATTTTTACACAAATGTCTCCACGGTTTTATAGATTGCCCCAAGCTAACCTCATCCGTTTTCATTGCTGTACCTGGCAGGTCTCTTCGCTCCCATCGTGTTTTCGGTTCCTCTGAGCCAAAAAGCTTAAGACCATTGAACGTATCCAGTATAATTTTAACATGTCAAATGTCGCAAACACGCCAGAAGTAGATATTTTTTTGCGGGAACGTTTTAGTATGCGGTCTCTGCTAATGCTTTTATAATGTGACGCTCTCTTGTATCAGTCTTTTTAGCAAACAGTGTTGTTTTAAACTTTATGCACTTTTTCTCATCTACATTTATATTTCACGTTTTTGTTTCTTCAAATTATGCATGCGTTTGCGTGCATGCTTTTTATGCAAAACTGCATGTAAGTGTCAACGGTGCACCCTTATGTAGGCCTACGGGCTGTTTAGGGGCACCGGAAAAGTACAATAAATAAATAAATACCGGCACGATCTACCTCACCGTGAACAAAGATAACTGGACAGTATAGACCGCAGAAAATTTATCAGACCAGCCGAACAGAGCGGTGGCATTCTTATGGACACAAACGTTTATATTTCAGGGGACTAGGACAGATCAACGGTTCGCCATTCCCCAGGCCGCTCCGCACCGATTCCAGCGTCAGATTACTAGCAAATAATCCTGGAAATGTTTTTTTAAAAACTTGCCAAACACAGAAATCGATGACAAAACGCTCCGTTCGCTCCTTCCACTCGATCCCCAACTAAGTCGATCTAAGAGGCGTTCTAAAATCGAGAGGAAAAAGAAAATTGGTAGCGTATACCAGGACCCATTTCGCGCTTCATCGGAGGCGTTCCCCGACAAATTTGCCTCTTAGGAAGAAGATACAAACCACTTTTTTGCTCAAAATTGGTAACGTCCGCTGCTCCGCCAGTGTCGTTCCTTATTACGCTAATGTAGACTCGGGCTGCTTGGACATTACCCACGTCAATAATGTCCGCTCTGTTAGTAGCGCACTCAAGAATACCGGAGCGGCAAATCTTTAAACACCAACACATCGGCAAATATAAAAAAATGGTGTTCGAAAGTCACATCTTCGCATTTAATGATCGTTTCTTTGTCCAGGTAAGCGGCACGCCAATGAAAATTAAAATGAGCCTAAACTATATGAACATCTTCATCGAATTACTGGAATATTGTTGTTTTAATTTTTTTTTCTAAAACTTTTTGAATACTTTTTTTTTTGTTTATACACAAGGTACGTCAATGGCAGCTTAGGCATCTAGACACGTGGGGAGTCGGATGTCGTCTACATTTTTTGTTTAACGCAGTCGATAACAATATTATTTTTCTCATATTTGTATTCCATTCAGTGCATGCTCTGATTGACGTTGCGGTTGAAACAATATCTGTGAAGCTGGAGACAAAACTTCATCGCGAGCCCACCGAGAGACAACACTATATTCATTTTAATAGCCCGCATCCTCGCGAAATCACTCTAAAACTGGCATTCCCTGCAGCTAAGCGCATGACTCCACAAGCTGCATGAAAGCAGAATCTTCCATTGGTCTCTTCATTTCTGAAGATGGAAAATAAAAGAAATGTTTCAGTGTTGTAGTATATTCAAAATATCATGTTCGAATTTTGAGTACTTTTATGCAAATAAACATAATCTAGGAAGCGTACTTGTAATACAAGTGTACCTATCCAGGGTCAAGATCAGCTAGTAGACGAAAAGGGTCCTTGAGGTGTCTTCTGATGGTGAATTCAATACGACACAAACGGTATCATTACGACTGGGAAATTATTAAATTAGCAAGCGATTTGTCGATTTATCAAGAATTGTCGGTTTATTTCTTAACTAATTAATTGGTCACAAGTGGACACATGAGGTGTCCAGTGGCAATATCTATGGTTCTCTCAAACTCAACATCTAAAATATGGTCAGTGGCAAGACGTCTTTTCTAGGGCGCCAATATTTCAGAATACACGACCACGAACTTCTAGTACCCCTGCACAATACGATAACATAAGTAAAATTTCATAGAAGCTCTGCTATCTTTGTTGCTTAGCTTCATATAAAAAATAACCCTTCTTATTGGCGTCGTCTTCTGGCGACATTTGATGTTGTTTCTCTCCGCAGTAACGGGTTTCCAATCTGCAAAAACTCCGCACTTTTTTTTTATACTTCTACTATATTACATATCTATCAACTATATGTTTTTCTCCAAAAAGCACATATCTGTAGCTTTTAGATGACTTTTCCAGTACTCGGTCGCCGACAATTTGACGTCACCAAAAACAATGTGCCTTTCTTATTGTGTTCTACGCTACTTTTGACATCAACCCATTGCATTCCGTTGTATGTAAAAAAAAGACTACTAAATGAAATTAAATTATTTTCTTCAAACATACCCACAGACATATGGCTAAATTGTTGTAAACACAAGCGCTTATAGCCTGTGGCAAACACAAGCACTTATGCCCCCCAATGAGGAATGTAATAAATTCTGCAATTTACTG
Source organism: Ixodes persulcatus (assembly GCA_013358835.2). Lineage (NCBI taxonomy): Eukaryota > Metazoa > Arthropoda > Arachnida > Ixodida > Ixodidae > Ixodes > Ixodes persulcatus. Next base: position 3,867,032 of record JABSTQ010009418.1, read on the forward strand.
ACCTCGCACACTACAATAGCTCTAGATCCCATTTAACCCGATTATCCTCTCGCATATTTTACGAAGAGTTCTTAACGGTGCGCTCATTTTATCAACTGTCCGTCTCACCGTTACAATCCAGCATTAGATCGAATCTAGAACGTGGACAGGATAAAGCCCACCTCACACACAAATCCGTGGAATCAAAGATAAACGTTGGGATGCCGGGTTGCCCATATCTCTTGCGAGAGCTCCGCTTGACTGAACACTGATTGAACTCGGCGGCGGTTGTGAAGTGGTTCAGGAATGTGCGACGCCGGATTGGATGGAATTCCAAACGGGGGCAAGACCCGCGCGTATGCCTCAAGCGGCGCAGCACTTATTCGAGGAAGCGATACACATTCTTAAACTTCCACCCCCCCCCCCCCCCCCCCCCCCCACCTCCAATCCCCAACCTCTCCACAATTTTTTTTAATTGAAATTTGGATTAAAAGATAATCAAAACGAGATTTCGTCTCGCCTGAAGACGTGCTTTCGTATGGAGGGGAAAGGCAGAAGAGTTATTAGAGTGCTTTATGAAGGAACCGTTTTTGCATATCCGATACCGTACAATGGGCATACCGGTAGGAACTGCGCATGCGCGAGTCTCCTGCGGTCTTGCCGTAATGCGACGTTCGAACCGTAAGGCACGACCGATGGCCGCCATCGACAGTCTCGCTTCGTCACCAAAGCAGCCATTTCGCTGTCGGAGGGAGCGCGTCGAGCCTTTCATACATGAATAAAATAACACATGGCAGTGCCTGGCAGGAGCGCCATAGGTGATAGGAAGTATATAAAGTTGGAGCTGGCAAACAAAAATAAAGTTCAGAACGAGACGCGATAAAACTTCCCTAAAGCCACAGAAAAAATATTTTTTTTTTAACAATTTGGTCGGGACACGCGTGTCTAAAATAAACTTTACGCGAAAAAAAAAATGAAAGCAATATTGACGGCGCGAGATTGTTTTTAAATTCTGCGCGCAAAGCTCGTGACGTCACGCTGTTTTCATCCCAACGAGATGGTCATACACTCTCTCCACCGCAACAAGAAGGCCAAGCCGATTCACCTTTCCTCCACGCGCCCGAAATGCCGAGAGAGAAAAGAAGTGGAAAGGAGGGACTACCGACTAAATCGAGTCTCGCGCCGCCAATATTGCTCTAAAAATATATTTTTCGCGTAAAATTAATTTTTTTCTACACGTGTCCCACCCAGACTGTTCAAAAAAACTTTTTTTTTTTCGGTAGCACAAACAAAATATTTCACGTTAGTAAAGCCAAAAACGCCTCGGGGGAGGGGGGGGGGGAGGGGGATGGGTCCTTAGGGGGGCACTCTTCGTGTGTGTGACACATGCAGGCGGGGCGCTTCCATGAACCACGCCCCCGCCCTCCCGTACGTGCACCCCCTCCCCCCGCCCCCTTTCCTCTTTCTGTGTTCTCGATTTTTTTACGCGATTTTATTTGTTTGTTGCTTTAATCAAATTTTGTAATCGCTTTTGGGATATAAGTTCTAGGCTCCTTTTTATTATTTACTTTTGTGTGTGCGACAGCTTTTCGTCCGAAATACGGCATCTTCTGTATATTGTGTACCTAAAATGTAAGTAAATGTTATTCTAAGTTGAAAGACGAAACAAAAATGCTGCCGTAGCTTGGAGTTTCTTTGCGGCTTTCGACGAGAGTGAACGGCAAAAATGCGCCCTGATAACGGCGCATTATCAGCTACTGTTGCGACCGAGGAGTTCCCCAGGAAGCCTCAGGCAGGGCCAGGCCAGGACAGGAACCGCAGGCCGACTCCAGGCAGGAACATCAGGAGACGGGAGGGTGTCTCACGATAAACTCTGTTTAATTACATATGTACAGAAGTTTCTACATCGTCCGAGAGCACACTTTGCGACCTCTCGGTTGCTCTTTTTATAGGGTCGCTGTAGGTGCTCCAGCGGTTGGCAGCCAATGGTGGCCGAACTGCCAAAGATCGTCATGTTCAGGCCCCGCCCCCACTCATGCTCACGAGCACGCACGCACATACACGCACACACTGCAGCGTCGGACGGGCTTCCCAATCCGGCGCCGGGGCACTCTTGACCTCGAAAGCCGCGCCAGGAGCCGGCGACGAAGGGTCCGCTGTCAGCTCGTGAGACGTTGACCGTGATGGAGATGATCCCCTCATTGTGCGGCGTCGAGGCTCAGGAAAGGATTAGCGGGATAATCCGCAAGTGGCGCCAGACGAAAACCAGAACCGAACGTACTCGCCCGGAAGTCCCGGCGCCGGCGTCGTCCCCCGGAATCCTCTCCCGGCAGTGCAGCTCGTTCCTGGATCGACTGACCCCCACCTCGGGCCAGCGCGATTACAGCCAGAGAGAATAGCTCAGCTCAGCTCCGCTCCCAGGTGTGGCGGCGTCAACACGGCGCCGGGCGACGCGTTCTGTCCACAACGGCTCAGACAGCCGGGCGCCGACGTTCAATGGGAAGGCCAAACCCCGCCGGGTGGACAAGAAGGGGGGCGAAGGAAAAGACGTGGCCTTGGTCAAGGCCCATCGCAACAACACCTCCGCCGCCACTGAGCTCATCAGGAGGGAAGCAGTCCCACACTGCTGCGCTGACTCGATGAGTGCCTCGCTTTCTTGGGAGAGGGTCCGGTGTTCATCACCTGCCTTGAGACGTAGACGAGGGCCGGGTCCAAAATCTCTGGAGGGGGGGACCTCAACTCAGGTCACAAGAGGAAGGCATTGGCGAGACAAACATAGCAAGCCACGATCCCAGCACCGACAAGTGCTTCGCTTTCCTCCCCCGATCCACCAGACCAAACAAAATTACAAGACAATTTCCCCCCTACTACCTAAAATCTCCCTCGCTCGACACTCAAGCTCAGGCTGTCACCAAGCCCTTTAAAGTAAAATATGCCTTAAACCTGGCAAACCCAAACAAAAGTTACGGTAGCGTGCTTTGAAATAAAAACACAATTACAAAATCAAAATCGTAATTTCCGAGAATTGGAAACAAACAAAAAAAAAACTTTACACATTTGAACTATCCCATCATGGAGCTCGTTCACGTCTCAGAAGCTCCGGCTTAGGCCATCAGCGTTCCCATTTAGCTTCCCCTTTTTGTACTTCACTTCAAACGCGTGCTGCTGCAGAGCGAGACTCCAGCGGAGGAGGCGGCCGTTTTTGTGGGACATATTTTGCAACCAAGAAAGAGGACAGTGGTTCGTTTCCACGATAAATGTAGTCCCGGCCAGGTAATAAGATAACTTCTATACAGCCCAGACCAGGCAGGCGCACTCCTTCTCTGAGGTGCTGGAAGCCTCCTCGCGAACTGTCAGCTTTCGGCTAATGTAGAGAATGGGTCGCTCGTTTCCCTGCTCGTCTAGCTGCGACAAAACTGCCCCAATTCCCCTCTCACTCGCGTCACATTGCACGACAAACGTCTGGTCATAATCAGGGGCCTTTAGCACAGGCGTTTGAACTAACGCTCTTTTCAAGGCTTGAAAGGCGCTTTCTTTCGCGTCGTCCCAGATCAGGTTTTGCGGCTCGTTTTTACGAAGAGCGTCGGTCAAAGGACTGGCAATGTCGGAAAAGTTATGGATATAGTGCTGGTAATAACCAGCTAGACCCAGAAATGTCCGAATGTTCCTCTTTGTCGTCGGTTGTCGGAACTCCACCACGGCCGCAATTTTGACTTCGGAAGGGCGCCGAAGTCCCTGGCAATCACGTGTCCCAAGTAGTGAACTTGCGCCTTTCCAAGTTGACAATTTCGGTTTTGACCGTGAGTCCGGCCTCTCGTAACCTCATCAACACCTGTCGTAGGTGGTCGAGATGCTCTCTCCAAGTTCCTGAAAATACCGCAATATCGTCCAAATAAGGGAGGGCGAAGTCGCTAAGTCCAGTCAAGACACGATCCATGAGTCCCGAAAAACAGAAAGGAGCGTTCTTTAAGCCGAAGCTCAGTACGGTGGGGATAAATGTTCCCTGTGGTGAGATAAAGGCTGCATACCGGCGAGCTCTTTCAGAAAGAGGCACTTGCCAATAACCTCTTACCAGGTCGAAAGTAGAAATGAATCTCGCCCCACTCACTATCTCCACTCTTTCTTCGATATTTGGAATGGGGTACGTCTGGTCTCGCGTAATAGCGTTAAGTTTCCGGTAATCAATACACGGTCGGGGGTCTTTACCCGGCACCTCCACTAGAATGAGAGGCGAAGTGTAATCGCTTTCGCCTCTCTCGATGACCCCGATTTTGATCATTCGCTCAATTTCGAGTTTCATGATCTCCCTCTGTCGCGGAGAGACCCGGTAGGGCCTTGCATGAATCGGCTGATCGCATGTCAGCTCGATGTCGTGCGTGGTTAGTGTTGTCCTCCCTGGCCTATCGGAGAAAACATCCAGAAACTCCAGAATCACTCCCTCTAACTCTGAAACCTGCCAAGATTCCAGGTCATTTGTTCCTTTGGTTTTCTTTAGCAGCTGCTCGGCCGTCAGATTGGTGTCAGTACCCAGAGAGGGAATTTCTGGAGGAATCTCCTCGGGCGCGTTCAGTGTTAGATTCACAATAACCTCCCGTTCCCTGTACGGTTGCATGAGGTTGCAGTGATACACCTTCACAGCCCGTCTCTTACCCTCTAACTTCACCGCATAGTTGAGGTCCAATAGTTTCTGCACGACGACCGCCGGGCCCTCCCACTGAACGTCGAGTTTGTTTTTCTTTGAAGTTATCAATAACATAACTCGGTCATTCACCTGAAATGATCTCGGCTTGGCGGACCTATCGTAAAATGTTTTTGAGTTCTCCTGCGCCCTCTTCATGGCTTTACCGACAGCGACCTGTACCTCACTTAGTCGCTGCAAGAGATTCAGAACGTACTGTACGACGGTTGGGTCCTCGCTCTGGTCTTCTAGTGACTCGCGTAGGAGTCGCAGAGGAGATCGAAGCGTTCGTCCGTGCACGAGCTCCGCAGGACTGAAGCCCGTGGATTCGTGAGGTGCCGAACGGAGCGCGAACATAGTGGCCGGAATACATGCTTCCCACTCTGTTTGGTGCTCAAAACACAAAGCTCTCAACACCCTCTACAGCGCCCCGTGCATCCTTTCCACGCTGTTAGATTGTGGGTGGCATATGGAGCTGTGAATCAATTTGATTCCGCATTTTTCTAAAAACGTCGTGTTAGGGCGCTTGTGAAGATGCTTCCATTATCGCACTGAATCTCGAGGGGAAATCCGACGCGGGAAAAAATGGAAAGGAGCGCATCTACTACGCTCGTGGAGTTCACCTCCTTGAGAGGGATAGCCTCGGGGAACTTCGTAGCAGGGCACACTGCTGTCAAGATGTAGCGATATCCCGATTGCGTGACGGGAAGCGGGCCGACGATGTCAATTACCAGCCTTCGAAACGGCTCTGTGATGATGGGAACCAAACGCATCGGAGCCTTGTGCTTGTCGGATGACTTCCCTACGCGCTGACAGATATCGCACGATCGCACGAACTCTTCAACATCCTTCCAGCATCCGGGCCAGTAATATTATTGCATCAGCCTTTCCTTGGTCTTCCGGATTCCTAAATGCCCCGACCAGCAGTTCCCGTGAGCCAGCCGGAGAAGATCCTCTCTAAATCTAAGCGGAACGATCAACTGGTCAAAGTCCCGGCCCTTCTTGTCTCGGTACCTTCGGCATAGCAGCCCTGACTTGGTGTAGAACGAAATATTCTGGTGTGCTACTCCCTCCTTGTAACCGTCTGGCAATGCCTTGAGAGTGACATCACTCTTTTGCTCTGCGATCAGTGTAGGTCGATCAAGAACACGAAGCGTGTCCAGACTTCTTTCTTTCTTTCTTTCTTTCTTTATTGGTTTCCATTTCCTACAGAATGGAGGAGGCCGAGGAAAAAAAGCTACAAACGCAGCTTGTGGGGCCCTCGGCCCCCTTTAAATGATGGCAGCATTGGACTCACAAAACACTCACACACAGTAACAAAACACTTCCTGGTCAATTAGATTCACTCATTCGATACAGCTCCACACATTAGTATACAGTTGCAATTTAACATGATTAGGTCGGGTAAGGAACACAAAACAATTTTAGGAAATAGCTCGTTTTCATCTTAGGTAGTTCTAAGGGCGCCGGTATCGGAAAATGAACATAAAATATATCTCAGTTCAGAAGGGGTTATAGAGGATATATCGGTGCCAGCCTCCTCAAATGAATTTAGTAGTCGAGGCAAAGTATTCTTAAGCATTTGGTCACCATAATTTGTCCGAGAACGAGGAACTATCCATGGTTCTGGAGTTCGTGTTTTATGCGAAGGTTGCCTTTTTTCTAAGTTTCCTATTTCTAAGAGTGTAGAGGTATTTTTCCTAATGCTATAATAAAAATCTCGCATAAGCCTCCTTCGGTATATGTCATGAACTTTTGGAATGTTATATTTCTTGAAAAGGTAGTCAGTATGTTCGGTGTATGAGACATTGGCAATAACGCGTATCATTCTCTTTTGCATTAAGTGTAATTTATGGAGGTTAGATTCTGTTGTTGTGCCCCATACAAGATGGCAGTAGTTAATATAAGATACAAATAGCGTATTGTAGATTAATAATTTAACTGATTCCGGAAGAATATACCTATTTCGATTCAGTATACCAGCTATTTGACTAAGTTTGAGTAGTACAAAGTTAACATGCTCGTCCCATTGCATGTTACTGGAGAAGTACGTGCCAAGCACTTTTATAGTGTCCAAAACTTCGATGTTTGTGTGATTAAACGCTATGTTATGATGCAATGGGATAGGCGTTCCTCTTGTATAGAAGAAAACGGCTTTAGTTTTATTAGAATTTACTTTTAGACGGTTCTGTTTTGACCAAGAGCTTAATTTACGTAGAACATCATTTGCCATATTGGTTATCTCGACGTAGGAGCTGGACGATAGAAATATGCTAGTATCGTCCGCATAGATTATAAACTTCGCCTGTTGACATATATGTATGATATCATTGACGTATAAGTTAAAAAGCAACGGGCCAAGAATGCTACCCTGAGGCACACCAGAGATTATTTCTTTGCTTTTAGATGTTAAGCCATTCAGAAAAACGAATTGTCGCCTTCTGCCGAGATAGGATTTTATGAACTCAAGTGGCAGACCCCTTATGCCATACCGCTCAAGCTTTTTAACTAGAATATTGTGATCGATATGATCAAAGGCCTGGGTAAAATCAACAAAAATGCCCAAAGTCAGAAGCTTCTGCTCGAAGTTTTGTAAAATATATTCTTTTTGCTCAAGAAGAGCCAGCTCCACAGACTTATTTTTTTGGAATCCATACTGAGCTTTAGTTATTAGCTGATATTTTGCACAAAATGACGATATTTGATTTAAAATAACTTCTTCTAAGCATTTCGAGAAAATTGGAAGGATAGAAATTGGGCGATAGTTCTTTATGTCTAACCTATCACCTTTTTTATATAGTGCTGTAACTTTGGCAACTTTCATTTTGTCTGGAAAGGTTCCTGTGGAGATACATAAGTTGTATATATGAACCAAGACATGGACGATTTCATTAATTACGTACTTGACAGGTCTTATCTGAATACCGTCAGCATCACGGCTGCAAGAGTTCTTGAGTCCAAGAAAGGTTGAACATACCTCTACACTGTCGGTTGCATGTAAAAAAATACTGCTTTCGTTTCCGGACAGGGAGTAACTACAAGACTCATTTGAACACAGTTCAGGTTCTCTATGGACAAAATAGTGGTTAAACGCATTCACTAGTTCAACTCCTGTCAGTACGCGTCCATTGAGAGAAATTCTTTCTATTGTTTCAACATTCTGTTTTCGTTTCATGACTACACTTAGCTTGCTCCGCGGAGATAATGGCGAAATAAAACCCCGCCCTTCCTCATGGTCCTCTGGAATCTGCTGCTGATCTGGTGGGGAACTCCCCGCGGCATCCTCCGATCGCAAGTCCTCTTGATTTACCGCGCCTGCAGGTTTTCCGTCGACCAGCTCTTCGCGCGCCGCGGACCGACCCTCCTCCTCGTTAGGTTCGTATCTTAACCGTGATGAGAGCTTTCTTGCTTGGGATCGCGTTAGTGCCATTACTGTCTCCTCCGCGAAACTCTTTCCTTGCTCGCGAAGCAGCAGCTCTGACTTGTTTGAGAACAAGTACGGGTAGTGTTGAGGCAAGTTCTTCGAGACTGCCGCCTCAGTGATGAGCTCGCCGAAAGGCCCCTTGATACAGATTTTCGCAATCGGAAGGCATACGCTGTGTTCCTCTACTACTTGCCTTATCCAGGCGCACTCGCCGGTGTAGTCACCCGACTATACGTAAGAAGGGTGCACTACATCCATTGTTGCTGCCGAGTCGCGAAGCACCATGCAAGCTTTACCGTTCACTAGCATTTCTTTTGTGTACGGAGCCAGTAGGGCGCTGTTGTCGGCGCCCTCTGCAACATACAAGAAAACAACCTTCTCGGGGCAGTTGGCCACGATGTGCCCTTGTTTCTGACACCGGAAACACCGAACTGGCCTCTTCGCTTCGAAGGCTCGCGCGTTATTTCCAGGCATTTCTTTCTTTTCTTTACCGACTGCTCCCCCCTCCTTTTGCGACTCTTTATCATCTGGGACATCTCTCATGTTTCCCCTCCTAAGAAATCCTTTTCCCGAGTCCTCCTTTAACGACCGACACTCTTTCTGGCCATCTCGCCATGAGCGCGTTTGTCCCGATTTGTCTTTGTCTAGACCCCTGCGCATGGAGTATTCCTCCGCGAGATCTGCCACCTTTCGGAGCTTCATTTCTGGGTCCCTGTCTTGGACCCAGAACCTGACGGTCTCCGGAATGCCTCGTAGAAACTGCTCTACCGCAAGGCACTCGATCACCTTATCATGATCCCCGTACACGTCTGAGCTCTTTAACCATTCTACCAAGTTAGCCTTCAGGGTGTACGCAAAATCGGGAAAGGACTCCGTTCCCTTCTTAGTCGCCGTGCCGAACCGCTGGCGGAACGCCTCTGTCGAAAGACGGTACTTCTTAAGAAGTGCGGCCTTCGAGCTTTCGTAGCTCTCGGCCTCCTCTCCACTTAACCTTGCAACCGCGTCGGCCGCCTCGCAGGGCAACAGCGTTAACAAATACTGAGGCCAGTCTTCGCGCGTGAAACCTGCTCGCTCGCAGCTTCTCTCGAAGTTGACCAGGAAAAGACCAATGTCTTCTCCTAGTTTGTACGGCTGCATTAAGTCCTTAATCTTGACTCTCTCCACTAGCCGCACACCCGATCCAGGACGACTTGAACGCTCAGCCTCAATTTTCGCTACCTCCAACCTTTTGAGTTCTAATTCATGAGCCCGCTTCTCGCGTTCGCGTTCCTCCTTCGCTTTTTCGTCCCGCTCCTGCTTTTCAGCCTTCGCTCTTTCGTCCCGCTCCTGCTTTTCAGCCTTCGCTCTTTCGTCCCGCTCCCGCTTTTCAGCCTTCGCTCTTTCGTCCCGCTCCCGAATCAGCTCCCAAGCCTCCTGAAGCTCTACGTCGGACACTTCCTTTTCGCGAAGTAGCTCCATGATCGGCTTTCTTCGCCTTGCCTGCCCCACGATTATGCCCAGCTCCTCGCATACCGCCACCAACTCAGGAATGCGTAGCGCACTGACTTCCATGATCCCGAGTGTCGCAATCTCCCTCCCCTATCAAACTCAGACAGCTTGAACTTCGCTTTTTCTGAGCCGAAAGGGCAGCCTTCTACTCGCGTACCTAACACTGAGCAAAAGGTCTGGCAAATCAAGGGAAAATTGCAAAGCACTCACCCGTACCAGGAACCATGAGCAGGCACGTCATCCCGCCGCTGCCAACCAGTTGTTGCGACCGAGGAGTTCCCCAGGAAGCCTCAGGCAGGGCCAGGCCAGGACAGGAACCGCAGGCCGACTCCAGGCAGGAACATCAGGAGACGGGAGGGTGTCTCACTATAAACTCTGTTTAATTACATATGTACAGAAGTTTCTACATCGTCCGAGAGCACACTTTGCGACCTCTCGGTTGCTCTTTTTATAGGGTCGCTGTATGTGCTCCAGCGGTTGGCAGCCAATGGTGGCCGAACTGCCAACGATCGTCATGTTCAGGCCCCGCCCCCACTCATGCTCACGAGCACGCACGCACATACACGCACACACTGCAGCGTCGGACGGGCTTCCCAATCCGGCGCCGGGGCACTCTTGACCTCGAAAGCCGCGCCAGGAGCCGGTGACGAAGGGTCCGCTGTCAGCTCGTGAGACGTTGACCGTGATGGAGATGATCCCCTCATTGTGCGGCGTCGAGGCTCAGGAAAGGATTAGCGGGATAATCCGCAAGTGGCGCCAGACGAAAACCCGAACCGAACGTACTCGCCCGGAAGTTCCGCCGCCGGCGTCGTCCCCCGGAATCCTCTCCCGGCAGTGCAGCTATTTCCTGGATCGACTGACCCCCACCTCGGGCCAGCGCGATTACAGCCAGAGAGAATAGCTCAGCTCAGCTCCGCTCCCAGGTGTGGCGGCGTCAACACGGCGCCGGGCGACGCGTTCTGTCCACAACGGCTCAGACAGCCGGGCGCCGACGTTCAATGGGAAGGCCAAACCCCGCCGGGTGGACAAGAAGGGGGGCGAAGGAAAAGATGTGGCCTTGGTCAAGGCCCATCGCAACACTACCATGAGCCGCGGAAGTAGCGATGCCGCAGTAGGCTGCACCGATGATTATCGTGTTTTATTGCCACGTTTTCCCGACGGAAAGATGTGTTTCAACTCCGTTTTTTTACATGCTGGCCTAGCGGGCAGGCCATACTGAGCCATCGACTTCCGCGATAGCTTCAAAGACGTCATCGACATCAACGAAGTGATTTCCCTTGGACAATAGCACATGAGCCACATACGGATCGTGACCCCAGCAAGCATGGTGACCACAGAAAAGCTTAAGGGAACCGGAAAGCTCAAGGTAAAAGGAAAACGAAATGCCTTGTAATAGACCCTTAGTCAAACGACGTCAATGTGAAACTGCTCTGGCTTCCCACGTACCCGGAAGACAGGCGCGTCCTGAATTTCGCGAACCGTACGGCAAGGTACGAACCATCACGAGGGAGAAGTGCCAAGCACCGGGAATATGCTACCGGGAATTGAAAACATGGAGACCCTGAATGGGGAAGCATGTCTTACTCTGCACGACACGGTAACTTCTGGGTACCTTCCTCACGTGATCAAGGTGTTCGGTGTTCAGTCCCTCCGACTGGTGCCCGGCAGGCCGCCCCTGTGCCTACGCTGCAAAAAAGTGGGTCACATTCGAAGGCAGTGCCGCTCTCCGAAGTGCGTCCGATGTAATCGCCTTGAGCTCAAGAGCAGTGAGTGCTTTTCCACGTGCAACCGTGTTAAGAGGCACCGCGGCGACAAAACAGGAGCCAACCACGACCTGCTGATGAACCTCTCTGAGGTTGTGGATGTGACGGGTGACCTCCCGGTTACAGGACACCCCGACAACGCTTCCCTGAGTCCAGGAGGCTCAGAGACGACCGGTGCGAAGCGGCCCGAAGAACCATCTGGCGACAGCGCGTCGGCCACGGGTAACCGCCGAACCGCCCCACGGAAAACCAGCAGCGAGACACCATCGTTTAGTGAACAGAAGTCAACGACTGCAGCGGACACGATCTCGCATGTCAACTTTAATGGGACGGGCGAACGGGACCAGGGGCCAACGTGAAGCAGGCGACATGGACACCAGCCCATCGACGGAAATCAACAACGGTAATAGAAAACAGGACGCACCTCTCATAGATTCACTAGTGCCAGAAAGCGCCTGAGGTCTCTAAAGTCACTATTGTCACGAAGGTTTTTATTGGAGGTATGAACTATATCGCTTTGTTATTTGTCGCTCCTCCCTGCCACGGCCCACGGGCCAGCAGTATGTATAAATAAATAAATAAGTAAATAAATAAATAAATAACGGGCTCCCGAGCGTCCACAAACTTCACAAAATATTCAAGGCTTTACGCTTTGCCACTCTAAACGTTAGAGGGTTTAATTTTAGGAAACGTCACTACCAGTTCAAATGTTTACTTGAGGACATCAATATTGACCTTCTGGAAATGCAGCAAAGAAAACTGTCAGCTGATTAACTGCAAGAGTACAACTTGCATTTGGTTTTAAACTCCTATGAGGTTTGTGTGAGCCACGCGGGGGTCTTTCGGGAGGCTGTTTTGTTTTTGTAAACAAAGTCGGTGAACATTTCTAATTTAATGATAACAACTGACCTTTAAAGTCTTTTTCTATTCGCGATTTCGAAGAGTTAGATTCAAGGCGGATGACAATTTGCGTGTCTCCCCGAATGATGTCAACGAGTGAGTATTTTTTTTAATCTGTAATTTTTAATTTTTAATTACAAAGCAATGTCCACGTTGGCCTTGGGGGAATAATCTTCCAAGGCGTAAAAATGGCATATGCAGAATGTCGTACCAGCCTAGTTATTAATAATACCGTCTCGGAAAGCACTCCAGTGTGTTCCTCTGTGCAGAAAGGGTGCTCCCTGTCCAACCTCTTGCTTTTTGCCCTCTTTCTGGAGCCGTTATGCCAAGTTGCCAACTCCTTATTCAAAGCCAAAAGGTTTCCCGTTACATCTTGAACAGTGCGGAAACTAAGATGACATTGCCTACTTCTGTACGGACAAAGAAAGTATCAGCCACGCTGTTCCGCTTACGCGCAGTTACTGCGCGGCCACAGGGGCGGCAGTGAACTTGGAAACGTGCCGCGGGTTCTGGCATGGTTCTTGGGCCACAACTCCCACCGAATTTGAAGGAATTGAATAGGGATGCATATTGTGCGAATACCTCGTAGTGCCCTTACAGCACTTCAGAAACAGACCTACCTACTGGTCGGGAGTGGCGACAGACCTGCAAATGCGCACGAAGCGCTCGGCCCACCAGGATATGTCGATCTGCACTTGGTCAGCCATCTTGAAGTGTTTCTCGTAGCCAAGTTTTGGTATGTTTAGTAGGTTATTCACTGCGCAAGTTGTAATACTAAAACATTCTACCGCATATTTGTCGTTATTGTCTAGAAATCCGCCTGGGAGCCTATGTGACGGGACAATCTCTGTCGTCGTATCTCAGCTGGAAGCATCGGTCAACCGCACTTACTCATCCGCCAGTTAGTGTTAAGATTTCTTTTTCTTTTTTTAAGGCACCAGGAGACCCCCTTTCTTTACGAAATGATCCAGAACACACTTTCAGGTTTCCTTCCGACTTTCGTGGTGCCAACGGCCGGGGGTCGGGATCAACCCACGAGGATAGTGGGCTATCTAAAAGAGGTTGCTGATGTCTTCAACTTTCTGATGGTTAGGTTTCCTAGAGAATATCTGGCGACTCTGACCAGACAAAAATCTTTCGAGAGACCTTGTGGATGTTCTTTTTCCAACGCGAATCTATCGAATCATGCTCAGTGATAGTCCAGGCCAAGACGTAAGTACTGTGCTGCGCAAAAAGGATGAGTATCCCACCTGCAGACAAAACCTTCTTTCTTAAGTTTCACTGTTTTTTCCTTCCTTCTAAAACCTGGCTGAATGAGAAAGGCACTTTTGTCCCTTGGACAGTGTACTGTTTGTTGTGCATACTACCAGGAACTGTGGAGCATATTTTCATTGACTTCTAGGAAGCGATCATCGTTTGGATGTCTTGAAACGCACTCTACGAAAAGACATTGTTATCTCACCACATTCAACACGGCCTCTACCTACTGAGGCGAACGACACTGCTCCATATTACCTTATTATGTGTTTAGGTTTGTATGGCATATGGGAATCTCGAATGGATGTAAGGAACGCTGTGCATGAGTCACGAACTGTACGTCCACATTTTATTCAGTTAGTAACACACGTTAAAAGCGTCTACAACAGTCGCGAAATCGTTTCCGACATGTTGCCATTATTTAGTAACCTGAGGCCAATGAAAGAATTTTAATGCGATGATGGGGGACCACCTCCTTTGCCCTAACTATTGTGTATGTGCTCGGTCCTTCTTGTCTTATCTTTACGTGCAATGCAGGGGAAAAAAAAAAAAAAGACGCAGTAGCTTAGTTTGTTAAAGTGCTAGTTTCGGGATCGTTGGACATCGAAAATGTAAATTTCGAATCCGACCGACTTACATAATGCTTTTTCTTACGTAATTACACTTCTAGTTTTCTATTTTTTTATACGAACAATGGGATGTGCATTTTGAGCAATTATTACCCGTTTTTAGAGCTGTCATTATGACTATGAGGGTTATCTGTTGTGTCAACAGAAGTCAGCAACAGTCTTTTGCATCAAGACACTTGATACTTATTTTAAAAATGTTACATGAATTAAAAATGTGTGCGCTAATCACATGTATCATATAAATAAAGCCCCTTGAATATTAGGTGATAATTAAAAAAAAGTACACTGCAGTCAATGGACAAGTTTCTTTATTTTTTGTGGTCGTACCATACACGGCGCGACGATCGGTTCACAGGCGTACGACCGTAATGGTCTGGTATCTGTACCGTACGCAACCGCGAGAGCAACATGAGCGCCAAGGCGGTCGGGGTAGGCCAGCCTCCTTAGCCCCTTTGCGAGGGCCTGGTCACCTGACACCCGGACACAACCGTTGTCTGTCAGCGTCTCCCGGATGCGCAGCGCCGATCGGAGATGGGGCAGATCCTCCTTCGTGAAACTGAACTGTCGTACGACGTTCTCTTCGACCATCGACGCCAGGTCGAACGTCGCATGCTTTGCCGCCAACTAGCGTCTTTTTTTAGTGCTGCAGGAAGTCGTACAAATTAACTTTTTATATTGTTTTCGCCAAGTAGAACCCACTCCAAGTCTTCGTCAAAAAGATCGAGCGCCTTTTTTGTCGGAAAGCTTGCCTGCTCCTTTACCAGACAAATATTTTAGAACTTCGCAGTGCCAGTGGTGACACGCCGTGGGGAGCAAGGTTTTTTGTATCACGGAAGCGCATCTATTGCACTAAAAGAAAAAAAAAAAAAACGAGACGAACTATGAAAAGTTATACAAAGCTATGTTTTCTATATTTTCGAGATGCGAATTTTATTTTAAGTTTCTGCGATTGTAACCAAACACTCCTCCCCCCCCCCCCCTTTTCCGCATACACACACATACGCATATCTGTCTCTTGAGCCGTGTTCCAAAATTTACTCCATGTTACTCCAGGGTAAAAATATTGTACATTGGCATTCGAAAACCTACCCGCGTCCAGCTTTTTCATTCGCTTCTGTCACGTGACACACCCGCCGGAGTAACTCGGATTCATTTGGGCAAGATTTAAATAACGGCCATGATGAGGGCGATGCAAGTTTCCGTTGCCCGGTGGCGCAGCCTGTATCGATCGAGTGAAACAGTCAGCCAATATGGTTCCCCCAAAGCCGCTTCAAAGCACACGATCGGTCCACAAGCCCGATCCAAGGTACCGTTCGCTTTTGTCTATCGATCGTATCTTGTTCCGGTTTTCTAAAACTCTTTATTGACCGCCTGACTAACACCTAAACCTTAGGCACTGACAGCTGAAACAGACGCAAGGCTTGCGCAAGAATGTCTACGATATATTTAATAAAAATCTTCAATTTTCTTTCCAGGTTACAAATTTTGAAGTTTACGCGAACACCTCCGAATCACTTCCTGTCGCTCTACTGGCAACAACGAGCAGGCGCACTCGTGACGTCAAATGTTGGATTCGATAGCTGACGACGCTCCCTATACTCCACGGCGTCGTGCGTTGTAGTGATAGCGTCTGTTGTTTTGAGAAATGCTTCATGCGATGGAGGTTGGCGGAAATCCGTGATTGGCTGTAGGGTGCTATAACTCCACGAAGAAATGTAGCAGAGTGAAATCTTGTGCGGAGCGTAAGTTCGTCTGCGTCGTGCACAGGGGTTGCGATGATGTGAGCACGGCAGGTCCTTATTTGCTGATTAAAAAATTAAAAAAAAAGTTGGGTAGACTTCAAGGCATGTAGGATTGAGGTCTACCCCCTATTCGTTTAATCAAAGCCAATCAGAGCTCGGCATCGTTCTGACATCACCGTAACTCTTGCGTAAGGAGCAGACGACTTGCGTTCTGCATTGGTTTCCGATCCAGAAGTTTCTGGGATGGAAGGAGCTCCGACCAGTCCGACGCGAACGCTGGCTCCAAGCATTCGCGTCGTGCTAGAAAGCAGTTCACGCCTTGGTTGCAAATAAACCCCTGCATGCCATCGTGTATCCAAGGGGCATCTGGGTCTACATGTTGGTGGATTGTGAATTCAGCCCCCACGGGAAGCCCCCTCTAATGCGCTGCCGGCGGATCGAATGCGAACGGCGAATCGTCTGAAGTTTCGTGATAAAAATCTTAAAACATTTGCTGGTCATTGCTTGACTAAGGCAAGTCTAAAAAGTCACAGTTCATTATTTCTCACGGACGACCGCGACAGCCTTCTGACTGCTTCTGACGTTCGGCGAAACAGGCTCAGGCTGCCCATGTGCAGATGTTATACAACATCTGACGTCACACTTAGATGGCGAAAGAGCAAAGTTGCAGGTTAGTTTCGGTTTCGGTTATATCGTATTTCTACGATTAAAAACAATTTAAAACCAGTTTGGGAAATTTAATTCTCGATCAGGACTCAGTTTTATTTTTGTTATCTTTCACAAAATATGTTTAGTTGAAAACGTTAAAATTTACGCCGTCAGTAACCATAACAGTGCAACTTCGCACGCGCCGCTTGTCAACCCATTGTGAGTCACACTGCGCGACGCTTCCCTAGCTCTGTCTATTTGTCTGCACATTATTTGTGTTTGTTTCAATAAAGAAGAGACAGAAAGGACGATGAGGGCGCGCATCGTAAAAACGGGGCAATGCCGCGTAATGGCGCCTTTACACTTACGGATTCACGGGCGGATCCGTGCAGGCGAAAAGCGGATTTTGGAGCCTGTTGGCGAAATCGATTCGTCGTTGGTGAAAACTCTGGATTTTAGATACCGGACTATTTCAGATTTTCGTCAGCGGCGAGTTAATTTCGCCAGCCGGCTCCTAAATACACTTTCTGCCTGCGCGGATCCTCCTGTGAATCCGGAAGCGCAAAACAACGTCAGTTTTTGAATCCAGAATTGCATTCTTACTGAAGCCAACATTGGTTTAGCCTGGAAAAAGTGAAGGCTACCAGTGCAAGCCATGGACGAAGAGAGTTGGCCGGCTGCCAAACACTTGTGCCACGAGCTACGCTGGCCACGTGATTGAACTGTGAATGAAACAAGAAGGATAGAGAAAACTGAAGAGGCAGGATGCAGGACTCGAAGACGCTTCGACAAGGATTCACCAGCTGCGAAAACTTCAAAAGTAACAACACGAAAGAAAAATAAATAGAAACGGCACGAAAAAAGGACGTATAGTGACACTAGAAACGGCGTTATGTGCCTGGAAGACTGAGGCTAGTGTTGTCGTTCACTACGTTTCTAGAAACAAAAAGAAAAAAAAAACGCAATTCTGCATGTGACGGTTTGATCGATAGGACAAATTACAACTGCAGTTTTTTTTTTTTTTTTCATATTTTGGTTGGCAAGCTTCGAAAATGTGTGAGTGGCGCCTCTAGCACTACTGAACACCAGTTAAAAAATTGAAGAGGACGGTGACCATTTTATTTTGAAAGACGGCGTGGCCTGTCAGTGGCAGGCGATCGAAAACTGCATGCCTCGTCTCAGCCGCGTGTCTCGGTGCACCGCGTGTAAAATGATTCCCTGCGGGTGTGGGGGTCGGTCGTCCAAGTTTTTCTTTTTTTTTTTTCTTCCTCGGACCGCCGAGACTGTTGTCTGAATGAGGCATCACGCTCTATTTCGTAAATGATAAGCATAGTTGCTGCTGTCAGTGTGAAACTATGCGTATTTTTACTTTTGGGGCACAATGTGTTATAGGGCTGTACTTAGCTGTATTTTGAGCGTTGCTCGTACGAACAAAACAAAACAAAAAAAACGCAGATTGTTAGATTTATTTGGGACGTTTGTTTCCGCTAAATCTAGCTGTGAATAATATAGTACATTACTCATTTCGTATAGTATATGGTTTATGGTTCTGAACAATCTTTCAGAAAACTAACGAACATTCACGCATACACATACATGTCTTTAACGAACTAAGCCTGAATGCAGGTTGCGTAAATTTGGGTGTATGTGTTGGGTTAAGATTTTACCATTAATGCAAAATGTGTTTTCTCTGCCGAATACCATGAGAGAACCATTATGAAGAACTGCCACGTGAGTTTCCCCACTAAATTTATCGGGGAAAGTATTGTCACGTGACGTCAATTTCTCCGACGTGGTTCTAATAAATGGTAGTTCGCACTTATTACATTTTGTACTACCCGGCCTTTGACAACATAATCAATCTTGCCCCATTTTTGTTTTGTAATATGTCAAAACACACGTGTTTATGTCCTTCGTTCCTATATTGTACACTCTACCTCTCGCCCACCTCACGTTTCCTCTTCTCTTCCCGCTGGGCGCGAAATTTCATATAAGCTGTCGTCAGTAACCCGCATCACCAGCACCACTTAAGTCAAGCTTGAAGGAAAGGGTCCCTTTTTTGGAGCGGCGGAATAAATCAACCCGTGTCGTGCTTTCCGAGCCGGTACCTTATTTTTGCGTCTCTATATTTACCGGTTTCGCGAGAGAAAATGAAACAAAGTTTTGTCGGACCGCAAAAATGAATTGCGCATGCCGAAAATCTGAAAATATGTCAGATTGTGAACGCAAGCGGTGTTGATAGAATGCGAAAGTTTCAGAACAAAAAGCTACAAAAATATCAAGAGGTAAAAAAATATTTTATCTATGACCCGACGTCTGCGTGGGCCTATAATATACGTACTTGCCGAACAACAGAATGACGTTCTCGGTGCATGTGGTGTTTAGTTTAGAAAAAAATAATAAAAGCGTTCAGTAAGAAAGACAATAATATCACCTGTATTGCTGACCAGCTTTTCTTCACTGGCATAATTATACCGTCGGTACAGACAATGTAACTTCTTGGTTTGACGAATATTAGGCCGAGGTAGGTGTCAGCTCCAAGAGAAATGCCGTCTTTCTTTCTTACTTTTTGGTCCAAGCTCACCATCCTCGTTTCAAACTTTCCCGCCACTGGCTTCATATTGTGACCGAGTGTAAGAATTTCGATATGCGTAGTTTATTTAAGCGGGGCGAAAAACCGGCAGCGAGATAGCGTCCATGTGTCGTTTTGAAGCGAGTTTGTTTACACTTTGACAAGATAGGCAGATAGGCAGAGTTTGGTGTTTTGTTGTTTCGA
Source organism: Ixodes persulcatus (assembly GCA_013358835.2). Taxonomy (NCBI): domain Eukaryota; kingdom Metazoa; phylum Arthropoda; class Arachnida; order Ixodida; family Ixodidae; genus Ixodes; species Ixodes persulcatus. The sequence continues at coordinate 3,886,316 of JABSTQ010009418.1, forward strand.
CGGCTTTATGTTTCTTCATAATAAGATTTAGCTGTAAGTCTGCGCTTGTCATGTCTACTCCTTCTACATGTACTTTGTCATTTTTCGCGCTGTCTCTTGTTAGTAATGCATAACGAATTCACCCAAGTTGCCAGTCTTATACGAAAGACCGGATTTCATTTTGTCTCGCGACCTTGGTACATGGAAACATTTATGTATAGAAAACACAGGGGCACATAAGTGTTGCCGAATATTCTAGGCGCTCGGAAAGAACGCTAGACAAGTGTAGCCTCCATTTCCTGAAGTGGACATCTCAGTACGTGTTTCTCTAAATGATCCAGTTCCGTAAACCGTGTGCTCAGGCAATCCCCTCTTTCTCTTCTATTTATTTGGTTTCTTCGGGAAACGGAGAAACTATTTCCTAGATTGTCGGCGTCAGCCATAAACCCTTCGGAATGGTGCACAGACAGAGGAACGTTATATGACCATTACCACTTTAGGAATAATTCAGCACAACTAACGCCAGAACTGTTGCCAAACGACATCGCACTCTCGGATGCCTGCCTCTAGTACGTTCTATTAAAGGAAGCGGCGGTCGTTATCGGTAAGGCTTAACTGAACTTCTCACGGTCTGCTTGCTGGTGATCGCTGATGTAGATACTGAAGAAGTGCACTGTCGGTTTGCCCACTGCCGATGCGCTAACAAGTTATATTTCTTTGCGCTGATCAATGTACGATTACAGCAAAAGTGCAGAAAAAACACCCATCCCTTTTATCTTTTACACCCAACCGTTCTAAAATGGCGAAGTATCCTAATTTATTTCTGTGTTTTCCCTTCGCATAATTCAATAGCGGAGTGAATATAAAATATTTTGTTACCAAGAAAACGCTACTTTTTGGACAACCAAACGATGCCTTCCTTTGATATAGACTCGCGGCTTCGGAAGGTGGGGAAGTGCAGAAAAAAATGAGCGGCATTTTTATAGAACATGCGTCATGGCCAGTCCAAAGAGTAAACGAACTCGTAATTTGCTCGTCTGGTAGCTCGTTTTATTGGGTTCTACGTAGGGGTGTACGAACAGGGGTTCGAATCAAGTAACAGAGTGTCATCTCTAACCTCTGTTCTGTTGAAAGGAACTGACATGGTGACTTTCTTTTTCATCACTGCCAAGACTACGAATAATACAGCACCATGTGACTCAAGCCACTGTTCGCACACCCGTATTTCTGTATTATCAACTTAGATAATGCCAGCTTCAATATAAATGGTAGTTGTTGACAAGCATGCATTCTTTATTTGCTCAGTCATCTCGGCGTTATGAGGGATACAACTGCCTATTTAACAGTTCCATTGCGCAAGGGAGATCGCCCACCACAACACCAAATGAATCAGCTTCGAGGCAGACTGCATTTCGTTTCATCATAAATCAGAGCGCATACAAATGTTAGAAAGGATAAGGGTAGTGATATACATACTCAAAGCCTACGATGGGAGCGCATTCACTGCGCTTTTCTGGGTTTCGCCATTGGTAGCACACGCACAGAACGATTATGAACGGCGTGACGTTGCGCTTTCGGCGCTACTTGATTTCACCCTATCGGCTTGTAAAGCGTCAGCTGTGATCTGACTTAAGACTGGAACGCATGTTCGAATAAGCGCCCGAAAATAGCGCGGAATTGGGAACATATCAAAATTTTTTTTTTTTTTTTAATTCCATCTTCGAGAATTCAGAGTTTTTAATTCACATACATAGAAGACGTGGTTGTGTTAAAAAGCATTGAAGGGTTGTCATCTGCTCTTCTTTTATTTACATATATACACATTTGATCATGGTCGGCAGTTTGCGATGGTGTCCTCTGTCACGAGTTATGTTTGCATCTCTAAGATTCGTAAGATTCTTCTTCTTCTCTCTAGCTGGCCCTACATCACTCCCCCTCCGGGAAGGCCAAGGTACGGCTTTCCAATGGACATGTCGGCAAATTGATGACTTGGTCGGAAGTCGTGCTGGGTGGCGCAACGCTGACTTCAGTGGTGTCTGGGGCGAAACCTGCACACTCTCGATATAATCGGGTTTTAGAAGATCAACGGACACCATGTCATGTCTGTTTCCTAGGTCTAAAAGGCATGTCTTGGGATCGCGTTGAATGACGAAAAATGGTTCGTCATTAGGGACCTGCAGTCGTTTCCGTACTGCATCTGTGCGAACAAAACATGTGTGTACACGTGTCTTCGTTTACGAAAACTGTCCTGTTTAGTGGTTTTCGTGCAGGTGGTGGGCGCAAACCAGTGTTGTACACGTTCCTCAAAAAAGGAACGAAAGCTCGTTCCTCGTTCCTTCTGATTTTTGGAACGCGTTCCCGTTACAAGTTACATCTGTGAAAAAGGAACTCGTTCCCGTTACAGTTAAAAAATGGAACCTATCGTTACATATAGGTTACGTTTATATTTTGCTAATTACTATATTCAGTTAAATCAAGTAGAGTTATTTTTAATCTATCCCATTAGTGGTCAACATACGAGTTTGTATGTCGTCATGGAAGGGCAATAGGAGAAGAAAACAATCGGAAGCAGGGCTTCATTTGTTGATATATTCAAGTTAAAAATTTCAGCTTTTAACCATATTCATGTTTGTAGTGGACGATTCAGACGAGCCGATTGTACTTTTACCCAACATTGTACGGGTGTTTTACAACAAAATCACACGTTTCAATTGAACGAAGTTCCTTGTTCGAACTTAACAATAGTTGCTTCTCGATGTTGCTGTCCGGAAGACGAGCAAGTGGAGGAGAGGGTAGGGATTTCGGAAGGTCATTATTAAAAACTACAAATACTTCTGTGTAAGGTTGGCTTTGTTGTTTATTTTGAAGGTAGGGGACAAGAGAAGAAATAAAGGTGTTTTTTTGTGTATCTTTTAAGTGAGCAATGTTCGGGATACAAGGGTGCGTTTGATGTCTGGCAATCTGTGATCTCGTTGTAACTGTAGGTCTCGTTATAGAAGTTTACAGGTGACTGTAGTCGGCCTTATATTTCTGGGTGTATGAGGATTCGTAAAACCAAAGAAAGTATCGGAGTTTGAAACAACCCTCTTTCTTTGTCTTTTCCTACGACTAAAATCCTTGCTTTTTGTACCGCAGTTTCGGGCACTCAAAAAATCATAGAATGTCCACCAGCTCTCCTGTATCCAAAACGGTTAGGAAGCGAGGACCACACAAAATAATCCATAAGATTAGTAGCCAAAAAGGTAACAAGATCCTGCACTTTGTACTTTCAAAATTTCCCTGTTCGAAATCAAATAAAAATGACCCTACTGGACGAAAAAAAGGAACGCCGTTACTCTTTCCGTTCCAGTAAAAATGTAACGCGTCCCCGTTCCAGTTCCAGCGATGCAAAATAGAACGGCGGCGTTTCTTCGTTCCTACTAAAAGGAACGCGTTCCAGGAACGCCGTTCCTTGGAACGCCGTTCCGTACAACACTGGCGCAAACCTTTCATCGTCGCCTTAAGCTTTGATACATAGTTCTGCATATCTGGCACCGCATTATCTTCTACAGTACGGAAACACTCGCCTGACAACGTTAGGGTGGTGCCATAAACAAGTTCAGCCCGTGAGGAGACGAGACCTGCTTTGCAGACCAAACGAAGGCCATGTAGAACGAGTGGGAGCGCTTCTGACCATTAAGCTGGATTTTTCCAGGCATTTAACGATGCCTTTAGTTGCCGATGAAACCATTCCACTATACCGTTTGAGGCTGCGTGATACGACGTGGTTCGGATTGGCGTTGCTTCTATAATTCGTAGGGTTTGAGAAAAAATGCGGGACTCAAAATGTCGACCTCTGTCTGTTGTGATTTTGTCGGGTACGCTAAAAGTGAAACCCATGTTGTCATGAAGGCTTGGGCGACCTTTTCAGCTGTTATGTTGGTTAGTAAAGTTGCTTCTGGCCACGAGGAAACCGATAAACGCACGTGAGAACCTGCGTAAAGCCACGAGAAAGTTGTAATGGTCCAACAAGATCGATGTAAACTTCGGAAAGCCTGGCATCTGGGAGCTTGAACCTGGCGACTGATGCAACGGTCTGGCCATTAATCTTTATTTTTTCGCACTGCTGACAAGTGCATGCCCATGTGCCAACATCGACATTGATTTTGAGCCAGACGAATTGTGATGTCCCTAGGCGTTGGGTGGCCCGAAAGCCAGGATGTGCCATTGAGTGCAGAGCCGTGAAGATTTAAAGACGGAAGTCCTGAGGAACCTAAGGCCGTGGTGTGCCTGTGGAGATATCGCACGTTAAAGTGGCACTACATCATGTAAGACGAAGATTCTCGAACTTGAGCGCTGTGTGTCCAGAGCATAGATTTTAAAGTTCTTTATCGGACTGTTGAAACTGCGCAATGTGATGAAAATTGGTGGTACTCATGATGGTTCCTTCAAAGGACTATATGTGTGCGGAAGAGAGCATCGACTGTGGTGTTGCTAGAACCTTTGACGTATCTGATATCGGTGGTGAATTCCATAATGAAAGCCATTTGCCTCATTTCTCGATGAGATTATGTATGTCCATTGAATGTTAAGGCATAAGTCAAAGGTTTGTTAGTTTCACTATGTGAAATGAGCGTCATTCGAGGAAGTATCGAAAATATTTGAGAGCGAGATGTATTGCCAATAGTTCTGTTCCGAATGTACAATGCTTCTTTTCTTATGGGCGCAGTTTCTCAGAAAAGAAGGAGAGAGGTTACCATTGTTGCTCAATGTATTGTTGCAAAACTGCTCTGACGCCTTGTTCGGACGCATCAGTCATAACACGCGTGGGCGCGTTAGGCACCGGATTAACTAACATCGTGGAATTCGCGAGGTCGTCCTCAATCCTCTCAAATACAAAGACTCTGCGATCCGTCCAGATGATATCTTGGTCTTTGGTTATTTAAGAAGAAAGGGCCTCTGTAAGAAGCTGGATAGTAGTAGCAGAATCAGAAAGAAAACGCCGAAAACGTTTACGAATTCCAGGAATTCTGTCAATTTGTTGAGGTTTTGGGGCTTCGGAAAACGAATAATTGCTTCTACTTTATCCGGTAGGGGTGTAATGCCGGTGGAGTCAAGGTGATGCTCAAGGAAAATCAATTCCTGAACGCCGAACTGGCATTTGCTGGGATTGATGATGACGCCATTCTCCTCCAGAAGTGTCATGAGAAGGCGGAGGTGCTTCAGATGTTCTTTTTGATTTCTGCTTGCAACGAGGGGATTGTCAAAATAGGGAAAACAAAAGTCTAGTCCTCTTGTCACCTGGTTGATAAATCGCTGAAAAGTTTGGGCAGCGTTTCGAAGTCCAAGTGACATAGGGATAAATCCGTAATGTCCAAATAGTGTGATAATAGCCGTTTTGGAATGTAACTTGGCTCTATAGGGATTTTGTGGTAACCCTTCATTAAATCTATTTTAGAGAACATTTTTATGCCGTGAAGTTTGCTTAGAAATCTTGAATGTGAGGCACGGGGTATTGATTAGCTTGTGTTACGTTGTTTAAAGCGTGATAATTCCCTAAGGGACGCCAGTCATCTGGAGTCAGTTAGGTACCATATGGATGGAGGCGACCAAAACCTCGAGGAGGGGCGAATGATGTCGAGTTCCAACATGTGGTCAAATTCTTGACGGGTTATCTGAACGCGTTCCAGAGCTAGTCTTCGAGCACAAGCGTAAACCGGTGGTCCGTCTGTTACAATGTGGTGTGTGACATTATGCTTTAAAGGCCGCATAATGTTGATTGGTCTAGCCAGTTTCGGAAACTCTCTTAGTAAGTTGGCATAGATAGAAGTGTACGTGAGGGTGAGAAAGATGCTTTTGTGATAGCCGAGACGGTTTGTCGGGTTGTGATTTCGAAAAGACGTGAATGACGCACTTCAACGCAGAGTCCAAGGTATAAGCCTCTGCTCCCAAGATGTGTTGGTGCACATTAGCAAGAAGAAAAATCCAACAAAAAATTAGCGGAAATTCCAGATTGAGAGTGAGAGACTTTTGTCCGTACGTAGCTATGCCGGATCTATTTATCGAATCAAGGCTCGAAGCGACGTTTTACAATTTGCGCTCTCTGGCAGGCGGTTGTACTACGCTTACTTGGGCTCTAACATTAACAAGAAATTTTACTTTAGCGTTTTGTACCACGACAAAGGAAATGTGACCTGGAGAAGGAGGGAGCACTTGACTTGTCACCTTCAGTAAGTGTTCATGGGGTTTCCCCTCTGCATGTTGGAAGGCGGGGAGCAGTTGCATGCACGGGCTCCATAGGTCCGGTGGAACCGGCAAACTTGCGGTGTTTCTGATCGGTCTCTTGAAGAAGAGCGTCTCGTTTGATTAGGTTCAAGCAAGTTAGGACAATTTTTTGAAGATTAGCCACCTCAGCTATATAATAAGCGACGTCGTCGTGCAGCCTTTGTAAATCAAAAGGAGGTTACACTGTCGCATGTAGCGGATGGCCACTGGTGGGTTACGTGGTCGCCTGAATCATGGACGGGGCCGTATCTAGAACACTGTTGGCGAGTTCTGCGAGGACGTCGAGAGAAATATTGTTGGACGTTGCCAAGATGCGCGGACATCCAAAGGCAGACGCTGCAAAAACAGTTATCGTAGAATGAAAGAATCTCGCGAGGAGGTTTGACTCCCCAAAAGCTGTGTCATGCGTCGGAAAAGCTGTGATGTCTCTTCTGTATGTAACTACGAGATTGTCGTATCGCAGCATATATTGCCAGCAAATATCGTTTAAAAGTGACGTAGCACGCTTATAATGTTGGTATGCTTTTTTTTTTTTGTTCAATTGAGTAAACACATCTGTACGGGGCTGACTAAAGGAGTAAACCCTTTAAAAACTATACGCGTGTACATATTTAATGGAACTACATATGGCCGTCACGTTCCCGCTCCACATCGTAATTCTTGCGGATGATATTCAAAATCCCAACAAGACGTAACAGCACTGTTGATTTTCTAGTCCCCCATCAGAATTTACGCGGGATGTACCAATCAACGCAACCCATCATATCTGGAGGAATTATCAGCATTTATCCTGCTGCCATGATTTGAGCTCAATTGTTCGCAATGCGGTCGTCTTGCAATATGCAGATGATGTCAAGTTATTTAGGCAGATCATATCCCTGGAAGACTGTGAAAAACGTATGGAGGATGTTAGGCGTGTGTGCAATTGGTGTCGTCAGAACATGCTAACGCTCAATCCTTCTAAAACCGTTATTATGTCTTTGTCTAGAAAGGTAGAAAAAATTGACTTTTGTTACCAGATTGGCAATGATCCTCTGCGAAGAGTCGAGTGCACGCGTGATCTTGGTGTATACATAGACTCTTCGTTACACTTTGCTGTACATGTTAACAACCTTATAAATGGCTCTTTGCGTAAGCTGGGAGTAATTTCTAGAATCACGCGTGAGTTCTCCACATCAACCTGTATTCTACGATTATATTTCTCGTTAATCCGGACCAAGTTGGAGTTTTCCTCTGTGGTCTGGAATTGTATTAGTCCTACGAGCCAAGAGATGACTGAAAATGTTCAAAAGCGTTTTTTTTTTCGAATTGTTTACGATCGTTACATTGGTCGTACTGTTTATTATTCCTATGCGAGACTCTTGGAACGATGCAAATGCCCTACTTTGAGTTCCAGACGGCGTGAGCGCGATCTTGTTTTCTTGTATAAGTGTATTCATGGATTAATTGATTGACCAGATCTCACATCTGCTATTAATATTCACGTTCCGAGTGGAGTTTTGCGGGTTTCTCCAACTTTCCATGTTCATCACATCATCCAAACCAGTCCCATGACCCGTATTCCACACTTCAATACCCTCAGGGGAGCAAATATTGATGTTTTTAACCCGAATTTCGTAGCTTTTAATACTTTTGTAACTAACCTGTGAATATTTTGTTGTGCATCATTACCAAGGCGTCAAGCTGTTCATGAGCACAGAAAATAAACAAATGAATGAATGAATGAATGAATGAATGAATGACTACCAGAATAGAACGTAGTTTTCTGCAGAGACTCAAGAGCGGCAAATTAACGCAAAAGTGACATACCAGAATTCTCGGTGCGGTCGAGAAACTAGAAGGCGAGGAATTCATAATAAAATGTCAATAAATATTTCTCACGTTTTACATTGAAAATAACGCAGTGACTGATCGTCTTGCAAAGAAAGCTAATGACCTGTTATCATTCATTCATGCCCCAGTTGACCCAAAACAACCACCCAATGCGGAGTGCAAGTTCGTCTGCTTCTTTCGCAGAGGCGGTGGTGACGTCGGAACGCCGAGCTCTGATTGGCTCTGGGTAGAAGGATAGCGGGTAGACATCTAAGCAGCTTGCTTCGAAGTCTACTCAATATCCTTCAATCAGAGCAGATTAGAGCTCGGCGTTCTGACGTCTTCACAACCCCTGTAAAGAAGCAGACGAACTTGCGCTCCGCATTCCAATGACCTCATCGAGGCCTCTCGCTGACTTTTTCAGCCGTGCGATGCACGGTGAAAATTTCCGCCGTGTTCCACATGTAAGCCATCAAAAACACCTCATTTGTTAAACTGAACTGGCTCAACGCTTCCTCGATAACAAGGCCGTATGTGCTGGCTGTATTACATCACCAACTGAAGGCCAGCGCGCGGCAAAAATTGGATATGAACGCTGACGCACAACTCGCGTCCTTTCCGTCCCTCGTTCTGGCCTCCAGTACATGACGTAAAAGACTAAGCACAACGGCATTGTTATGTAGGAACTGTTGGCTAGATACGAGGTGGGGGTAGAGGTTATTTTCAATGGAACTTAAATGTCCAACAGTAATGATTTGGTCACTTTGAGTGGTGAAGAAAAAAAAATTAAGATGTCCTAAGTCGTCATTTAAATCGTGATTTGAATCATGATTGAAATCAGACCAGTTTTACTCTGACGTTTTATATCAAATATTCCCGGAAAAATAATCCTGAAAAGTAGATTTATTTACTTTTTGTATGCGCATTTGTTTTGTACTGAAATCAAAGAATTATCAAGCGACCGAGATTGATATCAGGCTGAACACGAGAAAAAAGCGGTACTCTTTTGAGCAAATCAGAGCATTGAGCTTTCTTTCTACCACCCACTTGGTTCGTAAGATACGTAGCGTCCTATCACAAGCAAATTAAAACGCCAGAGGAAACAAAACTAGAAAAGTAATGTCTTACTGCAAGCAAATGAGAACGTAAAAGAAAAAAAAAAAGCAAATAAACCTTTTTAGAAAACTATAAAATAAAACTGTATGTTTTCGTTTTAGTATGGTGGACTTTGCATGATAGAACGTTCTTAACTAAACTGTATTTTAAAGTTACAGTAATTCTGTACTTCTCAGTGACAGGGGGGATTGATCAGTAAGCGGGTTTATCAATCTATTTGCCCTATTCAAAAGCACATGTACTGATAAATATTCACCATTTTCCAGCTACGGTGATTTAAATAGAAATAATATGATTCCGAGGATAATTCTGAATTAAAACAAATAATGTTAATATATTTAATAATAAACAAATCCTGACTTCTTTTTTTTTTTTTTAACCGTGGTTGCTCATCCTTTTACTTTAACCATTTCTCATAACTAGAAATATAGGACAGTTAAACTTTAGACAGTCTGTGCAACGGAATTTCATATATTTAATATTCAAATTTTTACATAAAATCAAAAATAAATTGTGAATAAGGGCTGTATACATGTTGTAAATGATAACATGCCATAATCATTACAATATTTGTACACGACACTTTAAGGCGGTTTGTACAGCAGCGTTCAATATATGTATAGCCACAGTGAGGGTGGAACAGCAATTCATAAGAAGTTTGACATTTTATACTGTCAGGAACATGGAGGATAGGAAAGCAAACAGTTTGGCGTTCTGAATAATGTTATTAAATAAGTGTCCACTCTAAGAAACGCGAAGCGCCTTTTTTCCCACAAAGCGCCTGAAAGAGTCAATAATTGAAATCTACGGAGACAGCTCGGCGAATAGCGCGGCTATAAGTATGTTTGAACAACAAACAAAAACTGTCTGCACTGTCAAGCTCAGTGTCACACCTTAAACAGGTCGATTATGTCTAAAACAAAAGCATTTTCAGCTACTGGCTCTTTTAAGAGCTTTGCGGGAAAGTAGACGCTACAGATTTTTTAGAGTGCAGGAAAGGTTATCCTAACCGTCCTGTTGAACCGTACACATCGCGACACTGTTAGCGCGAACACGACATCGGCGCATTTTCGCATATTACTTCTAAATAGTATTAGCGAGCATGAAATTTTATTGCCAACATTGTAGAACTAAATGAGTTCTTTCCGTAGAAATAATAACTTTGATGACATCCCTTGGTTTCAAAGAGAAAAACTGGAAAAACCGGCGATTGCTTGTTCGCGCTAACAGTGTCGCGCTCTGTACGTCAATGGCACGTGTAATATTGGACAGTGGAAGCCTATGGATACCTAAAGCAGAATCCACCTTTTTCGAGTAACGCGCGCCGCCTGGGGAATTGTCTGCGAACTACAATCGAAGAGCAGCTCGACATGCCTCCGCCCGTCAAAACGCATTGACATCTTGCCGTTGTATCGGTTTTCAGTGCTTTTTATACTCCATACTACCCATACTAAAAAACAAAGCATCAAAATAGACTAAATACGCGAGAAGATAGATGCCGACAATGTTGCTGTCGCCATTTTCGCAGGGCACCGCGTCCCAGTGTCCTGCGAAATCGGCGACAGCGGGAGTGTACGCATGCGCAGAAGCTTACTAGAAAAAGGTCCATTGGTCAAAACCAAAGTGACACACCGGCGTCTGAAAGGTCGCTAGACGATCATGCTTGATCACAGTGGACTACATTCGAGCGTGGATGAAAAGGTATCGACTGTCGAAAGATTGGTGTTTGGTCATGCCCCTTGAAAGGGCCTAGACTAAACAAAAATGACGAGAGAGATACTGAGAGATACAGGAGGTCATCTGCTTTAAAATTGAGTGGTAAATATAAAAGTGGCAGTCGGTCATAATGGACGGCTCTTTTCGTTTTTATCAACAGGAACCTAGAATTATTATTTTTTAAGAACTCTGTGAACAAGAGTGCCTTAACGACCTGTGTTTGTCTGAGGAGTTGCTTAAGTCGCAACCCTAACGGGTTTCGGAACAGAATACTGAAAGAGTTTCAAATGGAGTGTTAGGAACCGGTAATACTTTCGCAAGCGATTTTTTATACTGTACTGACGCTGTTTCTAGGCCAAGCACTTAATGACCGCTCACCCACTAATTAAGAAGTTAACAAAAAGATGTGCAACAATTCGTAATTAAAGTATTGGCCCTCGGCGTGAAGCCTTAGCGGCTTCACGCGTTGAAGCATTGGAGATGAAACGAACATATAAATTAAACTAGAAAAACAAATGCCATCACGGCATTGCTTCCAAGACAACATACGTTCTTAAAAACCACCATGAGGGTGTCCCTTCATCACGAAACCAATTGAGCCCTGCGCACAGAACCGAAATCTGTCATTTGACATCCATTAGAGAAGAGTGCTGTTAAGATGCCCACTGCGCTTAGCTCCACGCACACCACAAACATACCGAATCTTTGGTGAAGAAGGAGGACAAATGGCGTACAGGGTGAGTGCCACCTCTGCGTGTACAGTGTGCGAAAATGTTAGCGCCAACAAACCATCGCGCTTTTCTTTTCTTTTTTATTTTGTATCCAAGAAATGTCGTCAAAACTGTTGGAAAGCGCTCGATTGGGGTATTAAACTAAGTGCTAAATTTAGCTTCCCCCCCCCCCCTTAACTTTCGAAATAAAAGAAGGAAAAGCGCCAAAGTTGTGTTCACGCTAACATTGACGCGTGGCGTACCCCCGCGGGCAACATAAGCTGAAACGCCAGATCCAGCCTTTTGTTGTTTTTTTTGCGTCCGCGGTCCCCACAAGCTCTATTATCTTTCAATCTGTCAAATAGTCGAAAGAATGGGAACTCAACTTCGCATTCCATTTTTAGTTTGGGTCACAGGTCTCTCAATAACTGGCAGGTACTCCAAAGAAGCACGAAAAACAGCTTCAGGTCTTATCGTCCCTAAAATTACAATAGCTAAAAAAAAAATTGATATTTTTTTATGAGGAAGCATTGCAATGGTCTTTTGTATTGGCGTTTATAAGCCTGTCTCGCGTGCTTTTCTTTCGAAGAAATATACAATACTTTGGAACAGCAATGATAAAAACATATTAAAAAAAAACTTCAAATTCCTGTACACTGAAAAACAAAAAAACGGAAAAAACACGAAGACGAGGGGACACAAAAAAGAAGACAAAACATAACACCGTCTTTGAGGTTGTGTTGTGTTTGATCTCCTCTTTTGTGTCCCCTCGTTTCCTGGGTTTTTCAGTATGATCACCCACCAGCTCGCCTGCGCAATCCCCCTGTTCTTATAGTTTAGGCCTGGATGGTACGAGCTTGGCTCTATACAGTCAGTAGGGAGACCCCTGATCTCCCTACTGACTGATCCGTCGACGCCCCGGACGACGTCTGCTTGCCGGCAAAAGGTTGGGCTTTCATGTGCGGCGCTCGGTTAGCCTCCTTGAGGTTTTGAGACTGCATCCCGATTGCCGTCATGGCTGTCCATCGGAGTCTCGCTCTGTGTTGCTTCCCCCGCCATGCTCGGATCACAGTCAGCGGTATCGGCGCACGGGAGAGCGCCTTTAGAGCGCGCGGCACTAGAGCGCCGACGTTAGAGCGCACGACACGAGGGCGCTGCGACAGTAGCGAGCTTGACACTTGAGCGCATGTCACGAGAGCGAATGAAAAGTTGAGCGCGCGACACAAGAGCGCACCCCAGTTGAGTGAACACCGCGAAATGTGTGATGTACCCGCGGCTCCACAGACAGAACAAAATTGTGCGACTCATCGGATCGGAGTATAGGTGATTTTTAATTGATTAAATATGCCTTTAAGAAAAAAAAATAAATAAAACCTGTACGATTCTTTCTAACAAATTGTTTGCAGACTATCGTAGAGAAAAGGGGTAGGGGAGTAGGGGTGGGGCATATATGTACCGAGAATGCCTGCACTTGGGTAGAGCAGCGATATTTCTTCCCAGTGCTGCGGTGCGCCTCTCGGATATACTTTAAATAGTTTACTTTTTGCTATATTTGGTCTATTCTTGACAGGCATTCGAGCTACGATCTATTTAATGGCTATTTAGACGTCCCTCACATACTTTTATATAGTATTGTGACGTCCATGACCGCAATGCAGAAAGCTCACCGCTAAAAAGCTATCAGTAAGAAACTCATCGAAATAAAGCTGAGCGCAATTTTATCAGATGTAGAGCTAGCCAACCGCCCCCCCCCCTTTTTTTTTTGACGGATACAGAAAAACCTTCATATCGTCATTTGTGACAATATGAATGGTTGGCGTATGACACATCACACGAGAACTCCTTTCCCGAAATTGATCTTGAAAACCCGAGAATACGGGAAAGCATGTTACATGTTGCTTCTTTCCTTTTGAACGTTTAAAAATAATTCAAAATAAAAATTAGTGAGGTCGATATCATGAACTTTATCAATTAAAATCAAAGAACTAATGATGCTAGGTCAGCTGCAATGTTTTTTTCTGCAGAAATAGACGCTACAAAGGTTCTTTTTTTTTTCTACTGTCAGCTTTTTGCAACACTTCTTGGTTTGCCACAAGCAAAAATTTCGTTGACTCATTTCGCAACGTCCTTTCTGAATGCCGCTGCGTAAATCCCCGCCAATTTCACATAAAACACGAGATGTCCGAACTAGTGGTCGGTCTGGTTGGGCCACTCGCGCTGGAGTCGTTTTGCGCTCTCGTGACGGGCGCTCTAATGACACGCGAACTAATAGAGAGTTGCAGTAGCTCGTTTTTCTCTTCCGCTACGGTATCCGTAAAGTAAGTGCCGCAGCTGCGCATGCGCGCCGGTAGCCTTGTCTGCATAGCTCAAGGTCTTGTGGCGGATTACGGAGCGCTATCCGAGTGCTTAGCGGGCTGCGGAAACGGTCTACTACAATTCCTTAATGTCGCTGCGCTCTCGAGGCGCGCGCGCTAACGTTGCAGCGCTCTAACGTCGCGCGCTCTAACGTCGCGGCGCTCTCGTGTCGTGCGCGCTAACGTCTTGGCGCTCTACTGTTGGCGCTCTAATGTCGGCGCTCTTGTGTCGCGCGCTCTAGTGTTGTACAGCCTCGTCGCACATGCGCGCATTCGACGTTCTTCAACTGTCTGCAACTTGGCTCTGCGCCAGCCCCGACAATTCCAGCAAACGTCCGCCTTTTGCCGGGCCGACAAGCACCGTCTTCGTTGGCACCGACCGGCCTGCACGAGCTCTCCTGCCACAACAATCTTCGCGGTGAGCCGGTGCTCTTCGCCACGCTGTTCTTCGCTGGTCGCTGCTGAGTAGTAGCAGTCTTCTGCCAGAACACAGCTGGTCTTCGACAGCTGCAGCACTGGACCTGTGTGCTTCTTCCTGGTGTCAAGCCCGTCGCCTGTGCTACAGGTCCTCGGCCGATGGGAAACATAGTAAGCAACGGCAACTAACTTTGTCAGTTTTTGCGAACACCTGCATGCGCAACGACAAGGGGCTCACGCGGTCACGGCGCATTGAGGGCCCGGTTCCGATCAACGAGCGTCGCATCACCGCCCCGTCATCGGTGGTTGAAAAGCTTCGCATCCCTGCCAAGTCATCGGTGGGCGTCCACACGTGTCTGATTACGCTCAGCGAGCTTCGGAACAGGTTATCGCAGGTGTCTGTCGACTACTTAGTCCCTGTCAATGAACGGCAATCCGCAGACCAGCGAGATGCATGGCCACAGTCACTAAGGTTTTTTTTTTTTTTAAATTTCGTAGACAAGCCTGACGACTCACGGTTTTTGTGCGGGTGGGCGGGTTCGCATCTCGTTGGTCTGCATATTTACTTATTTTTTAGTGCATGTTTTTTTTATAATGGAAGAGAGGGGTAGGGGTGACGGTTTCTCATGTATGAAACTGGTAGCACCTGATGGTGCGTGTTTAAGTTGTGCAGAATGCGCGAACCATTACCATGTGGGGAAGTGTTCCGGAGTAACGAGCAAGGCATTGAAGACGATGATGTCAAAGATCATTTCCCGGTGGCGGTGCGGGACGTTCGAGCTGCATGCAGAGCGCCAGTCTGTGTCTCCCGATGAATCGGAGAGTGTGTCGGGACAGGGATCCCAGGAGGGCTGCCTTGAAAAACTACTGCAACACAACTATGCTATCAATCGTAAACTGACTGCCCTCCTGATTAGAATGGACGCCATTGAACAATCGCTGGAGACTCAGACTGGAAAAAGTGATGAGTTGATGTCTATGATTGAAAACCAAGGGAAGACGATTCAGGGCATTAAAAAATCTATAAATACCCAGTCAGCGAGGCACCAAGAGCTAATGGCTAGATTGGACAGCCAAGACAAAACAATTAAGGGTCTAGAAAAGGAAGTGAATCAACTAGAAGAGAAAATAACTCAAAGAGACGAAGAAATCTGGGCACTAAGAAAGGCCGTCGACAATGCGGAACAATATTCCAGAAGGCGGAACATCGAAATTCACGGAGCCGATCAACAACCCAACGAAACCTGTTAGAGGTAATTAACGACATTGCAACTAAGCTAGGCGTTCCACAACTCG
Source organism: Ixodes persulcatus (assembly GCA_013358835.2). Lineage (NCBI taxonomy): Eukaryota > Metazoa > Arthropoda > Arachnida > Ixodida > Ixodidae > Ixodes > Ixodes persulcatus. Next base: position 3,901,980 of record JABSTQ010009418.1, read on the forward strand.
CAACCACTGACGTCGAGGCTGCCCACAGGCTAAGAGCAAAGGAAGGTAAACCAGCACCCATACTGGTGAGGTGCACAGAGAGGCGCACGAGAGACGTTTGGGCAAAAAGACGAGCTAGTCTTAGGAGAGAAAACATTTACAGTAACGAAAACCTAACCCAAACATTGAAGAATTTGTTGTGGACAACAAAGGCATGTGCCAGAGAAAAACAATACAAGTATACATGGGCAAAAAATGCAAAGATTTTTGTGAGAGAGAAGGAGGGCGCCACGATAATTCAGATTGAGGGCGAAAGAGATTTGCCAAAATTAGATAATCATGCAGTCTTCCTTTGAGTCTTTTTAAAGAATGGGACGCTTTTACAAAACAGTCAATGGCAAAAGATGTTTACGTAAATACAAAGCTAAGTTTATTACATGTAAATGTGAGAAGCATCTACACACATTTTGATTAGTTAATGGTGCTTTTGGCGGGCCGGCTTCTTCTTTTGGATGTGCTCATACTAACCGAAGTAAATACACACGAGGCTTCTTGTGAAGTCCTTTAGTCTACCAGGTTTTCATTCCTACAATATATGCAGAGAAGGCAGAAGGGGTGGGGGAATCTTATTATACATTAACAACTGTTTATCTGATTGAATAGAGCTTTAACTGAATAATGCAGAAGTTTACGCGGCAGTCGTAAATAAGGATAAGTTCTTCTATGTAGTGTGTGCCGTTTACAGACCACCCAGTTCCAATTTAAGCATGTTTTGTGATGAATTAGCGAATCTGTTTCCTAAATTCGCTAACAATAAATACTTAGTTCTTGCATGAGATTTTAATATTGATGTTTTGAATGAGTTGAAACCTGGAGTGTTGTGCTATCTTGACACCCTTTCTGCATTTCGGGCTTGAAAATGTTATTCAGGATTATACACGGGAAGAAAATTACGAAGACATGCATTGACCATATAGTTACTAGAATAAGCAACTTAAACTCATTATCTGGAGTAATAAAGCAAAAGCTTGCTGATCACTATATAACGGTTCTTAAATATTAGGGAAGGATATACTTCAAGACCCAACAGCGGAGGACGAGTATAGAACTATACTAGAAAGCAGTGTTGCGGAGTGGGCACCCCCATTCCATTCCGATTCCATTCCGGGGAATTAGAGTTTCCGAAAATTCCATTCCTTTCAAGTCGTAGGAATGGAAACACTGGGCCCATTCCCACTCCAGGAATGGCTGAATCGTTCCATTCCATTCCTCTAATTCCTTAACGTAAAAATTTCCACTTGACAGCTACATTGTGTTGCCCGCCTAAGCAACATAAAGCTGACATTATCAGTGCAAAGACAATTGCAAAAAAATGCTAAAGGCCTAAAAAAAGCACAGATTTTACTACGCGGAGCGCTGGTGGAACAAAGTGTTTGTTTACATTGTACTGCAAACACCGAGAAAGCCCCTTGATATGTCGATGCTTGTTTAAGGAGAATTGTCGCCCGTTGAGGCAGACCAAGTTTTAGGCTGTATCAACATAAACACAAACCAATTTTTTTATTTAAATCGTGACATCGGTCTTTCTACCACGTGGCTCGCAACAAAGAGCAAAAGTCAAATTCACTCAATTTTTTTTTTCAAACCTTTTTGCATTTGATTTTAGGACATACGCGGCCAGCGCATTTGTTTGATAATACCATAAAAATATCCAGTTCGCGCGTGGCGAAAAAATAAGCTATATTACTGTATTCTTCAAATACAGCAACACGGCTAGTACGCTGCTGGATGGGACTCCATGCACAGCGGCAAGAACACATCCTTTGACAAAGTGAAACCTCTACGGCGCAGCGCGAGGGACCATATAGACCATGTCACGAAACTGTCTTTCTGAAGGTCTAGTCAGTTCAGTCAAGCTACAAGAGCGGTGACGATCGTCTGCTTCACAATACGATGGACAACAACAGATAGCACGAGACCAGTCGAAACCAATCCAGTGACTTCTGAGTGTGGCGTGACCCTGGGCGCAGCAACGCGCTATGCGTGTAGTCCCGCTCACGGTGCTGGATTGCCTGGGGTCACTCGTATCGTCCGCAGCGGAGCAAGGTGAAACGAAGTATACAGAAACTCAAGTCAAAGGAAATGAGCGGGAATCCGCTAGCTTGCTTGTAACCCTAACCCACTTGAATGTAAAACATATAGCGCAGGAAACAAGCATCGGAACAAAGACCAAGTAAAAGGCGGACTTACACGTAAAAATGCAGTATATATATATATGAAAAAAGCGTCGAAGCAAAGCGCAAAAGGAGAAGAGAGAAGTGAATCTCACTTTGGTTTAATGCCGAAGCAAACCCACATTTCGCACTTCAAAGGAGTGCGCGCGAATGAATCTGGAAGGCAGCAGGGTCGGCCGCCTGCTGAACAACGCTCCTCGAACTATAAGAAAACAACAACTGATCATCTTCCGGCAGCGCGCGAGTTAACGAGTTACCAGAGCTGATGGGGAGCCGTGCAAGGCGGCTTCTTCCTTTGCCGCTCCCTTCGTTTCTTTTGCTTGGTGAATGGTCTCTTGTTTCGCCCCGTCTAACGCCGGTGAAGCCCGTCTCCTGCGCGTCCGTGAAAAGCGCCACCGCCACCGGCACCGCCCTCCCCCCCTCCCCCTCTGCTCTTTGCTTTGACGCTTGTTTTTTGTATTGCATTTTCTTGCGTATAAGTCTGTTAGGGTTCCACGCGGGCTAGCAGTTTCCCGCTCATTTCATTTCTCAGCAACTGACTCGCTGACTGGCTCAGTTTAGCTAACCGTAAACACTAAAGAAAAAAAATAATAAACAACCGGGCCCATTCCCTTCCCATTCCATTCCGGGCAAAATGCGCCTAATTCCATTACATTCCATTCCCCTCAACGTTGCCGCCATTGCATTCCCATTCCATTCCGAGGTCGCGAAATACGGAATGATTCCGGAATCATTCCAACTCCGGAGTGGCAACTTCGCAACACTACTAGACATGTTGCAGCAACAAAATTTATAGTTTTATTCAGAGGTACGATTGGAATTCCTTGCTAGACTATGATCACTTAACAGCCTACGAAAAGCTGGTTCACCAGTTTCAGGATATTTATGCAAGCGCTACTAGAAAAGTTAAATTAAAAAAAAGAAGGGCTGAAAATTTTTGCATAAATCCGGAAATATTAGAATTGTGTCACCAGGAGGAAAGTCTTTGGCAAGCGATGCAAGCAAAATCCTGGTGATATCATGCTTAAAAATGATTTCCGTGATATACGCAACAAAGTTACAGCTAAAATTTGTTCGGCGAAACGAAATTATTATGTAAACCAGTTTACAGCTTCGACTAGAAATCCGAAAGAAACGTGGAACTTGGTTAACCAAATTATTGGCAGAAAAACCAAAAATAGTATTGATGATACGATACAAAAATATTTTAAAAAATCTACTTCCTACAACGCGTTAGCAGAAATGTTGAACAAAAGCTTTATCAACGGCGTAAAAGAAATTAAAATAATATACCGGCGACCAGTTTACATGACGTTTCCCCAACATGCTGCGCCAATTCACCTTACCTCCCAGATATGACAGAAAGTGATTTGTCACGGATCATTCACGCTATGTCAATAACAAAACCACCAGGAATCGACAATATCCGAGTTAGAGACATACGCTACAATTTCAATAAAGTAAAACACATTTTGCTTAAAATAGTGAATGACATACTGCACACCGGAAACATACCTAGGGGTTTAAAAGTATTTGTAATAAGGCCCTTATACAAAAAAGGAAAGCAACAAGATGTCGGGAGCTACAGACCCATATCAATCCTACCAATCATGACACACGTAATCGAAAAATGGGTTCAAATAACAATGAAAACTTTTTGCAACAAATTTTCCCCGATAAGGAATAGGCAGTACGGGTTTCGACAACAGAAAAGTACCATTACTCTGCTGGAGGATTTCGCTAATTGCATTAACGAAACACTGGATCAAAACAAAATAGCCCTAGCGCTTTTAATTGACCTGTGAAAGGCATTCGACACCATTGATCATTCTTCGTTGTTCAAAAGATTATACAGTATGGGGTTTCTGGGTCCTTTTTATGAATGTTTTGGGAATTATTTCAAGGAAAGATACCAAATGGTTAAGATAATGAATAGCTTTAGTAGCACGGCTCAAGTCCAATTCGGGTTGCCACAAGGCAGTACTTTGGGACCTATGTTATTTAACAGTTATACGAATGAATTAGGATTTCTACCACTTCAGTCAAAAATGTTTCAATATGCGGATGACACCATATTAGTTTTACCCCATGAGAAGTATGATGAAGCAATTTCTGTTTTTCAGAGAGTCATTGATATGATAATTAGATGGTTTGCTGCGAATTTTATTTCTGTGAATGTTTCAAGAACGAAACTGATGTGTTTTCGAAATCCGCACAAACAGATTGTAATATCTCCAAACATTTTCTTGCACTCGGTACAGTGTCTGGATTGTAGCTGTAAACCTTTAGCATACGATAGCTCAGTTCAATATTCAGGCGTCTTTGTTGACGAAACCATGCTGTGGAATGCGCAGGTGGAATCTGTTGTAAAAAAAAAAAACTACGAGTCATATCTGCGTATTTGTATAAACTCAAAAGTATGTGCAGCTTGAAGATAAGATTACTTGTGTTTAAATTTTTGGCGAAAGCTGCATTACGATACGGTATTACACTGTACAGTCATTGTTCAGACCATAAAGCAAGAGCGATAGATAGGATACTAAAACACATGCTAAACAACATCTCATATGGAACTTCATATCAAGTATTGGAAACTCAAGAGAAAGCTAAAGAGTTGGGCATCTTGTTTTTCAAAAGCGTTTTACGTACGTAGCAATAACCAATAACTATTTCAGTAATCCCTACAAAACTGCGGTAAATAAAAATAGAGATTTGTGACGAAAAGTAAGGTACGTCATTCCGAAAATATACACACTGTATGGAAAGAAACATAGAATCTTTACATTCCTTCTTTATTTAACGAACTTCCAGAGTCCCTTATGAATACAACATCCACTAGGGTATTGAAACGCAAACTAAAAAATTGGTGTCAAACATCTGAGCCGTAGATATTGCAACCTGACCATTGTAAAATTTTCGTACTTTTGTTTCAATGTTGCATGAATAGACTTGGTTATCAGTGCCTATGTTTCATGCCCTAATGTGCTCCTTTATTTTTTGTGCTAATTTTGTGCTCCTTTTATTGTTACGCAGCATTACTTTTTTTCTTTTTTTCTTTTTCGTGCCGCGGACTGTTTTTAGTTAAAACATGTGTTACATTTGGTCGCATGGCCCCACATACAAACAGAATGCTGCTTTTGTGGGCCAGCTCTTTATTTTGTATGATTTGATTTGAAATAAAAATTGAATTGAATTTAATTGAATTGGTGCTTTTGGTTTATGAGGCCAGCAGTTGCGCGCAAGGTGCTGGGAATGTGTATGCAGTTAGAGGCTCTTGATGCCTAGAAATGGGGCACCAGATAAAATTTACATCGAATTTCGAATATCAGTTTTTCAACGCCAATTGCCCCATCTTCAAGAGCGTCAGTCAATGCCCGTTCATTACCCAACATGCCGGTGTGCGCCGGCAACCACTGAAAGGAAAAGTTGCAACCCTACTCACTCTAAAAAAAAGCCCGTGCGTCTGCTTTCCCGCACAACACTCGGAGAGCCAATCACCGCAACTTACGGAGGCAGCTCAGCGAATGACAATGCCGAAACATATGTTTAGACCAAAAAAACGCAGTCTGAGTTGTGACATTAAGCAATTCAAGCGTGAAGTTTTGCATTGCTTAATGTGACAACTCGACTGCGTTTTTTTGTCTAAACATATGTTACGGCATTGTCATTTGCTGAGCTGCCTCCGTAAGTTGCGGTGATTGACTCTCCGGGTGTTGTGCGTGAATGTAGACGCACAAACTTTTTTTGGAGTGCTTCTTGCATAAACTCGCTCTAATACCATGATCTGTTTTTTTTTTATTATCAGAAACGAGCTTCATGACTGGACTACTGTCCCTGGAGACTATAGTTGTTGTTGTTTTTTTGTCCCGTTTTTATAGATTGTGACAGGCTAAGAATACGGTCAATGCTGCGCCTTTATCGCAAGCTTTTTTACTTTGATACCTTTTCGCCGCACGCGCAGCCAATGCACAAAGGAAGGCAAAGCTGACACCAACTATAGCGCCGTTTCAGAAAACGCCTTTTCACTTCCGGTGTCCCGCGTTCCGCCAAGTTGAAGAACAGCGTCTGCCACTTTGCCTCATTAGTTTACTTGCAAACGTTAAGTTATTGGCCTAGTTTATGGCGTTGACAAAACGTAAAGGCGTGGCGAGTGACTCTGTTAACGACAGGACTAATGAAGTTCGACCATGAACATATTTGGGCCGCAAAAACTTATGTTTAGTATGTTTTTTGTTTTTAATTATCGTCCCCATGGCATTCACTGGGTCCATATGTCGCCGACGGGTCGACCTCTGAAACGCCGTCTAGTCTGCACTCTGAATAAAAAGTCGGTGTGTATGAAACTCGAATGCCACACGATTTTTCTTTCTGTCGCCAACTACTCTGACAGGCGCGCGCCGTCTGTCCCAAAAAAAAAAAAAGTTCTTCAGAAATTTAAAAAACAAAAAAGACACTGCCTTTATGCATAGCATTACATAGGGCGAAAGTTCATCAACGTGGTGACTGGAGAGATTTCGAGCCGGAAGATTATCCAAAACTTCATTTAGAACAAACCCTAAGCCGGGGTCACACTTCTCATACATCATACAAACGACGGTCTGCAAACACGAGTCACCGCAATATCCTGGTTGGAATCCCGCGTGAAAATGTTTCTCCTTGAACTCATTACTATGTGGCATTCGAAGCACGATTCTCCCGGTGACTGGCGTTAGAATCTGTACGCAGACTGTCTTTTGTATAATGTATAAGCCGTGTGACTCCGGGTTAAGCCGGCATGGGTCAATGTCCGTATTTCACTATACATTGTAGCACTTGAAGACAAGGAAAATGTAGAATTGGACACCACTAGCGAACAATGGTGTCTCCTTTTGGCATTCTTGTTTACGAGCGCTACCATGCATTTTCAAACTCAGCATTAACTCGCCCTACGCGTGAGCACTGTTTAATGTTAGTTGTTGTAACTGCATAAATTCAACACCAGCAGCGTTCACCTTCTCAACACGCTGCCAAAACAGGCGGCCACGTGATCGGAAGCTTAGTATATAGTGCCAATGTTCATGATATGCAGGTACTCTTCACGAGTCCAGCAAAACAAGCGGCACCTAGCAGGAAGGCACTCAAGTATTTTGCAATAGGGCCGTTCGCAATTTCTAATTGTCTCTTGGCTTCCGCAGTGCTTGAATGTTGCAGGCGGTTGGTGTGATGGCCACCGAAGTACACCGAGGAAACTTGCGTTGGTTGTGTCCACAGCAAGCAGCACAAATGGCAGAAAAGACAGGTACGAAGAAGAAACCGTGACTCATAATGTCCTAACAAATAAGGTGAGCCCTGCATGCTTCTCATGTTGTTCAGGGCGGAGAGTTGTCTCGGTGACTTTGATTCTTACTGTCGTACCAGCGTCACTCTGAATGCCATTGACCCATGAAACCGCGTAAACCAAACATTCTGCGTTTATCAAAATTCACTCGCGCAGTAAATGCAGAGTATAGGTAGTGCGTCATTTCCCCGAAGTGGGCTGAGCCAGGTAAAATCGCTCACGCCAACACACCACTGCAGGTTTTGAACGTTTAGTGGAAACAAATTGGGGCAAACCATTTTGAAGACTATGCCTGTCCGCTTAAACCCGAGCGTTGTATGCCAAACTGACACATTGCACCACACGACCCGTTTTTGACTGCCATATTTGTCTAGAATAGATAGGTCGGTAGGAGTCGCGAATAGGCTGGCAAAGCACAGGGCACCTGCTGAGTTTCAGAGAAATTTAGAGTTCGGTTACTCCCGTCATTGTAGCGATTGAACATGAGGCGCGCTACCCGAATGTTCGACTCAGCATTGGCAGCCGGGAGACCGATTCGGGAGATCTCGCAGGGCTTGTGTTCAATCCAGCCGCACTGGAATGTCGTCACCAATGGCAGCGCACGTGCTTGTAGCTTAATCTTACGCTTAATGTACGCCCTCTCTTAATAAAAATGAGACTAAAGGTGAAGCCTCGCGTTGCACCGGCAGCTTTGCAAACATTGTAAGCAAAGTATAAAACGAGCCACAGAAAGATGGTCACGATTCCATAAATTACCTTTCCTGTCAGCCCAGGAGCGAAGAGAGTATACAGTCGCTTTTCAATTGCATTTAATATTTTATAGTACACGTCTGGAGAGGAACATACTCCATGCAGGATCACCCCTCGGCTGTAGTTATACGACGTTTACTAGGAGATCTTTCCCGATTAAGGTACATTCTAGTTTTATTTGAGGAATTTAGCTGATCATACCTCTGCACTGGGACAATAAAGTCTCGAAGCCTGAATTGCGACTGAAATTACCAAAACTCACACTTGCGCTTTCGTGTGACAGATTGACATGCTTAGTTTTCACACGCGCAGACAGGCTGACCTTGAAACCTCCTGTTCGTTTTTCTCTCCTCCTCGAAGATATATAAGTTCGTGATTGTTTTCGTAATCTTCACCAAGAACACAAAATAGTCCATTCTAGCCACCGGCGAGTCAATACCCGCTAGATAAATCAGAGTCGCGGGTAGAGGTCATAAATCGGGCAAAAGATTAAGAAGTCATGCCAGCGGCCCCAAGTTCGGATGATGGAGCGGCAGCATAACCTAAACGAGCGTCCGCGCTTCGACCGACTCTCATGGAATGACGGATGATGGTTGATGCTGAGTTGTAAGCGCAGGATTAGCGGAATCGTTCGCCTTCTCGCTGATGCGCAAAGGTACTTATTTTGAATATACGCTTCAGCCTGACAGTGTACTAATTTGTGGCCCGTGTTCAATATTAGGTTTCGTTGTGAGAAAGCTCGAGGCAGGATTATCACAAACAAGCAGTGTAGGCGCCGAGTTTGCCCTAACAACGTTCTTGTTTGTGATGAAGTAGTTCATAGAACCTCCTATGGTTGATGGCAGATTAAGAACCTAGTGGATCCTTTTGCTTTGAGGGCGAACTTTTAGCCTTTGATAACAATTCGTTGCACTCCCGACCAAAGTTCCGGCGGAAGGTAAGGAGCACGTGCTGAAAGTGGAGCATTTACCGGGTTTTAACATGCCACCGGTTATAGTGTGTGGAAGTTCTAACAGGGCGGATGTTTGGCTTTGTCAAAACGATATGGCAGCTACAAGCCGGCCTTGTTGTTGTGGTAGGACGAAAATATATAGACTGTCTTGTTTGAAGTTCATGATTCGTAATCCTGTGCTACAGAAAGCTCATACTTTCACTCATTATTTGTCGCTTCTCCTGAAGTGGATCAACAGGGCAAATGCGGAATGGCGCGTTCTGTCTTTTCATTCTTCGTGTGATTACTACAGTGACATAGAGCTCATAAATCCCATACAGCGCGGCGACATGAGTACGAATTTGAGGCGTTGCTAGCAGAAAAAATACATCTGAAATTCTCGCACCCTGAGTTTTGGAAAGGTCGACGGGTTTTGAAATCATAGCTGTAATTCAGGCTAATCCAGCTCTTATTTTTACGTTTAGCTTAGCAAATTTACCGGACGGGACGAACTGTTAATTTACGAACCTCTCTGAATTTAGTTTTTTTTGCGTAAACTGTTTTCGAATTTTTCTGGAAAAATCTGGAAAACGTTTGTTTATTTTTCACCCGCCTTCTTTTCCTCTTTTTTCTTTTTTTTTCATCTACGTTCTCCTTGCACGCAAAAAACTATGCGAAAAAAAAAACCTGGTGGAGAGGAGGAGATGAAAACAATCGGAAATGTCAGATCGCCGTGCCTTGATTGAAAGGATTAGTGGGTAGACGCGAAGGCTAGCTGCCCTCGTCCCTACTGACTATCTCCCTCCGACCAGAGAGAACAAGAGCGTCGTCCGCTCCTCGCACAGTGTCTCGCATTCGAACGCCGGACATCGACGTTCGGCGTTCGAACGCGTTTGAAGAGTGAGCAGAGGCAAAGGCTATTAGCATTTGCTTCTACCCACTAATCCTTCCAATCAGAGCACAGCACCCCGACGTCCCCGTGCGCTCTAATCTCCTCATCCTCCTCAGTTTCAGTCCGTACATAGTCACTGACAGATAAGGAAACGCGAGGTGTGGGGAGTACCAAGCATCTTATCATCGCTTCGCTGCCAATGGCATTGCGACATGTGACGATAAGAACCCCGAAAAACCAATCACCAGCTGAGGACATAATGAGTCACTGTGTTTGACCCTAAAACCTTAAAGAAGCGGTCAAAAAAAGATAAAAAAAGCAGGGGCGATTTTTTAGGGGCGAAGCTCCTTAGGGGCTAGCCATGTCCGTATGTCCGTCTGGCGTCCGACGTCCGGTGCTCGTGCTCTTGCTCGTGAGCTCACGTGCTCGCGTGCTCGTGTAGGGCAATAAAAAAAAAGATGAAAAAATAAAAAAAAATGATGTAAAATTGATGAAAAAAAAATGAAAGCCGTTTACAACTCCCTGTAACGCCGAATTAGAGCGCAGCTCTTGAGGAGGAGGGGGGGAAGGTAGGGAGAGGAGGCAATGCCCCTCCTCCTCTCGCGCTTGCCTCGCATTTAGGGGAAAAGTTTCCGCTAAATTTAGCGGGGAAATTTTTCCGCTAGATTTAGCGGGGAAATTTTTCCGCTAGATTTAGCGGGAACGTTTTTCCGCTAGATTTACCGGGGAAATTTTTCCGCTAAATCTAGCGGGGAAATTTTTTCTGCTAGATTTAGCGGGGAAATGTTTCCCCTAAATTTAGCGGGGAAATTTACCCATAATGCACCGCGCGGTTACGGCGACGGCGACGGCGACGCCGACGCCGCTCAAGCCGGAAACGGGCGCCTAAGAGCTGCGCTCTAAAAAACGAATATGTTTGCGCCGTCAACAGGATTCGAACGTGTGCGGGGAGACCCCAATGAATTTCTAGTCCATCGCCTTAACCACTTGGACATGACTGCGGGACGACTAGGGGGCTCTGAGATGTGGTAGTAACTCAAGAGCTGGGGATGTCTTGGATGAAACGTTGCATGTAGCCGTTTAACGCCTATACAGGAGAGGGCGCTGCGGTCAAATGCGTATATAATTGTAAACCTGAGACTGGGGCAGGAAAGAGAACACAACTGAAGATAGAAAAAGAGGAGGCCTCCTCTTTTTCTATCTTCTGTTGTGTTCTCTTTCCTGCCCCAGTCTCAGGTTTACAATCATGTTCAACTTACACCAGCTCGCCTGCACTCTGACTATTTTTTTGCGTATATAATCGCGTTAAACTTTGCATGCATTCGCTCAACGTTTATAGGCGAGAGGGCGCTGCGGTCAAATGTTCAAATGCGTATATAACCACGTTCCATACCACACATTCTCTTTCTGACATGGATGAAAACGAACGAAAGGCTCGGCATGCTGCGGCTCAGCATCTACGCAGACAAGCACCACCAGAGCTTCGCCCCAATCAACATCATTCACCACATGGAGATGCGGTAAATGTTTTCTTTGTGGTAGGAGGAACAACAAGGTAGAAAGGGGAAGGGGGGGGGGGGAGTGCCGTCAGGAAGGTTGTCCACCAACTACAAAAAGAAGGGCAGCCTAACGTGCATCCGCGCGTCAAAGCACATTGGCATCGTGCCGTGTTGTCGGTCTTCGTTGCTCTCTGCGCCCCATAGTACCGACGCTCAAAAATGGAATTGTCGAAAAAGACGAAAGGCGTGCCAAGATGAGTGCTGACTATGTCGATACGATTGTCCTCCGAGAATGGCCAAAGTGGGATGCGTGGTCAGAGACGGTGTACGCTAGCGCGGAAGCTTACTGGAAAAAAAGAGCCCCATTCTTGCTGAGGTCGTTTTCCGCGTTCCGTGTAGATCGAGGGGCATGCATCCGGAACCTCAATTACCGCAGTCAGACGCTCGACAGCTTCCGTGCTCTTTGACAGTAATCTGAACCCGCAAACCGAATTCGTGTAGGTTGGTCCGCTTAATCGAAACCGCCAACGCGGCTCTAATTACAATGAATGGTGTCTTTCATTTTACGTTTGGTTAAATTAGCAAGCCGTACATAATTTTCCCATTACCTACGTTCGCAGATTTATATAGGCTCATGAAAGATGCAGAAGTATAAACGTATGTTTCGAAATATTTCTTAGAAATCTTTGATAAGTCTTACGTGCCAACTACAGTCGGTGACGGGATCACAACAGTAAGGACGTCATTCAGTTGTCCCTTTTCTAGCGCGACCTTGCTACTGTCGTTGACACTTGGACGTCTTGTGGTCCTCGAGCGTGCACGTACAGCCGAAGCACGGCGGAAGGTGGGACGCCTAAAAGTGACGCGCCGCCGTTCTCATCTTGTCAGTTACCATAGAAAGGTAGAATCTCAGCTTTAATTACATTTCTTTATCTAAGAAGAGATTAAATGACACGTGGCATTCGAGCGAGCAAGGGAGAACATCGGCAGAAGAAGCAAAAGTAATACATAAATTAGGGACGCGCATATTTAACGAGAATAAATACCTGTGCACGTCAGTGTTTAAGCTTGGGGCTTTTTAAGTCATGCAAACAGTTAAAAAGACCGTGCGCAAATGTTTGGGCAAAAAAATAAACGGAGTGCTAACTGCGATGCAATCCCAAGAATCCGTAGACAAAGAGAGTTGTAATTTTTTTCAGCCGTAAACATGCGTTGCGGTGATTAGAGGTAAGCACGAGCTCAGATTTATGGGAAAGTAACGACCTGCGAAAATTATCCTGGAATGCAAGCGCCAAGGATCATTTCGAAAATACGCGATTACATTAAGCACTGATATATAATTTTCTTCTAATCCATTAGTGGTGTGCTCCCAGAATTCTCTCTGGAATAGAAGCGCTCCTCGAATTCAGAGAGAGAAAAAAAAAAAGTTTCTGTTAAATTATTACGGTGAATACATTTCTCGATGCTCTTTTTCAGCTTTTGAGATGATAAACAGACGTGTTCCAACATTTTTCCACTCCCGACAGACAACACAGATATCCGATGCATGACGTCGCAATGGCCTATAATCCAACCGAAAAAATTTAACATTTGACTAAAAACCCCGAGACTGGGACGACAAGGGACGGACAACACACATTTGTGTTTGCCCGTCTCTTCTCGTCCCAGTCTCCGGGTTTTTAGTCAAATGTTTAACCACCACCAGCTCGTTTGCGCCCTAACCTTTTTGTTCACTAGAGAGAATTGCCTTGCTGTTTTAACAAGCCGCTATAAGAAGCATTAGCATTTAAAACAAAATGGGTTTTGGACGCTGGGAGTCATGCGTGGTTATAAATTTGTTTGATATTTATTCAAGGCGGCCATGTCGCTGAAGATTTGGAACATATTAAGAAGCTGCGGACCACCAAACGTAATTTAAATATTCCTACGAATTCCTGGGACCTGACGGTGCAAATTTAACTTCCACCAGTAGAATAGTCAGTCGTATTTGTGTAGTTCAGGGTGTTTGTTGCTCTGGCATTACGCAATTCGCTTAGTTAAATTATAACAAAAAATCTTCCTCGTTTCTTAAGTGTCACTAATGTATACCGGCTGCTGCTTTTATTTGATAATGTGGGGTTTGTATTGTGCTTGACCGAGTTTCGAAGTAACGTATCTGGCCCATTCACCACCTCGAATAATCAAAGCCTGTGCACTGGAATTTTGATGTCATTACAGCGAGATCGATCGAAGACACTGATTGGACACGAGGGCTACGTCATCGCTTGGCAGGTACTCGTATCCAATCAACGCGACGAAGGTCACTCGGCATCAGGATTGGTTCCCATTGCTGAGTTGGCGCCATCCGACTGTGTTGACGTTCCCTGGATAAAGAGGAGGATGTTCGCCGGTCTAGATTACTCTGGGTGCTGTTGATTCTGGCTCGACATGGAAGTATAAAAATTCACTGGTAATAATAGTTCACCCAGAATGTATGCCATTAGATAATTTTTCACAAAAAAACAAAAAGAAAACTGTGTGGAAGTAGAAGCAAGACAGTTTCTGAAATTCAGTCGGGAAACCTCTGTAACTATCACCGTCTAAGTGTACATTAATTGCACAGGCCAATGGCTTCCTTTTTATAGCTGACGAAGGTAGAATTTGAAGAGAGGCCCCGAGGCGGAACCTGAAAATTCGAGAGTGTAATCTGCTGCAGTGCTCGATGTCGGCGTGACGAGACTTACAAGCTTCTTTGCGCTACGCATTTGCTGGTGTCGTAAAATATTTGGAAATATTCGGCTTCGGCATGTCCCACACAGCTCATGACAATTAAATGTGGTGAATATTATCGAGAGGTTTACTCAAGTAAGCGAATCGTACAGAGTAATAGTTTCTTGACACCATTAAAATTGAAACGAATTGAGAAAGAAAGAACAGTACAGCGAAAAACACCGTAACTTCCGTGCGTCTGCCGTAGACTGATTTTTGAGCCCCTAGATGGTACTGAATTTTTGAAAGGGTCTATTTTACTCCCGCCATACTTGGGGAATCTTTTCTGGCAATAAAGGGAAGCTATGTGTACCCGTGCGCTCGCGAACAATGAGCGCCGATCACAGCTCCGCTTGCGCGATCTTCACCTCTTTGGAAATGCGAGATGAAGACTGTGGCTGCTCACAGTCGAGGCCAGTGCCGGTGTGCTATAGAAATAGCGGTCTTATACTCTAGCCGACGCTATGATTTCACGGAGGCTATCAAGCAGCGCTAATGGTACGTTTACACTTGCGGATCCGCCAGCGAATCCGCCCAGCTTTTGCCGCTGGGGCGAAACGCTGGGCGGAAAACGCGGCGGCGAGCCGTTTAGGTCCGGGACCTATTTCTGCCGCCGAACGAGGCGTTTCGCTGACCGGAAGTGACATTCTTGCGCAGCGCGACGCTGCCTACGTCACGAGTACGTGTTCTTCCGGAAGCAGGGACGCCCGGGAGAGACAGCCGAGGTGGGAACTCTCGCGCCTTCTCGTCATATTTGACGGGATGTTACGAGAACAGCTACACAGCCGACTCCGCCACCGCCGCTCGCAGGAAATATATGTAAACACAACCCGCTCGTCACCGCCACCGCCGGGAGCTAATCCGCTCCTGCGGCAGCGGATTTCTTCTCAGGTGTAAACGTACAGAGCGCGACACTTTTAGCGCGAACAAGCGATCGCCGGTTTTTCCAGTTTTTCTCTTTGAAACCAAGGAATGTCATCCAAGTTAATATTGCTACGGAAAGAGCTCATTTAGTTCTATAATGTAAGCGATAAAATTTCGCGCTCGCTAATACAATTTAGAAGTAAAATGGGAAAATGCGCCGATGTCGTGTTCGCGCTAACAGTGTCGCGATGTGTACCTTAAAGCGGGATTCACATGCAGCGAATTTGGCCTAGAGCCACGCGATTTC